>CAJQZJ010032660.1:0-38909 GCA_907164525.1 Lophiomys imhausi | reverse complement strand
AACGCAGGTGTAGCTTAAGAGGGTCTACAGTTTTTTTTTTTTTTTTTTTTTTAATCTCCATTTATCCTTAGGAGGTTTAGGAGTTTTCTTTACGTGAGAGGCGTGGATCCAAGCAGAGATGTCCTCTACCTTCATTGGGGTGGGGGTAGTCGAGAGCACCAGGTATGGTCCCTTCCAGTGAGGCTCAAGGTTCCCAGCTCCATGGCGCCAGACAAGTACGGTTTTTTTCAACCTGGAACTGATGAGACACGCTCTGGTCTCCAGCTTCATAAGCCTCCCAGAGCTGCTCCCAGGCTTTACACCAAAACTACTTCAAGGGCTGGGCAACGAAAGCGGGTGAACAAGGGGTTAGAAAGGACAACATCAGGATGGAACATTCAGCCAGCCTCAGTAAGAGAAGGAGGCCCCCCACAGAGAATCTCATAAGGTGTCAGCTTAAACCGCCCCCGGGGTGTTCCTGACCCAGAATAAGGCAAAAGGAAGGAGGGCTGTCCAGTCTCCCATGCCGGTCTCTAAGGCTAATTTAGTCAAGGTCTCTTTTAGAGTTCTATTTATCCTTTCTACCTGTCCTGAACTTTGGGGATGGTAGACACAATGTAATTTTCATTTAATCCCCAGTTGAGTGGCCAGTCCCTGACTTACCTGGGCAACGAAAGCGGGTCCATTATCAGACCCAATTACCTTGGGTACTCCAAACCTCGGAAAAATTTCTTCAAGAATCTTCTTGGCCACTGTATTGGCAGTCTCAGTCCTTGTAGGGAAGGCCTCTACCCACCCTGAAAATGTATCTTTAACCATAACGCTGCTTCCATCAGTGTACCAGTTCAGACTTCCTGGCCAGGGTCGGTCCTTTAGGTCGCTCCAGGGACCCGTTTCTTCTGCCAGGATATCAAGGCAGTGGTGGGCAGGAGCGGAGTCATCAGCCTCAGGCAGTAGGGTAGCAGGATTCAGGGTGGCCGGGGGAGGGGGGTGTGAATATTACTCTCTCAGTCAATAATAGGCTTTGGTAGTGAGTCATTTTAGCATCCACCGGTCAGGGGGCTGCCGGATAATGTTCTTAAGGGCATGAGGTGCCACCACTGGAATGTGCTGTCCCAAAGTCAGTTTATCAGCAGCATCTTTGATAAGTAAGGCCACAGTCACAATAGCTTTCAGGCATGTGGGCCATCTGCTTGCAACAGGATCCAGTTTCTTAGATAAGCAGGCTACCTGTCTCTTTCAAGGTCCTAAAGTCTGAGTAAGAACGCCTCTGGCAACCCCTGTCCTTTCATTCGCATATAGAGTGAAAGGCTTGGTTAAATCCGGTAGGGCTAAAGCTGGTGCCATTAACAAGGCCTTTTTGATATCTTTAAAGGCCTTCTGATGTTCAGAGGTCCAGGTGAACCCTCCTCCCTCCTTGGTGAGGGGAAATAAGGGGGCTGCCAGCGTAGTGAAACCCGGAATCCATAGTCTACAAAAACCAGCAGTGCCCAGGAATTCTCTTACCTGGCGTGGGGTGGTCGGGACAGGAATCTGGGTGACAGTCTTTTTCCTGGCTTCCGTCAGCCATCGCTTTTTATCTCTCAGGGTGTATCTCAGATAGATGACCTCAGTTTTACATAACTGAGACTTCTTAGCAGAAGCCCGATACCCCAACTCACCAAGTTCCGTCAGCAGCCTCTTAGTTCCTTGGAGACATTTAGGTTTAGTTGATGTTGTCCAGAGTAAATCATCAACGTACTGTAACAATGTTAGCTGAGGATTTTCAGCTCTGAAGGAGGCCAGATCCCGATGAAGAGCCTCTTCAAAGAGGGTAGGGGAGTTTTTGAATCCTTGTGGCAATCTAGTCCAAGTTAACTGTCCCACCAGTCCAGTGTCAGTATCTCTCCATTGAAGGCAAAGATGGGTTGGCTGTCAGGATGTAACTTCAAGCAGAAAAAAGCATCCTTTAGATCTAGAACAGTCTTAAATCTTGGACTGGCCTGTAATCATTAGTGCCTGGCTTCTTTACCGGTAACAGGGGGGTGTTCCATGGTGACTGGTAGGGAACCAAGATGCCCTGTCTGTGAATGTCATCTCTGTTTTCTATTTTTATTTGGTCTAGGTCTTCTGTTGCCCAGGTTTCCTGTCTGTCTAGGCCCTGTCTCTCTCTCTATCTCTATCTCTTATAACTGCGGCCAGTATCCTAGTCAAGTTTCTTTCTTGTTTGCAATCCCGCCTGTCCTCTCTCTTTCCTGTTTCTCTTCCTCAGTCTCTCTAACAAGATTCCTATAAAGGCCATAGCCACAGCCGCTCGTTTCCTCAGAGGTGGGTCAAAGGGAGTGTGCCGCCTGTAGGCCTCCATCAACCTCTCAAGGAATACGCACGGAGGCTCAACAAGACCCTGAAGCACTCCTCTTACCTTGGCCAAATTGGTGGGGTGCCGAGCGCACCTCTGAGACCTGCCACTAGAGTCCGGCGGAAAAACTGTCAGCCGCTCCTTACCTGCAGCCATGTTGAAGTCCCAATCTGGTCGATCAAGGGGGAACTCAGCATCGATCTCATTCGGGAGGATGGTGGGGGTCCCATTGTCTCTGGGACATTTTTCTGTGCCTTCAAGAGAATTCTCTCCCTCTCCTCTGTAGTAAAGAGAACCTGCAAAAGCTGTTGGCAATCATCCCAGGTGGGTTGGTGAGAAAACATCAGGGATTCCATCAAACCTGTAAGACTAGCAGGGTTTTTAGAGAAAGACGGGTGGTTAGCTTTTTAATTATATAAATCAGCTGAGGAGAAAGGCCAATATTGTAAGGGTTGGAAAGCTGGTGGGTCCACAGGGGCCCGACCGTTTGGAGGGGTAGAGCCACAGTGGAATTGGGTCCCTCTGGACTCAACCCTCTCTGGCTCCGAGTGCCAGTTGCCGGCCCTCCCCCCTCTGTTCCTTGTAGTTCCAGGCTCGGCCAGAGCCCGGGCTGGTGTGGGGACGCCTGGGGTGGCTGGGGGAAGGGGGGTGGCCGCAGCGGGCTCGATCACTCGGGTGGCTCCTCCATCTCAGGATAGATCTTAGGCGGAGCCAAAGGTGTTGTTTCCGAAGCTGGCTTTTGTTTTGATTTAGGCTCTGTGCCACGGAGAGCCAGGGCTCGGGAGCCTGGCTTTTTTTTTTTTTTTTTTTTTCTTTTCTTTTTTTCTCCAAGGTTTTACCCATGGGGGTGGGTTCTGGACCAGGTCTTGCCAAACAGTAATGTATGGCTGTTAATCGGGATGAGACCCTGGTCCTTCCTTAAAGACAATAGTTTTTACCTCAAAAATAATGGTCCAGTCAAAAGTCCCTTTGGGTGGCCACCCGACGTCAAAAGTGGGCCACTCCGAAGCACAAAAAGTCTGTCACGGTCTCTTTTTAACCTCAACTGTCAAATTATGAGTCCTAGTTCTAACTTCAGTCCAATGATCCAGTGTCAAACTTAGAAGAGTCGTTACAGTCTGTCCCATTGTCGCAAGTAACATAAAACATAAACACAAGATACACAGAAAAACACTACGAAAAATCCTTCTCTCAAATGCCGGCACCACACCAGAAAAACAGACGGCCAGGAGGTCTCTCACGTCCCCTCTCAAGAGGACCATTGTATCCTCCCCGGCACCCAGACAAACAGACGGCCGGGAGGTTTCTCTTTTAGTCTTTCTAGAAAACCCGCGGGGATTCCTCTGCACCCAGTATTACCTGTTTTACCTGAGCCAAATTGGTGGGCCGGCGCCCGGCCCCTCAGAGGCCTGCTATCAGCAACTGGCTATAAAGGCGTAGGTGTCTCCTGCATCTGTGGTGAAGTTCCAATTCGGGCGGGTCAATGGGAAGGCAGGGATTTTGGGGAAAGGGGACTTGGAGGGAGGAAGGGAATGACCCAGGGAGGCGGGTCATTAGCCAGGCTTTCCCAGGTGACGATGTAGGCAACCTGGTGGGGGTGTCCGTGGGGTCCCCTATCGAAGACCCGTTCTTTGACCTGTAAGATAATAGAAATGTCAAAGGTTTCATCCTCTGGCCAGCCCACTTTAAAGTAGGCCATGCTGAGGAGCAGAAAGTCTGCCAGCGCCTCTTTTTGACTTCCACTGATTGATTGTGAGCACGGCTGCGGACTTCGCTCCAGTGTTCTAGAGTGGGACTCAAGGGGGTGGTTATGGTCTGCCCCATTTTCTTTTATGTAGAAATACGTAAAGAGACAGACAAGAAAAACAAATACAACAATAACGAAAAGACGCGCTGCGCGATTTCGGCGCAAAACCGAAACTACAAATTCAGACGGGGAAGCGAGTGCTTCACCCTGCAGACGTACGAACCCCACGGATTCGTACTGAGCCCCAAAATAGCGGGCTCCCCAGATCCCTGGGGCGTCCCCCAGGGTGGCGGGGGAGAAGTCCGAGCCCGTCAGCTCCTTCTCAAGGCCGCCCAGATACAGAGCGATTACGGATCCGAATCGACTTCCGAGCGCGGAAATGAAAGACAGACGAGAGAGCCAGACACAAAAGGCAGACGAAAGTCAGACAAAAATCAGACAGACAAAACAAAGGCTGGCCAGCGAGCTTACCTCCCGATGGGTTCTCAGCCGGCTTGGGCGAGGGTCCCAAGGAGATCTCGGTGGAACCTCCAAATGAAAGACCCCTGAAACGGGGACACCGCCCTTGGGGCCCAGCGTCCAAGGACAAAGACCGAGACCACCGGATGCAAGTGCAAGAGGCAACTTTATTGTTTACACAGGCGCCTGCGGACGCTACAGCCTTCGGGTGACTGAGCGCGCTGGGCTAGGGTGAGGGTTGATTATATAGGGTTGGGGTGGCAAGAAGCGGGCTTACAGAAGCAGATTCATGGTTACAGGGTTCTCATTGGTTGCTTTAAATGAGGCCATGGGCTCAGGTTAAGGACAAACTCGGCATTCCACAAGGCTATAGCACATTTTTTTTTTTTTTTTGTTTCCCCAGTTCCTGGGGCCAGTGAGTCAGTTGGCAGATGTTTAACCATAGATATCCTGTTTTTGCCGGCCTCGCCCAGTGTGGAAGGTCCCTTATCTTAGGCAACAATACAATGTCAGTTTACAGAGAGGCATAAGCTGGGGTCTTTCAATATGCCTATCTCAAATTAAATACCATTTCACTATTTTATATTTTAAAGCATTAATCATTTCCTACTTAGTCTTTTTGCAAATGTGCATGTGATAACAATTGGACTACTATTAGAACATTTCCATATATTCATAGAACTGTACTGGACGTTGGGAGAAATCTTACTTGGAGTTTAAAGGTAGATATGCATATTAAAATACATAACATTTAATATCAGAATAATAAAGAGAAGATCAGTGAAAACCTGCCTTGTGATTATGATTTGGTTGTTGCAATCATGAATACACACTAGCTGTGGCTAGCAGCACATGAGCTACACAAACAAAAGACAAGAAAGCACGCAGACTCTTGGAAAGTACAAGAGGTCAGATAAACCCAAGAGAGAGATTTTAATGATACATGGTAATTATGAACAGGCTGCATTCCGCACATGTCAAATTGTCAAGAAGAAAAACTGTATGGAATTTCAACTATATATGCTATATTTCTTTCTTTGATGATAGTAAGTTTTTCTGGGACAACCAAGACAGCTTGAATTTTTAAATTAAAGATGAAATGCACATTGTATAATTGTGTAAAAGCCCTCTGCCTTCTCTACATTGTGCTTTTGTGTAATGTCCCATCTAAATATTTTCATAAACTCATGCAAATCATTTGCTTACTCACTGAGGTTTATTTCTTTTTATATAAACACGCATCTTAGCAAAAGGTCTCTAAAGAATATATTACCCCATTTGCATGAAATATTTTTAAAACTCTGTCTTTTTTTTTTCCTCCCAGGTAATTACATTTCTATTCTAGTAATGTTTGATCTGCACTGTATATCCTGCTATCAATCAAAGGAGAGTGACTTCTCCCTATCTTGTTTAGGACAGTCCGAGAGTACCTTTAAGGGATATTTCTTGTGCCTTTTTGGATGTCTTTCTCTTCCACTAAAAGGTATATGGAAAATAGAAGGAATCTTGCTATTTCTTACTCATCTTTAGTTTTCCTGATATTTCCTGCATTATTTGAAGAGATTACTTGAATCAGACTTAATTTTATGAGGTATTTAAGCATTAAGTTTCAGTTTGTTAACTGTAAACTCAGGACAGAATTCTTCCACAGAGGACTGTTCAGAGATTAAGGAAAAAGAAAATAATGTAAAGAGGGACTCCATGGATTGTATCATATTGCACAAATGCCAGAAGCACACTGTTAGAGAAGTTAGGCCTCTTTAGTGAATTAGCATGCAGTTCAACTTAGCATCTGACAGCCCATAAAAAGGAGCTTGGTGTGCATTTAACTTGCTGAAGTGGATAGAGCCCAGTTGTGGCCATAGTTCTGTGAGAAACACAAAATGCCTTTTTGAAAAGGCATGGCTAAGAAATGGCACAAGTCCCAGTGATGTCCATTGCCATGAGAAGTCACAGGACCACTGGATATCAAGAGAGATCTTGTAGGTCCTCGAGACTGCCAAGGATCTTGAGATGATGCAATAAATAAAACAAAGAGCTCCAAGGGGTTCTCTCTTCTGATTCTTCTTCTCCCTCTTGCCCTCACAGATAAAACAATGCTGCTAAAGAAGAGTACAGCAGGGTATGCTGTTCATCAGTATTGAGACCACAATGATCATAAATTGAGAGGCAGAGTCCAAGATAAAGACTTTTCACCATAAGTCAGCCAGAGAGAGACCTTTTGCAGCAAATAGGACTGGCAGAAAAAAGGGGCAGAGTTCAGAGGCTACAGTAAGAAACTAGGCTGTGAAACATACGAGGACTGAGGAGACTATAGAAAGGATACACATGGCATCTATTCACTTATAATCAGATTTTAGCCATATAGTACAGGATAGCTATACTACAGCCAATGCACCAAAGGGAACCAGAACATAGACTTTGTTACCTGTCAATGAGACACTTTGACCTAGAGGTGCTGCCTTGTAGGTCCCCAGTGTATGAAGAGGCTCTTGGCCCTCATATGACTGCTAAACTGAGGCAGGGGACCGATATGTAGAGACACTCCACTCCAGAGGAGTGGGATGGAAGGGATAGGGGATAGAGGGTGGAAGGGTGGGAGGGCAGGACTGGGAGGGGTGGAAAGAAGGCACTGTGATGGAGATGTAAACTGAAGTATAAATAAACATTTTTTTTTTCAAAGAAGAAAAGAAAAGAAAAAAATGAGTCTCAGCTGATAGAGGAAACCAAATTCAAGTTTAGTGGTTAAAATAGACTGGTCTCATAAACTGGCCAGAATTTAGCAGTTGAAATAAACTGGGCACATGAACTGGCAAGGTTAGCCCCAATGTATGCTAAACTTTGAAAGGACTGTCTACAGTGACTGCCATACTCAGACTACCAAAAACGTTATCCTGCATGGAAATACACTAAGAATATTAATATGCTTTTAAGAGCACTAAAACAGTATTGGTTAGATGTTCTTAGATAATACATGTGTATAGGTTTTAGGTATTAGGTATAAGGTTATAGTATATAGGTGTTTAGTAGATATTTGTTAAATACTAATAAATATGAGTGTTTTAAAGAAATATTTCAGTTACAGCATACAAATTAAAGAAATTCACAAGTGTTTCAAAACACTTGTGTGGTGATATGTGCTTTTGTCAAATGGACTTTTTCTTATTAAGTAAGGCATTGTAAAACATTGGGGGTTAACTGGAAAAGTCGACTATGAAGTAATAAGACAAAATTAAAAGGCTTGAGAGGTAGATGTCTCCTCAATCTGCTTAGGTCCTTGGTTCAATCCTCAACACTTGTTTGAAGTGCTGTTCTTTACTTAATGGTGGTGGGTGGTTACGTTGAGGTCCCATTATTTTCCATTGAGTTTATATGGGAGAACATGTAGAAATGTGTTCAGTAATTGTGGGTATATATCCAGGGAAGGCTTCTTTTCATTTCAGACAGTTTCATGTTATCCTTTGACAGTACATATTTATCATTTTTACAGATGAGAAAAGTACCTTTTTATTAGGAAACACAGATAATTTATAAAGGCCAGCTTAGGAAAACAAATATATAAGAAGCATCATTATATAAGAATCTAAAGATGTTGAACTCATTAATTTAAACTATAGAAGACTAATCATCAAAGGACAGAGCATGTTAGTGAGGTCTTGAACAAAGGGTAAAACTCTCAGTCAGACAGAAGGAATAAGTTCAAGAAATTGATACATTTAGCCACTGATGATTATAGTTAACAGCAGTTTGTTTATGAAGTTGACCAAAAGAAATTAGCAGTCCTCATTATAAAATATATGTGAAGTAATACAAAAGCTCTGTTAGCCTCTCCATATAAGGATGTGTCAAAGCAGTGATGGATGTACAGTGAGTGTATGTGATTTTTACCTAGTAATTAAAGCCAAAAAAACTACCTTGATGATGTAGATGATAAAATTAATATGTTATTCCACATTCATGATTAAGAGTAGCCAGGCATATAGTATGTTTCAGCTTCAAATAGATGACAACAATTCAGTTCAATGTAGTTAGAATAACTGACCACACCAGAAGCCTCTAGTCTATAAAAGGCAGGATTTAGCCAGAGGAAATGTGGTGTCCCAGATAGTACAAATGGCATCATTGGCCTAAGCATAATGTTAAATTTCATAACACAAGACAACAGGTTTGCCTGCTCTTCAGCATTTTCCTAAAGTGTGGTCATGCTGTTCTAGGATTCTATGACTTCTCAAAGGGATGATACACATTCAAACAATGTAGAAAGAGTGAAAGATTATAGGCTTGAATACATAGGAAACAGGAAAACAGAACTGGAAGTTTTAAGCATTGACTATAATATTTTTAGTCTCACCTAAAATTAAAATGTGTATGTAGACAATAAAGTTACTCATAGTGACACTACACTGGTCATGTCCCTTATGGATATAGATATTCCTGGAAGTGGCCTCTACTTTGCTATAAAATATGATAATTCCATGTCTACAAATTTACTAACAGTTGAAAGGATAAAGCAGAGCACACATATCTGCATAAGTGTTATTCAAGGATCCTAAGTGAAATTTGCCTTTTATTTCCTTTGTATATGTAAAATGGTTAATTCTTTTATATGTTTAGTCAGTATTGATCCAAGGCAATACTAGTCTAAAGCTTAACAGAAATGAATTAATTCAACCTTCTAATTATCAACTAATGTAGATATTGCTATTGTTTCTGATTTATGCATTATAAAATCAGTGAGGTTATACATCTCTCGTTGCACAGGGGAGTCAGGTATCTCATGGAGCTCTGTTGTTTGAGCAGTGACTTTCAGCTTCCAGAAAATAATATGAAATCCTTTTAATATCTGGGATTGGGTGAACCAACTATACAGACCAATTTAGAGAATGTTCCAATTTTCACATTGTTACTGCCTATAACATAAAACAGAAGGCACACTTGCTTGGAGACATTCCTCCAGAAACACTAACAATTTCTCATCCACACTGAAAAGACTTTTTTCTTATTTACTGCTAAATGTAAAGTGTAGCCTCTACAACTGACAGTAGAAGATATGTCAATGGCTGACAGTATGCAAAACAAATCCTCAAGCATATGAGTTTTACTGTAGTTAATTTACAACCTCTAAACTTTCGTATTGCCAGTCACCCTTCCAACTCCATTTCTTCCATTCTCAAAGGGAATTCAGCTGTGTAAGTGCATGAGAAAAATGCCATTTTAACAGCAGGTGGTGTGGTGCACTCAAACTAAGCCCAGAAACTGACCAGAAGTGCCAGAGTTGCTAATGACACACTGAGATAGCTACTGTGAGAGTAACTTCACAGGTTTCTACCTCTAATACTTATCTTCTCTTATGGGGTTTTAAAATGTCTGCCACCTGAATTATATCTTTAGGTTTAATAACAAAAATTGATTCTATTAACTTATTTATTATAACTCACGATTAATGTGAATGTGAACTTCTGAGAAACACAGATGGGTCAGTAAACATAGGTTCTTGTAAATAGTATTATACAGAATTTGTGTCTGGTATATACTGATATAAATGTGCATCTTATTGTTTAATCTGAGATAAATGTTATCATAAGAAGATTGCAAATTAATCTTGAATTTTTATAATGAACCATTAAGAAGGTAGACTTTCCCTGATTTCATAAGTCAGAAAATCCATAAATAAGACAATTGTGTAATTTACCCAAGATGAACCAACTCAAATTTCTAAACATTGAGGAAAATAATGCTGTAGTAGACTTAAAGAAAGAGCAATCCTTTTTCATCTTATATTTAAAGTTAAGTTTTAAGACCAGTTTTTGTCAATATTTACTTTCTACATCAGTATTGATCTTCATGTATTGATACAAAATTAAGGTTAATTCTTTTTAAGGTATTGTACCTATGCAATGCTTAAAAATGCAATGTGAAGTTTAGGCATTTTGATAGCAACTGTCACAAACTGTTAAGAATAATTAAGAAATGCAAATTAATAGTCATTCAAACATGTCATTTTGTTAGGTACTAGTGTAGTTTATCACAGATGTTTTCTAAGTTAATCAGAAATCAAGTTGCTAAGAGACAAGCAATGTTTGCTTATCCAAATATCTGGAGATAGATAGGTGGTCTTCAAAAACCTCAAGAGATCTGTAGAACATGGCATCCAAAGATGTTTTTTTAATTTAAGATTTTTTGATATTGAGACATGTCAGCTCCTGATGGACCCCATATTCTACTCCAAGTAGATCATGAGCATCAAAGAATCTCCATTTGCAGAGGGTTGCATTAGGGGCAAGCCTGTCACTGGGCAAGAAAAATCCCTTGCTTCAACTCTAGACAGAATGCTGTCCAAAAAGGACAAAACTTAGAAGCAGGTAAGTCAACAGCCTAGCTCTGTCAAGACAGTGTAGGCAAGTCCTTCATAATTCCTGCTTTATAATTAATGTCTGTCAGAAATACTTGCCAAAAGGCTGAAGATAGGTGTTCTAATGTTTGGAGCAAGATTGGGGACCATCCAGGTAGCCAGTTGACTATCATTTCCTAGTTTTGGAAGCTACTGGCTCTGCACTTCCTATATATTCCAATATATTTATCCTTCTCAGGTCTCTGATGAGGTTGAAGACTAGATAGTTATAGTGTCACAGCTAAGGTTTAAGTTGTTTAGGAATTAAAAAGATGTTTCAGGTCTAAGATGTTTTTAAGTTGGTAATGCAAGTTAGGATGGAAACTGAATTAGGTATAAAACTTTAAGCTCATTGAGATAGACAAATAATAGAATATTAATATCAGTTGCCAAATGTGTATGGACTGGACATTGGGAATGTATATTATATCTTATAATTTTCACAATTGTGGCCAAACCATTCTCATTGTTTTGTACAGTATTTATTGTTATAAGAAAAAGAACCTTTTATTGGACTAAAAGGGGGAGGTGTTAGAGGGAAAAAGATAACACCTTCAATTAAAAAAATGGATGGCAGCATGAGGGGGAAGAGGGGAGGAAGAAGGGGACTACAATTGAGATGTAACTTGAAGAAATAAATAAATGTAAAATAATAATAATAATAATAAGCAATGCTTGAAAGCAATTAAAAAAAAGAAATGACAAGATGGATTAGTATAGGATAGACACACAGCATAACCATGTGTAAGGTTATTTGGCCTTGATAATCAGGATAGAAATTAATCAAAGGTGGCACTGAAGACTGTTTTGCAAGGGCAAGTGTAATGAATATCCAGCTCATTTTCAGGGCAATTTGTGGCATCTTAGCCACAGTTCCAGGGATTTCTTCTGTGTGAATATAACATATTAGCTTAGTTGGATGACTGTGCATGAGTGTCTGAGGCACTTCTTGGATTCAATTTTAATATTTATGATATGTGAGATAGAATTTATCATAAATCCATTTCCACCACCTTAGTGCCAGACTGAACAAGTTCCTAACCCAAGCTTCCCACTTAACCCTTACTCTATGGATTTTACATGCAGATTATTCTCATACAAAATACAAGCCAAACAGTTGTATGTCAAAACATTCCATGCACTATTTCTTAGTAGTATAGAGACTTATTAGTAAATCATCCAGAGACATTAACTTACTGAATAGGTTATAAAATGTTTTACTGAGTTCTAGTCTAAGCACTTCCTATCTTGTCATGATACGCACCAAAGTAAAAACTCTGTACACATGTTCAAATATCAGTTTGTGTCACCCAAGACTCACAGTCTCTAACATCCCCCAGTGCCCACTGGAAATGTAATCATAGACTGCAAGTGCAGCCACAAGATGATGGAGGGTGTTCTTATTCAGTAGTGTACAGGGAATCCAAGGTATGAGCAATTTGAGGTTGAAATCAGAGTCATGCTGAGCACAGCATTCTTCCCCCACCCTGCTTCTAAAAAAGACAGCTTCAGGGGCTTGGAAAAAATGGTAATAATGTGGGTGTTCCTTTCTATAAAATCAGCCACAATATTAGATGCAGCCTCTTGTGAGCAATAAATCAATCCTATATACTTTTAAAATTGCAGCTTGCTTATCCAAAACACATAGAATTTTTTTTCAGTCATTCCTCAAAGACTTCAGACAATGACTAAATTAAGAATGTTGAAATCTCCAAGCATACCACTGTGGTGCATATGGAAACAATATGCAAATATAAAATGTTCCCACTAAAACACAAATCCATCATGGTAAAAACTACCACAAATTAATAAATCTTATGGCTACATAGAGGTCTCAGTAGTTAAAAGCGCTTGTTCTATTTTAAATTTCCATTGGGATTTATTTTTATTTCATCTGTGTTAGTGTTTTGCTTGTATGTATATCTGTGTACCATGTGTATGCATGCGAGTTACCTGCAGAGTACCTCAGGTACCTCAGAAAAGGTGTTGGATACATTAGGAACTGGAGTTACAGATTATTGTTGGCTGTGAGTACTGGGATTGAACCTAGCTCCTCTTGAAGACATGTCAATGCTATTATCTTCTGAGATATCCCTCCTATTAATCTTAGCTTTGTTGCTTTTGCAGAGGGCCTGAATTTGCATTCCAGCATCCATATCAGGTAGCTTACAACTACCCATAGCTATAGCACCAGGGAAATCTCATGATTTCTTCTGGCCTCTGAGGGTACCCATGTGTCTACACACACACACACAGAGAGAGAGAGAGAGAGAGAGAGAGAGAGAGAGAGACTTATAAATTAATAAAATAAATCTTAAAAATAAATAAATATGAAAAGGTTTTATTAACATTAAATATGTCATGGTAAATTAAACTATCTCATCTGCTTCTACATTACACTCAAAAGAATATTAGACAGCAGAAGCTGATTATAGAATTAGAATACATGCAGAGACTACAAATTACCCCACTGCAAGGTCTGTAATTCTCTAAAAACAGAAAGTATTTTAAACTCAAACTAGATCAGATGCAAGCATTATGTTCAAAAAAGACCATGTGATATACCGAGAAGTGTCAGAAATAAACATAGTATTTTTTTCATTTTGTTCATATGAATCCCTTGAAGATTCAAGTACATCTCCATCTCTCCCTCTGTATCTGTCTTCAAATTGTGAATAAGAAGTTAGAAACATGAGAATGTGATTACGAATCTACAAAGCCACACTATCAAAAGACTTCTCATGTCACTTAGAAATTTTATGGATGTCTGAAGAAAACGTCTAGTTAGTATGAATTTTAAGTGAAACATTATAATAAGGAGTTACAATAAGTTAACATCCAAATATTGTAAGTTACCAGTGTACCTTACAGAAGCATGATGACCTCATTAGCTAATCAGTTGATAGCTCTATATGTCATCTAATGTTGAATTGCTATTATAAAGTCTTATTTTATTTCCAAAATATGCTATTGCCTGAGTATCTTGTTTGCTCTGGTGAGTCACTCTCTGTTGAAGCTGAGCCCCAAAGCTACACAGCAGTAGCCCCAGGTGAGACTGATTTGCGAGGTCATGCTCAGTTCTCTCTTGCCTGCTCCTGGAAATGAAAGTCTTAACCTTAAACTCTGCTTGTCTCATTTGCTTTATTCAAACAAGCAATGTCTCACAGTTTATTTTTATGTTTTAAATTTGACAGAAAGCTTTCCTGACTTCCCAACTAATTGAAAAAAGTCTACAGTTGAGTAATACAAAATATATTTACCTCATGTTTAGGCAGTCTTGTTGACCGGACTTTATGGATTTTATATATGACATTCCAGGATAAAAAAAATAATCTTAAGTATATTTACACCCTAAAAAATACCACCACATTCCAAGATGGCTGTGGCCCACACAGATGCATTTTGAATGCAGGGAAAACAGCTATAAAGCCACAGAGTTATAAGACGCTGAGCAACAATCTGAGTGGCACAAACCTGCTGGGTTTCACCCAGCGACCAATTAAAAGTCCCTAGGCAGGACTCTCCTCCCCTCTCTTGGACACTCAGAAACACAGGAACCTCGGATGTCGCTGGATCCGGGAATCGTGAATCATCACCAGGAGAGGAACAGGGTAAGAGCCACTCAAATACCCAGCAGGCAGTTCTGAACCCCAGACAGGGTTACTCACCAGCCTCCTGGGCTCTCAGATCCCACGCAGGCATTCTGGCTATTTAGGGAAGGATTGGCGGAGCCTTGGGGGTGAGAGGTTCTCTGAGTAGAACCACAGCACGATCTGAGCAGCAGCGCAGCAACATTTTGGAAAGCGCAAGCATATTTGTGCTTCCCCAGAGGGGTGTGGGACATATATACAGGCCCTGTTATTGGATTTGCTGTCACTGGAAAGAACACTGCAGCTGGACAGAACAGTGAGATACACTTCTGGCTGCATCTCCACTGCCACATGATAATTGAAAATCCAAATTTACAGAACAAAGAAAGAATACTAAAAGCTGTAAGACAAAAAGGTCAAGTAACATACAATGGCAGACCCATCAGAATTACACCTGACTTCTCAGAAACTTTAAAAGCCAGAAGGGCCTGGAGAGATGTCTTACAAGCCCTGAGAGAACACAGGGGCTTAGCCAGACTACTATACCCAGCAAAACTTTCTATCAACATAGATGGAGAAAACAAAATATTCCATGACAAAATCAAATTTAAACAATATCTATCCACAAATCCAGCCCTACAGAAGATCCTAGAAGGAAAATTCCAACCCAAAGAAGATAACTACACCCAAGAAAACAGAGGAAACAGAAAACTCCATGGCAACTAAACCAAAAGAAACACAGGACCACCACCTATACCAGAGCTAAACAGAGAATTCACAAAGAAGGAATTCCTAAAGGCTGAGAGACACTTGAAGAAATACTCAGCATCATTAACCATCAGAGAAATGCAACTCAAGACGACTCTAAGATTCCATCTCACACCTGTCAGATTGGCTAAGATCAAAAGTTCAAATGGTGGGTGGTTCCAAGATGGTGGCAGCCTGCACAGACGTATTTTGATTTCGGGGTTAACAGTCACAGGGCGGCGAGTGTTGCTGGATACTGTACAAACAGCTCGACCCCTCTAGATCTCACCCTACTACCCAGGGACCACTGAGGGCCCCTGGGAAGAACGCTTCCTCCCACTCTCAGACACGCAAGGAAGCCGCTGAATCTGGGAATCGGGATCCCCCCATCCCCCACCAGGAGAGACACGCTGGGTAAGTTCAAATCCAATACCCAGCGAGCAGATTCAAATCCCACGCAGAGATAATCCCCACCCTGCTGGACACCCCCAGGTCTTGCATAGATGATCCAGCTATCTGGCAAAAGGTTGCAACACTTGGAAGTCAGCACAGCTCAGATGCAAAGTGCCTTCAGACTGCAGATTGCAACCCACTGCGGAGACGTCACTGGCCAGTTTCCAGGCCATGGGAGTGGCAAGGATATTGGGGGTGAAGGCAGATTTACCCACCACAGAAGCCAACCCCGGGCAAACTGCGAGGTATTTGAAACTGTTGTATATCAGACTTTCTTACTAGCACTGACCCTTTCCGGCGGGGAACCAGAGCTTACTTGTACACAGCTCCAACACCTGAATTAGTTAGGTCTCCACCTAGGAGTCAGGGCTGAATGACTCACCTTATAGGGGTGGAGTAAGGCAACTCTACTCCTACACCAAAGCACCCTCTTTGGACTCAAGTCCAGAAGGCAGCTAAAAAATTCCACATGGCCAGAGGCCCTAGACAAAAAAAAAAAAAAAAACAGAGCGAAATGACTCCAACAAAAGAAAGCAACGCTATTCCATCCAGCCCGAACCACCTCACCACAGTTGAAACACATGAAAAAGATGACAATTCTGCATTATTGAAAGTGATACAGTCCCTTCAAGAAGAACTTAAATCTATGAAGGAATTCAAAGAAGCCACAATTACACATACAAAAGCGATGGAAAAGACAATTAGAGAACTTCAGAACAAGATGAGTCAACTTGAACAAGAAAAAGAGAGGGCAATGGAAGACTTCCAGGCAAAGACAAGCAAATTGGATCAGGAAATGTACAAAACAAATAACATCACTCAAGAAATGAAAATGGAAATGGAAACAATGAAGAAAACACAGTCAGAGTTAAAAATGGAAATGGAAAATCAAGGGAAGAGAAAAGGAACTATGGATTTGAATACCAAAAATAGGATTCAAGGCAAAGACAGATGGAAGACAGGATCTCAGGCATAGAAGATTCGATGGAAGAAATCAATACAACATCCAAAGAAAATGAGAAAGCTAAAAAATCTCTCACCAACAACATCCAAGAAATCAAGGACTCAATGAAAAGATGGAACCTAAGAATTATAGGCATAGAGGAAAGAGAAGACTCCCGACTCCATGGTCCAGGAAATATCTTCAACAAAATCATAGAAGAAAACTTCCCAAACCTAAAGAAACAGATGCCAGCAAAAATCCAAGAGGCTTACAGAACACCAAACAGATTAGATCAGAAAAGAAACTCCACTCGCCACATAATAATAGAAATTCCAAATGTAGAGAACAAAGAAAGGATATTAAAAGTTGTAAGAGAAAAAGGCCAAGTCACATACAATGGCAGACCCATCAGAATCACACCTGACTTCTCCTCAGAAACTTTAAAAGCTAGAAGGGCCTGGAAGGATGTCCAACAAGCCCTGAGAGAACATAGGTGCCCAGCCAGACTACTGTACCCAGCAAAACTCTCTATCAACATAGATGGAAAAAACAAGATATTCCATGACAAAATCAAATTCAAACAATATCTCCCCACCACCCCAGCCCTACAGAAGATCCTAGAAGGAAAATTCCAACACAGAGAACATAACTACACCGAAGAAAACAGAGGAAATAGAAACCTCCACAACTAAACAAAAAGAAACACAAGATGACCAGCTATACCAAAATAATGGGAAATAACAACCCCTGGTAACAAATATCCATAAACATCAATGGACTCAACTCGCCAATAAAAAGACACAGACTTACAGACTGGATCCAAAACCAAGACCCATCTTTTTGCTGTATACAAGAAACACATCTCACAGTAAAGGGCTGGGAAAAAGTTTTCCAAGCAAATAGACCCAGGAAACAAGCTCGAGTAGCCACCCTAACATCAAACAAAATAGACTTCCAATTGAAGTTAATAAAAACAGACAGAGAGGGGCATTACATACTCATTAAAGGAAATATCCACCAAGAGGTCATCTCAATATTGAACATCTATGCCCCAAATACAAAGGCACCTACATTTATATAAGAAACGCTGTTAAAACTTAAAGTGCACATCGATCCAAACACTTTAATAGTGGGAGACTTAAACACCCAACTCACAACTATGGACAGATCATCAAGACAGAAGCCAAACAGAGAAATAATGAGTCTAACAGAGATCATGAACCAAATGGACCTAACAGATGTCTACAGAAAGTTTCACCCAAACACAAAAGAATACACCTTCTTCTCAGCACCTCATGGAACCTTCTCCAAAATCGACCGTATAGTTGGACACAAAGATAGCCTCAACAGATACAAGAAAATTGAAATAACCCCTTTTATTTTATCAGACAACCATGGAATAAAGCTGGACTTCAGTACCAAAAGAATCAACAGAAAGTCTACACACACATGGAAATTGAACAACTCTTTACTAGAGGACCACTGGGTCAGGGAAGAAATAAAGAAGGAAATCAAAGACTTCTTAAAATCCAACAAAAATGAAGACACAACATACCCAAACCTATGGGACACAATGAAAGCTGTGCTTCGAGGAAAGTTCATAGCACTAAGTACCTTCAAAAAGAAAAGTGTGACAGCTCATACTAGCGAATTAACAGCTAAACTGGGTGAATTGGAAAAAAAAAAAAAAGCAAACACTCCCAAGAGGAGCAGAAGGCATTAGATCATCAAACTTAGGGCTGAAATCAACAACGTAGAAAAAAAAAAGAACTATACAAAGAATCAATGAAACCAAGAGTTGGTTTGTCGAGAAAATCAACAAAATACACAGACCCTTAGCCAAATTAACTAAAAGACAGAGGGAGAAAACCCAAATCAACAAAATCAGAAATGAAAAGGGAGAAATAACAACAGACATTGAGGAAATCCAGAGAATATTTGGATCCCACATTAAAAATCTATACTCCACCAAATTTGAAAACTTAAGTGAAATGGACAATTTTCTTGATAGATTCCACCTACCGAAACTAAATCAAGATCAGATAAACAGATTAAACAGCCCTATAACCCCTAAGGAAACAGAAACAGTCATTAAAAATCTCCCAACCAAAAAAAGCCCAGGGCCAGATGGCTTTAGCATGGAATTCTACCGGACCTTCAAAGAGGAGCTAACACCAATACTTTTCAAACTATTTCACAAAATAGAATCTGAAGAACACTGCCAAACTCATTCTATGAGGCCACAGTCACCCTGATTCCTAAACCACACAAAGACCCAACAAAGAAAGTGAACTTCAGACCAATCTCCCTCATGAACATAGATGCAAAAATACTTAATAAAATACTAGTAAACCGAATTCAAGAACACATCAAAAGTATTATACAGCATGATCAAGTAGGCTTCATCCCAGGAATGCAGGGATGGTTCAACATATGAAAGTCTATCAACGTCATTCTCCATATAAACAAGATGAAAGAAAAAAAACACATGATAATCGAACTAGATGCAGAAAAAGCATTTGAAAAAATCCAGCACCCCTTCATGCTAAAAGTTTTGGAAAGAACGGCCATACAAGGACCGTACCTAGAAATAATAAAGGTAATATAGAGCAGGCCAGTGGCCAACATCAAATTAAATGGAGAGAAACTTGAAGCATTTCCTCTAACCTCAGAGATAAGACAAGGATGTCCAGTTTCACCATATCTCTTCAATATAGTACTTGAAGTTCTTGTTAGAGCAATAAGACAACTAAAGGAGATCAAGGGGATAAACATTGGAAACGAAGAAGTCAGATTATCCCTATTTGCAGATGATATGATAGTATACATAAACGGCCCCAAAAATTCCACCAGAGAACTCTTACAGCTGATAAACACCTTCAGCAAAGTCGCTGGATACAAACTTAATTCAAAAAAATCAGAAGCCCTTCCTTACACAACAAACAAATGGGCTGAGAAAGAAATAGGGAAACAACCCCCTTCACAATAGCCACAAACAACATAAAATACCTGGCGTAACTCTAACCAAGCAAGTAAAGGACCTGCACAACAAGAACTTCAATCCCTTGAAGAAAGAATGGAAGAGGCCTTTAGAAGATAGAAAGATCTCCCATGCTTATGGATAGGTAGGATCAACATAATAAAAATGGCCATCCTACCAAAAGCAATATATAGATTCAGTGCAATTTGAAATACCAACACAATTTTTTATAGACTTGGAAAGAGCTATTCTCGATTTCATATGGAACAACAAAAAGCCCAGAATAGGTAAATCAATCCTGTACAATAAAAAAAACATCTGGAGGTATCACCATCCCAGATTTCAAGCTGTACTACAGAGCAATAGTTGTAAAAACAGCATGGTATTGGTATAGAAACAGACCAGTAGATCAATGGAATCGAATTGAAGATCCAGAAGTAGACCCACACACTTATGGCCACCTAATTTTTGACAAAGAAGCCAAAATGGCACAATGGCAGAAGGACAGCATCTTCAACAAATGGTGCTGGTCCTCCTGGATGTCCACTTGTAAAAGAGTGAAATTAGACCCATAGTTATCACCTTGTACAAAACTTAAGTTCAAATGGATCAAAGACCTTAACATAAGGCTGGTCACACTAACTTTACTAGAAGACAAAGCGGGGAAAAACCCTCGAACTCATTGGCACAGGTGACAACTTCCTGAACAGAACACCAACAGCTCAGGACCTGAGATCAACAATCAATAAATGGGACCTCATGAAACTGAAATGCTTCCATAAGGTAAAAGACATTGTCATTCGAACAAAACGGCAGCCTACAGACTGGGAGAAAATTTTTACCATCCCCACATCTGACAGTGAGCTAATATCAAAAATCTACAAAGAACTCAAGAAATTAAATGCCAAGAAACCAAATAATCCAATCAAAAAATGGGGGACAGAGCTAAACAGAGAATTCACAAAGGAGGAATCCCTAATGGCTGACAGACACTTGAAGAAATGCTCAACATCCTTAATCATCAGAGAAATGCAACTCAAGACGACTCTGAGATTCCATCTCACACCTGACAAAATGGCTAAGATCAAAAACTCAAATGACAGCACATGCTGGTGAGGGTGTGGAGAAAGGGGTACCCTACTCCATTGCTGGTGGGAGTGCAGGCTTGTGCAACCATGTGGAGGTCAGTCTGGCGATATCTTAGAAAACTTGGAATAGGTTTGCCTCAGAACACAGCCATACTACTTCTGGGTATACACCCAAATGCCTCTTCACGGAATCACAAGGAAGTTTCCTCATCTATGTTTATAGCAGCATTATTTTTAATAGCTAGAAACTGGAAACAACCCAGATGTCCCTCAACCAAAGAATAGGTTAAAAAACTGTAGTACATCTACACAATGGAATATTATTCAGAATTCAGGAACAATGAAATTATGCAATTTGCAGCCAAATGGATGGAACTAGAAAAGCTCATCCTGAGTGAGCTAACCCAGTCTCAGAAGGATGCACATGGCATCTATTCACTTATAGTAGGATTTTAGCTATATAGTAAAAGGTATCAATACTACAACTAACACACCAAAGGGAACTTTGACAAAGACTTTTTATTTTTATTTATTTATTTATTATATTTTTTTCTATTTTTTTAATTTTTTTTTCTGTTTGTCTGCTTATTTGTTTGTTTTTTTAGTTCTCTCTCCCAGGCAATGAGACACTTTTCACTGGTGGTATTGCCTCATAGACCCCCAATGAATGAGGAGGCTCTTGGCCCTCATACGACCTCTCAACTGAGATGAGGGACTGTTATATAAGAACATCCCACCCCACAGAAATGGGATGGAAGTGTAGGAGTTAAAGAAAAAAAATGAAATGTGATGTTTTGGCCTTTCGCTACTAATTGTCATAAACTGTTTATGGTAATTAAGAAATGCAAACTAATAGTTGTGCAAGTCGGTCATTTTGTTAGGTACTATGACAGCCTATCATAGTTATTCTCTAAGCTAATCAGAAATAAAGCTGCTAAGAGACAATCAACATCTGCTTATCCTAATATAAGTGACAGGTAGGGCCTTTTCAAAAACCTCAAGAGATATGCATAATATGGAATTCAAAGATGTTTTCATAACTTTAGATTTTTTTATATTGAGACATATCAACTCCTGACAGCACCCCCTATTCTACCCCAAGTAGAAGATGAGCATCAAAGAATCTCAGGTGGGAGATAATTGAATTAGTCGCAAGCCTATCTCTTGGTAGGAAAAGCCCCTTGCTCCAACTGTAGACAGAATGCTGTCCAAAAAGGACAAAAACTGGAAGCAGGTAAGTCGACAGCCTAGCTCTGCCAAGACAGGGTAGGCAAGTCCTTCATAACCCCTGCTCTACAATCAATGTCAGTCAGAAAAACGGGGCCAAATGACTGAAGATCAATGCTGTAATGTATGGAGAGAAAATGGGAACTGTCCAGGCAGCCACTGGTATGTCATTTCTTAGTTTGGGAAGCTGCAGGACCTGTACTTCCTATAAAATCAGATATATTTATCCCTCTCAGGTCTCTGAGGTGGTTGAAGAACAGATAGCTAGAGTCTCATAATTAAATTTTGAGTTGTTTAGGAGTTAGGAGAGTGTTATAGATGTAAGAAGATGCTTTTAAAATTGTGTTGCTAGTTAGTATGAATGTTGAGTTAGATATAGAACTTTAAACTCATGGAGATGGTTAGATAGTAGAATGTTAAATTCAGGTGCCAAATACATATGGACTGGACATTGGGAATATATGCTGAGCCATATAACCCTCATAACTGCTGCCTATTTACCTCTGTTGTTTTGTATTGTATTTATTATTATAAGGGAAAGAGCCATTTGTTGGACTGAAAGGGTAAACTGTAGGGGGAAATAAGATATACCTTAAACTTAAAAAAAAAAAGGGAAGAGGATGGGGGGTTGAGGGTGGGAGGGTGGGACTGGAGGGGGGAATAGGGAGGGGACTGCAATTGAGATGTTACTTGAAGAAATAAAAATAAAGAAAAAAATAAAATAGTCTTAATAAGGAAAAAAAAGTTCAAATGACACCACATGTTGGTGAAGGTATGGAGAAAGGGGAACCCTCCTCCATTGCTGGTGGGAGTGCAGGCTCCTACACCACTATGGAGGTCAGTCTGGTGATATCTTAGAAAACTTGGAATAGCTCTGCCTCGGGACCCAGCCATACCATTCTGGGTATACATCCAAATGACTCCTCACCAAATCACAAGGAAGTTTCCTCATCTATGTTAATAGCAGCCTTATTTGTAATAGCTAGAAACTGGAAACAACCCAAATGTCCCTCAACAGAGGAATGGATTAAAAAACTGTGGTACATCTACAAAATTGAATACTACATAAGAAAGAACGAAATCATGCAATTTGCAGCCAAATGGATGGAACTACTGATGCTCATCCTGAGTGAGTTAGCCCCACTCAGAAGGATGCACATGGCATCTATTCACTTATAATCAGATTTTAGCCATATAGTACAAGATAACTATACTACAACAAATACACCAAAGGGAACATGAACATAGACTTTGTTTCCTTTCAGTGAGACACTTTGCCCTAGTGGTGCTGTCTTGTAGGCCCCCAGTGTATGAGGAGGCTATTGGCCCTCATATGATTGCTGAAATGTGGCAGAGGACTGTTATGTAGGGACACTCCACTCCAGAGGAGTGGGATGGAAGGGTTAGGGGGCAGAGGGTGAAAGGAGAGGATTGGGAGGGGTGGAAAGAGGACACTATGATGGAGATGAGACCTGAATCAATAAATAAATTTAAATAAAAATATAAAAAAATAATACCACTACTTGGAAACACTTTAATAAATTAACAAACAAAATGTAAATGTTAATGTGATAGTAAGCAAGTTCAATTACAAAATTTTTACTATTTAATTTTTATCTTTAAATGATATTTTAAAACTACCAACTGTTCTAAAAGCAAAAATTACAAATATTATGTATGTATAAAATGAAATTTAGACAAAATTTAAAGGATTATAATACATTAAATTTTATAATTTATACTTATAATTCATATAATTTATAACATATATTATATAAATAAAATTTATAATTTTATCATAACTCCTCATTCAAAGTTTGAGTACAGTAAATTATTTATTAAATCAATAGTTTTACACTCTCTTTTCAAACGAGTGAAAACCACTCTATAAAGAACTCCTTAAAGTACACATGGCTCAACTCTGTATTTATCATGCCAACATAACCTGTATTTCTTTGCTTCTTTAGGGAATACTATTCTTACCCATTAAAACAAAACAAGTTACATCGACTTTATTTCTATAGAGTTCCATAAACTGTAAGACTGAATATTCAAGAAATTGTGTACATACATTCTCAAATTCAGTGTAAATCAAGACAATAACTCTCAATAATATGAAAAACAGTGTGTCCTTGCAGAGAACACAATACCTAAGAAAAAATGGAGGCACAGCATAAATAGATTTAGCTCACATGTGTGGCCTTAAGAATTTCTCTTACTTATCATGTTTACATTATTATTGGAGAAGCTTAAAATGCTTTCTCTTTGTAATGTACTTAATGAAATGTTTATTGTAATGTTTAGGTAGGTGTTATGGGAATACTGTGCCACAGATGTTACTGCCCAACCTTAGAGAGGATCTGATCACAGCATATATTATCTGGAAAAAACCTGGCATCTTCTTAATCACTAAGGCTTCCTAATGTTACTGTTTGATGGTTGTTATGGTAACTGCTTTTCTCTATACAACTAAAGCAATTGGGTAGCTGACAAACTGATATCAAACAATCATGTTATTATTAAAACGCTGGCAGGTTTACCTGAGAAAAAGTACTTCACAGCTAACATAATGAGGATAGCCATCCTCACCATGCATGCACATTTCTTAGAATTTCACGTTTATTGAATGTTTAACCTTCTCCACAATTACATGAGGTAGGTGACAGTGTTACCTCCAATTAACAGACACATAGATTGAAATTGACAGAAGCACCAGGCCTGAATTCCCACAATTGGTTCAAATGAAAAAGCCCACTTTTAAGGTTAATCAGAATAACTGCAAAAGTCACAAGGTCCCTCATTACCCTGACTCTAAAAAGGGAAAACATGGATGTAATGATACTTGGGTCAGATCTTCAAAGGAACCTGTCAGACTGCATCTGCAAACTGTGGATCAGAAGCTCTGATCATGACCTACAGAGCCTGTTCTAAACAGACATGCCATTCATATTCTTTCAGCACGAGGGAGATGTGTTGCCTTTCCAAATAAAGACAAGAAATGCTTATTGTTGAGCTATAAAGTTATAGAGGAAAATGATTAAATTGCCTTCCCAAAATCTTTTTCCATGAAAGTCTTTGATTAAGCTTCCTGCATCCATAGAAAGTAAATGTAATTCAATCGGTATAGGTTATAATATTGTGTTACTTTTAAAAGTTGACTTCTATTCTCATCAATCTATCTTTTTCATACTCCCATGTGTGTTAAAAGTGCTTCAAAAATTTGTGTCTAAAAATTTAGAAAAGAGAATACCTTCACTGGGTAGAATCCTGGCTAACATTTGCCTATCAAGTGATTAAAATTAATGTCATTCAAAATTAAGAAATTTTAATCACAGACCACTTTCTAGAGCTGCAAATTCCTGTGTTTAAGCTACAGACACCTAATTGGATCTACCTTAGGAACAACTACACAGGAGTAAATTCAGACACTGCAAGATAAAGATAAAATAAATACATAAATATAAAGGAAACATGACTGCTCTTAGGTATGGTGGAGGCGATAGTTCACTATATGTATGAGGAAGAGCATACACAGAAAAAGACAGGGACATCTGGGAGAGTCCAGAACGGACATGACCAGACTGAGCTGTGCCATGTGGGGAGAGGGAGAGGAGAAGTGAGAGGGGAAAGGGGGACTAGGTGCAGCAGCCAAGCAGGTCCAAAAGTAGAAAGAGAATGGATAACCAAAATAATTGGATTATATAGGGAAAAACCATCTATCCCCTGGTTTGGAGAGTTCAGAACAGGGGCCGAGCACTCCAGCTAAGAGGGTTTTGCATGGAGAACGAACGTGGCTGCCAGTATCCACTTTGATATGTGAAATAGGCACCTCAGCTGTTTGTCTGGATTAGAAAGCTACCATTCCAGGCTTTTATTGATAATGAATGCTATGTGGCAAATTGTAATCTTGTCTGTATTACTTCTTGCTGTCACTGGGGTATTATTGTTGGGGGTATGGAGTGAAGAAAGCTAGAAAAGCAGACTATTTCACTAGATGTCCAAGCTCTGCAGGACTACCTCAGGCTTAGGAAAGTGTAGGAATTCATTGCAAGCATCCACTGGAGCAGTTTGTGAGTCTGGATCACCTGGGGCTAGCTGCATTGAAGCTGGAGATGCAGATTCCAAGGGAAAACCTGGAGTTGGCAATAGAACAGTCTGCAGTTGAAATCTATTAGGACAGATTACTAGGGAGAGAGGCACAGTTAAGGAGCTCAGGGAAAAATTTTTATCCATGGTGCACATTTGAAACTCTTACGCTCATGGACCTGGCAGTTGCAGGAAGTGATTCCCAAGATCAGAGAAAGGAAGGGGGTCTCATTCTAAGGAACAGGCCAAAGGTGAGAAAAGTTAGGCTGTTAATTGATATTACTTATCTGAAATCCATTTAACCTATGAGCTGGATCCCTGAGGCTTGCAAGCTTGTTTTTTTTTTTTTTTTTTTTTTTACGTTTATAAAAAGAGACATAAGTTTTAGATATGTTAGCATTACCACTGTTTGAAATTTGTACCAAAATCCACACTGTAGAAAGAACAGTAGATTCATCCCTTTGAGTCATAGTAAAATGCTTGGAAACAGAAAAATGATTTTGTGTTAAAAACATGAACACTTTCTGTATTCAGAAGACTGGGTGTATATAGATTGGACAGATGGTTTTAGAACTTTGAAGTCTATACTTAGAAAACAACCAAAAGAAATTCAAAAGCTTGAGCTTGTGACTATAATAATATTAGTGGTACTTTAGCAAAGCTAGTTGAATAGTTTATCAGAACATCTTTTTATACATCTTAAATCACTTTTTTATACATCCCTAATTATTTACCATAAGACATAGGTGGTCAATAATTGGGAGCAGTCACTGTAAAGCAAACTCCTTTAAATAAAGAAGTAATAAAACAGTTACATTGAAACCTGTTTTGTGAGTTTATCTCTTTTCAGAGTATGGAAGCAAGATAAACTGTCTTTCTCAACTGGAGACCTGAGGCCCTATTTTTACATATGAAGAGATGTGAGAAGGCATTTGAAGCTTCAGAGATCTGAGAAGAATCAATTATAGCTGAAAATAGAATCTAAATGGTTTATGTATCAATTAAAATGACAGAGACTCATTATTTAGACCAGTTACCTTAGGCTCCAGTGATCTCCATAGATTCGTTGGGGGCAGTGGTCAACATTTGGCTATCATATGGAGTAACATAGGCCTTTGACATCAGATCCTGGTCTGAGATTTTTCTGTAGAAGAACTTGGGAAAACAGATCAGGTAAAGAGGACAATCCACCCAAAAATGTCCACAGTTTGAGCAAAACCCTGATGGCAGGCGAGGCATAAAACACTTTAGCCTGGTGGTTAGCATTACTACAATCTAGCTCGAGTTTTAGGCCCCATCTGTCTTCTGTCTTCTTTAGATACCTAAACGGTTCCTGCGAGGAGGAGATAGTTTGGTCTATTATAGGAAGCCTAAACATTTTAAATTCCATTTTCAGCAGATCTAGGAAGAGTTTGAGGACCTTCTATTAAGTGTATCTGAGTTAGTTACTTGCTTTAAACCTAACCTTGAAAATACAAGAGATTAAATAAAACGTATCACTAAATGAGTAGAAGCTTACATAAAGTTAAAATTTTACAGCTTTATCCCTATTAAGCTTGAGCCTTGAAATGTGAGTTGAAGACAAATTATATTGCCTTCACTAACATCAAAATAGAATCAGTTTTTTTGTATAACTTAGCTTATCTAGACAGCTAAAGCTTATCAAAGTAATCAAAGACAAAAAGCTAAAAAAAATTACTGCGAACCTCAGTAGACCTTAGGAATCTTATTTATCAAATACACCTTATTTATCAAACATATATTGTTACTTATCTAATTGTTTTTAGAATCTTGGGGTTGAAAGGTTATCAAAGACATAAGTGTGTAGAGATGTATCTCTAAGTCAGCTTTTGTTAATCTGAGTAGACCTTTTATACCTTTCAAATTTTATCATCAAACAAAAATCCATACCAATCCAAAATAGTAGGGCTGATAAGTTTTATAATTGTTGCTTTATACTGTGTGGTCATCTTAAGATGATTAGGTCACCTGGCATGTACCCTTTAACCTTAGTAAAGATGGCTATCAGTCATGTGGTTGCTTTGTTTTGATGAAGTCATCAGCCAAGATGGCGGAATCACATAGTTACAATTTTAAAACATAATTTTTTTAAAAGAGTTGAATCTAAGTTACATATACAGTATATTCTAAACAAGAGTTGAATCACATATATAGTATGTTGCAGTAAATTGAAATCACCTATGTGTATGTTTTAATTGTAAGCCTTTATTATAAGTTTTAAGCCAGATTTTGTTACAGATTTTTATAATTTTTAAAAATTTAAACCATACCCCATGAATATACAAATCCTGAGATAGAGTTTAAAGCATAGTCTTAAGAGGTGATTGTGTTGATGTTTGGGTTTTGTTTGTTTGTTTTAGTTTTTGAGAGCAGAGGGAAGAGAAATAGAGATAAAAGATTTTTAAGAGTAGAAGTTGTAAAACCTTAGAGACAAGAAA
Source organism: Lophiomys imhausi (assembly GCA_907164525.1). Taxonomy (NCBI): domain Eukaryota; kingdom Metazoa; phylum Chordata; class Mammalia; order Rodentia; family Muridae; genus Lophiomys; species Lophiomys imhausi. The sequence goes on along the minus strand of CAJQZJ010032660.1, from coordinate 10,422 downwards.
ATTGGGGATCATTTGTTTGTGACAGAACTTGTTAGAACCTGAGTTAATTTGGAAATCAAGTGGACTAGTTTTGGTCATTGAGATGTACTGAGGCCAAGATATGGTAATGAATTCTGAGCCCATGGAGAAAAAGAGAGAGTGTTGCAAATTGAAACACCTTGCACTGGTTTTGGAGGTGTTCCTATAAGCTCCAAGAGGAAGCTGAGAGTGCAAGCAAACTGAGGGACTACATGCAGGAGCTACAAGGTAGCATAGCGGGTCTACAGGCTGTCTGTAAGGTGAGACAAAGCCAGGAGAAATCGGAGAAGTGAGGAGCCAGCAAGAGTCAAGTGTCTTTAGTAAGGAGACCCAGAGAGGTGTAGAGAGTTGCCCACATGGTGGACAGCCCAAAAGTGATTAATGGCATGCTCCAGGATACAAAGAGAAAAGAAAGAAATAGGAAATTAAGAAGAAAAGAAGAAAGAAAGAGAGAAAGAAAGAAAGAAAGAAAGAAAGAAAGAGAGAGAGAGAGAAAGAAAGAAAGAAAGAAAGAAAGAAAGAAAGAAAGAAAGAGAAAGAGAAAGGTATGGTGGAAGAGAAGGTTTATTGTAGATAAAAGGGAAAGCATTCTTGGAGGTCAGGATCTCAGGGAGAGCCTAGAAAGGACATGATACTAAGATGGAACATGTGGGAAAAGGGGATGGGAAGGGGGTGGAGAGAGAAAGGAACCAGTATAGCAGCCAGGAGGCCCAAAGGTACAAAGAGAAGAAATCAGACAACCAAAATGGGTGAAATATATAGAGAAGAACAGTCTAACCCATTGGGCTGGAGAGTTCAGATAAGGGGTTGGAGTATGCCAGCTAGAATGGTCCTGTTGCAGGCAGGACCTGAGGGACTGCCTGGACGACGTGGCAGCCATTGTCTGCTCTCATAGTGGTAAATAGGCACCTCAACAACTTGTCCCGATTTGAAACCTAACAAAAGGATTGTCCAAACTTCAAAGTTCCAAAGTCATGAGACTCAAAAGAAGAGGAATGAAAGCAAGTATATACAACACAATTTCTAACTAGAAATTTATACAGTAAATGGCATTGTATGGATAGTGGTTGAAAACTAAATGAAGCTTGAAAATTAGATTTTTTTATGTTTTTTTTTACTTTATTTTTTATTTCTTCAAGTTACATCTCAATCACAATCCACTCCCTACTCCCCCCTTCAGTCCCACCCTTCCACCCTCTTACCCCTCAACCCCCCATCCTCTACCCATTTTTTTTTAAGTTTAAGGTATATCTTTTCCCCCCAACAGCTCCCCCTTTCAGTCCAACAAATGGTTCTTTCTCTTATAACAATAAATACAATACAAAACAACAGAAATAAATAGGCCACAATTATGAGAGTTTTATGCTTAGCATACATTCCCAATGGCCAGTCCATATGTATTTGGCACCTGACTTTAACATTCTACTATCTAACCATCTCCATGTATTTAAAGTTCTATATCTAACTCAGCTTTCATACTAACTTGCATCACAATTTTAAAAACATCTTCTTAGATCCAGAACACCATCTTGATTCCTAAACAACTCAAAATTTAACTATGAGACTCTAGCTATCTATTCTTCAACCACCTCAGAAACCTGAGAGGGATAAATATATCTGATTATATAGGAAGTGCAGGGCCTGCAGCTTCCAAAACTAAGAAATGACATACCAGTGACTGCCTGGACAGTTCCCATTTTCTCTCCATACATTACAGCATCAATCTTCAGCCATTTGGCCCCATTTCTCTGACAGACATCGATTGTAGAGCAGGAATTATGAAGGACTTACCTACCCTGTCTTGGCAGAGCTAGGCTGTCGACTTACCTGCTTCCAAGTTTTGTCCTTTTTTATTGATCTTTGTATATTGATACAAAATTAAGGGTAATGCTTTTTAAAGGTATTGTACCTAGTAATGCTTAAAAATGAAATGTGAAGTTTTGGATTTTTGCTACCAACCGTCATAAACTGTTTAGGATAATTAAGAAATGCAAACTAATAGTCATGTTAGCGTGTCATTTTGTTAGTTACTATGACAGTCTATCACAGTTATTTTCTAAGCTAATGAAAATTAGATTTTTTTTTAATGTCCATTTTTTGACTTTGATAGATGTGTAAAGACATTGGAACAGACCTGTTGCTTATGTGTATTCATATACACAAAACTGTAATTACACTCAGAGGACTGTATATTCAAATAATCATAACAGTCAGAAGGTTCTTGCTTAGATGAATGATTCCAGTAGGAGAGGAAGAGGTAGGAGAAAAGGATACACAAACCATATAAATGAGTACAATTCATCATGTAAATGTATGAAACTGTAAAATAAAAACAATTTTAACAAATATTTAGTTATGCCACCCATGAAGAAAAACTCGAAAAATTTAATTTACAGGAAAAAATGTTTCTTATAGGCCTCTGAGGAGCAAGAATTTTCTGGAATAAAAAAAGGAATTCAGCAGAAATATTTTCTTTTAATCAAATGAAGGATCTACTTTCCTTTCTATTGTCCTAATATGGAATTAAATGTCAATTGGTTGTCTCAGGAGATCTTCATGTCAATCATTACTTACAAATATTTTGTAATTGCTTGAGAACATGCTTTTGAAATCTTTTTTGTCTATAATTTGATAATTCTTTATGCTTAGAAAATACATATAACAGTATTGGTAGATCTGAGGTAGTTTTGACTGTGTAGGATACAAATACAACACAGAGTGAATATTTTAAGACCACACAGAATATGCTGTATAATTTTTAAAGATCAATATCAAGTGAAATTGCAGAACTCATTTCAAAGAAAAAAGCACCATTGGAAACTTAAAACTGTATCATTTGTAGAATGCAACACTTGATTATAAATGTAAGTGTGCTTTTCAAGCTTTCCCTTAAACAAAACTGAAAATCCTTCCTGTCGCATGGACAGATTAAGAAAGAAAGAGAGAGAGATCAACTGACCAACAGGCCAAGAAATTCAGGATTTGAGGAAAGATATTCTGTTGAATTTTATTTTATTGTCACATTTGTTCTAGATTTGAAACTACTTTGGTTACAAAGAAATGTCAGTGTGTACAGAGAGAAACAAAACCAATGTAAGATAACACTACAGACTAGTATATCCATAGCACTTATGGGACACACTAAAGCAACTTTATGGACATAAATTTGGTGGATTTGTGATGATGGTCCATTTCCTCAAGAAATACAAACAATAAGAACTCATTCAACACAAAAATGGAATGTGTACATAACCCTGAAACTATTGAAGAATTTGAATTCATGATTTAGGAATCTTCAGAAAATAGTTATTTCTCTTATCTAAGAGACTATTACTATACAACCATGTAAAATTCAGTCACTGGGGAAAATGAGTGACCAGCACACAGTATCTCTAATTTCTTCTTTAACATGCATAAAAATCCACAATACTTGCAAAATAAAAGGTCCAATAGAATGTCAAGGGTATTGTTATTGTTCTAGATTAAAATTCTAAATATGTAGCATAAATTTTATTTTATATCTTCATATTGTATATGGTCAGCTTTAAAAACAATTATGAACAATATTTATTGTTTGCAACATCACTAGTTTGGCCTTGTTTCTTAGTTTGCACACAAACTTATGTTTCAGTTTCATATTTACCAGAGTAAGAGAAATACACACTGCTGATACACACATATGCTAAAATCTTGTCTTTAGCTTACTAGGATGTGAGGTAGAAGCAACACTGGCCACCATACTGTCATTTTAAACTCATAGAGACTGAGGTAGCATGCCCAATGCTCCGCAGGTCTGTACCAGATGGGGTCCTAGAGCTAAAGGTGGAAACAGGCCCCTATCCCTAACTCAGAAGCTATCTTCAGTTGATACCCACTTGTAAATGAAAATCTACTTTTCTCCAAGGGAGTCTAACCAGGGGAACAAATTATTCTTAAGGGTAGGCTAAATGCCCAGCAGTAGATATCCAACAGAAAATTAACTCAACTTCAGCAGCATCTTTGGAGGCTCTTTGTCTAATAATGCCATGTCAGGACTTTTTTGAAAAATTGTAATTGTCTTACTTACCATATAAATAATCCTGAAGCTTCTTCATATAATATATATATATATATATATATATAATTATATCTTCCAATTTAGTGTTTTATGGGATTTTTAAGTGTGGGAATGAGTGGTTTCTGCTTCTATATCTATTTCTTCTGCCTTTTCTTAGGCTCTTTTCCTTCTACTATGTGTTTTGTCCTATTCTGGTGTGTTAAACTGTTCTATTTATTTGTATTATTTTATTTTATTTCATTATTATTCTTTAGAAGCCTGTCTGTTTTCTAAATGAGCGACAGAAAGGGGTGGATCTGGATGAGAGGGGAGGTGAGGATGGACTGAGAGGAGTAGAAGGAGGAAAAATCAGGATAAGTTACATGAGAAAAAAAGTTCATTTTCATTAAAAGAGAGATAAAGCTGTGAAAAAACCTGTGGCAATCAGACAGGGGAAAAAAGACCATCCATTCTGGAAAAGGTTTGAGTGCATCTGATGCCTGATATGGCTTCTTAGATGTTTCACGAACTTCAACTATTTACATAACTCCTCTGTGTTTCCTTACATAAACACTACTATTTATGTTTATCTGAAAGAAAAAGATACTTGATAACTTCAATAGCCTTATGATCCATTAAAATAATTTCTTCCAACAAAGAAAAAAGAAAGAAGTGAAAAAATGGAATTATAGATGTTCTATTTGTTTCATTTCTTTGTATGCTATTCTCCTTGGAATAATATAAGCATATAAACCTGAACTAGAAAATATACATAGTTGGTTTCTATGTAACATTATCATGAGAGAAGAAATTATTTTTCCTACTTGTTTTCTGGACTAAAACTTTCTGACAAAAAGCAACTTGAGGAAGAGAGGGTTTGTTTGGCTTATACCTCAAGCAGTTATTATCAGAAGTCAAAGCAAGAACCTGGGGACAGGAACTGAAACAGAGACCATGGAAGGATGTTGCTTATTGGTTTGTTCAACTAGTTTCCTTATATAACCCAAGAACAACTGCCCAGGAATTATATGACCCATAGTAGCCTGGATCTCTTTTCTTTTCTTTTTTTTTTTTTTTTTCAATTGAGAAAATGTCCCATAGACATTCTCACAGGTAATTCCTCTCTCTAGATATGTCATGTTAACAACTGATGTTAATGGTGACACTCATATATGATAGATTGTACTACTTTATAAAGCAGTTGAAAAGCAGTTATGCCTAGGCAAGAATGATGTTGTAACATAACACAGCTCATTCCTCAGCTGCTTGCAGTGATGTTTATATGAGCCAACCTACTCTCTAGCCAGCCTATAAAAGTTCAGTACATGCAGTTATATTCAATATATAATACTTGATAATGATGACAAATAACTGTTAGTGGTTTGTGTATTTACCATATATACATTGTAATATTATTTAATGTGTATTCCAGCCCATTAAAAAAGAAGTTGGATGTGAGCCAGAATATTGTGTCACGCTGGAGGTGGGGTTGGCCTCAGACATCTACGAATCAGTGTTGACTGCATCACAAGGCACTATGCACTGGCCAACGTCTATCATGTAAGTGCATGTATGCACCCTCCATGATGGTTGTGTAATGACATTATCAAATGATGAATTTCTCAGAATATATCACCATCATTAAGAAGATCATGACTGCATATGAAAGAGTTCCCAGAGATTTGGGTGTATTTATACTGTTATCTTCTTTGTATCCCCAAAGCAAGACCTGCTTTGGGTGGGAAGTATGGTGTCTTTCAAATCTTATTTCCCATTCACCAACCATGATGCTCAAAAAGAAACATGTACACAGAATTTCCATAGATTTAAGATCTATGGGAGTTCAGGGAAATTCTAGACAATAAGGATCCCTGGATATTGATACAGAGGGCTTTAAGGGGTCATTCCTAATTAGTTTTCTGGTGAAGTTCTTTTAACACTAATCTTAGCTTGATTTATAATTTTAGAAATATTCTCATATAGTATAAGACGTTGCTATCTCTTGGAAGATAAGAAAGATTTGAGTAATGTATGCTTTGAGTAAGACAGTATAGGTTATGTGGATGAAATAGAGATGATATAAGGATGGATAAGAGCAAAAACCAGAAAAATATACCTAGGGAAGATTAATCCACTTTATTCTCACACTGGTTTATGTATATGATGATAGTGGCTGATTTAGTCATTGGACAGAGTATACACACCTTATATCATACTTGAAAAAGAAGCTCACAAAAATATAAGGTGATTTCAAATTTTCAGCATACATAAAAATGTTTTTTATGGATGAATGATAAATCTAAAGAAAAATGACTTGCATTCTCCCTTCATAAGCTAGTAGTTGCATTTCAAAAGACAGAATGAGTGGAAATTATCAGTCTTTTGTGTACATGTGTTCCTGCCTCTGTGTGTGTGTGTGTGTGTGTGTGTGTGTGTGTGTGCATAAACAGTCTTTGCCAACAGAAGTTGTAATTCTGCTCAGAGAGAAGAAAATGCTCAGCTTGTAGGAACTGAATGATTTTGTTTTAAAGCAAGATGACTTTATAATGTCCAGAGACACCCGCAGTCAGCATGTGTTTCCTTAGGAATTTGATCCTTTGATTTATCAAATCTGAAGACAGAGTGTGCATGTGCATATGTATATATTCCAAGGCATCTATCCTTATGATGTCAAAATACCACTTCTTGAATTCTGTGATCTATAATACATGAAACAAGAATAATTTAAGCAATAAACAGATTTTCTGCATCCATGAGTATAAACAATTCTTCATTTAAGATGCATAAGAAATTCATAAGTTTCAAGTTATTTATTCCCTATAGGTAGCTAAGATATGGGATCAATGTCTGCACTTTTTAAACCTTATATGATCTTGATGTATTCTTTGCAAAGCTACTGACTTCGGTGACCTTAAATGCTCCCCCATTTTGACATTTAATTTATTCAGTTCCTAGCTTCTCTTAGAGTTCAGGGAATGAGTCTTCCACATTTCTATATACAGCAGTTTTTTTCATAATTTGTGTTAAATGAATGTTTCATGAACAGAAGAAGAAATGAAAGATTGAATAAAAGATATCACATTTTTCTTCATGAGCTCTGTGATACTAGAGAGTTGTTAAAAATGGATATAAAAGCTAATGAAAAACTTATTAAAGATAAGATAGAATGCAATGACAAGTGGAAAAATATGAGTATAACAAACTCAATTATTTAGCATTTTTAGCAGCCCAGGAGATTAGGAAGAACCATTTAACCTACATTGGGATAAGTTTAGGGAATTAAAACATGCTGAAAATTATGCAATATATAGAATTTGTAATCTTAAAAAAAAAAAGAGGCAATGCATCTATACGGATAGAGGCTGAGGAAAGACTGAAAACTGAGAATGAGGCTACAGCACTGAAGCTGATGTAGCCACTATGCAGCCTAGAAAAATAGACATATAAATATGTGTATTTGATCTTCCTATAGGAAGGAACTCTGTTCCAGGGATTATGAATGTATTGAACATTTCAGTGTTTCTCTTCGGGGCAAGCTATGGGGACATTTTTTTTTTCTTTCCTAGTCTGGCATTTTCTAAATTTTAAAATGACTTGGTTGTTGCAGTTTCTGACATTTAAAATAGTTTAACAACTAAATGTTTAATTAAGTCATTGGAACTGGATCACCTGGTCCAGGGTAGATCTTTGTTTCATTTTTATTTTATTTTGGAAGAAAACACTAGCGGTCTGGGAGGGAGAATTGGGAGTATATTCGTGTAATCTGCTTTTCCAAAATCTCTTAAAGCTTTTCATTAACTATCATTCCTGAAGGAAGCAAAGGTACCAAAAAAAAAAACAAAACACCCAAATCAAACCAAACCAAACCAAACAAAACAAAAAAAACCCTAATTGGAATATAGTAGAAGGAGTTTCATCAGAAAGTAGTTTCTTACCATAGTAATTAATGGGCATACGAACAAAAGCTTAAAACATAGATGTGAAGGTTAAAAGTAGGAATATGTAATGCCAAGGGAGTTTATGGCCTCCAGGCATATCCACTCATAGTGCAACTGAAGAGGCTAATATGATGAATTGACCAAAAATATGTCAGATTAAGAGTAGTGGAAATCTATACATTCTTCACCATATGTCATTAACTCAGGGATGTTTAAATTTATTTGGGACTGAAGAACTGTATAATTAATGTATTAATAATCATCACATGTAAATGAATTACTCACTGGTTCCATGGTGCTTGACTATGAGCTCTACCATTTGTAGAGATTGTTGTAGGTTTCTGTTTTTTTTTTTTTTTAAAGATTTATTTTGTATACAGTGTTCTGTCTGCAGGTATATCTGCAGGCCAGAAGAGGGCACCAGATTTCATTACGGATGGTTGTGAGCCACCATGTGGTTGCTGGGAATTGAACTCATGACCTCTGGAAGAGCAGCCAGTGCTCTTAACCGCTGAGCCATCTCTCCAGCCCAAGGTTTCTGGTTTTTAACAGTACTTGGCAGAACTTCCTGAATATGCAAGACAATAAACAAAAAGAGTGTGGTGTGCATTCTCGTAGTCGCTGGAAGTGCTATTCACCTTCAAAAAGATAACTTTCTGAAACAGAGATTTAGAGTTGTCTCTTTGCATTTTCTATTTTAATATTTGCTTTTGTGCTGATAAAATGACTTGACAAAAGCAACTCATTGGAGAAAGTGTTTATTTAACTTGCAACACCAGGTCCCTCACTGTGGGGAAGTCAAGGCAGCCAGGACTTAAGCAGCCAGTCATATCCACAGAGCAGAATGAGAATGGATGCAAGCATGCTCACTATTGCTCAGCTTACTTACCCTTTCTATTCAACACAGAGCATAGACAATAAAATGAACATGTCTTTCCATCAATTAAGAAAATCCCTCTCAGGCCTATCCACAGGCAATCTTAACTCATACAATTTCTCATTGAGACTCTCTTCCTAGTGATAATAGAATGTGTGAAGTTGGTAATTTAAAAACCAACCATCAAACATGTGACTAAATACATAGAAGAATAATAGAATTTGGAAAGTCACATCTCTATATTTAAGAGGATCCTTCTAGACTACGAAGAATGGGTGCATACAGTGAGGGCCAGGGCATTTCAAAATATTCATGGGTCTTTAGCAATTTCTGGGAAGTACAAAATCCTGTTATGAAAGACCCAGGAGAGGGAAGTCCCTCACCTGACACTCGGGATATCAGGGCCACCCAAAAACTCGCAAGAGACCATCTTGATGCAATTGCAAGAGGTTTATTTCGGGGAGGGGTCAGCACACTGAGGACGCAACTCATATCCCACGCAGGGGTAGAGGAGCTGCAACCCTTAGCTGCCTGGGGGTGAGGGTTTTATAGGGGAGCACCACAAATTAAGGGGGTGAGGGAAATCACAAGTGGAAAGTACCAACTCATTACTTAGTTAATCAGCAGAAAACACACCCTATACTTGTTTTTCTCAGGAATGAATCTAATCTTATTTTACCATCTTCTTATTTTGACCTTCCTTCTCGGTTCCAGCCTTTTTATGATCAGGTAAGTTCCTAGCTGGCCTGGCTCCTGCCAAGGGGGGGGGTCTCTAAAATTTTCATTCCTTTCATTACACTGAGAAGACTAAAAGGTCCTTGAGCTCTCTACCATACAGAGGTCTTCATGATCAAGCAAGGCAGAGAAGCAACTGGTGGTTGAATTTGCCAGTTGGATTAATGGAGTACTCAAAAAGAAAGATTATTTAAGAACAATTAGTTATCTGTGATGTTTATTGTAATGTAAAATTCCTAAAACTTGAGATGCCAGAGAAAAACAGCAAGTACTGTCAAAGGAATATTTCAGGAGCTTGTGGGTATCTAGAAATGAGCTTAAAGCTGAAATATATAAATAACATATGAAAATTATGGTGAACAACTTTCTGTATATGAGTCAAAACAAAATATTTTGAGTATCACCCTATATATGAGGATATGTTCTGTGTTTCCCGGTAGAAGATGGTTGAAGATCACTGCGATTAGAAAGACCATATAAGTCCCACACTGCACACTGATACAGAGCTTCATTAGACACAGAAATATCTCACTTTTCAAGACAGTTCCAAGAAAACACTGCATGGTTGAAACAGAACACTATAACTTTAAAATGAAGATGAGAATGTAGGCCATTAGGCAGGCTCAATTCAAAGACATACAGATATTATCTGTTAATTCTTATTCTGTGGTCAAAGAGACACACTGGCACCATCTTGCGATGAAACTAGAAAATAAAACAAAATACCCAAATCAGACAAACTCACCTAAAGCATCATGACCACCATGGGACTGGTCATGTGTTATTAGGTTATAAAATCTGAGTGGCTATTAAGGGGT
>CAJQZJ010032649.1:0-36349 GCA_907164525.1 Lophiomys imhausi | reverse complement strand
TGTTTGATATTAGGATGGCTACTCCAGCTTGCTTCCTGGGTCCATTTTCTTGGAAAACTTTTTCCCAGCCCTTTACTCTGAGGCAGTGTCTATCTTTCGTAGTTAGATGTGTCTCTTGTATACAGCACAAGGAAGGATCTTGCTTGCGGATCCACTCCATAAACCTATGTCTTTTTATTGGGGAGTTGAGTCCATTGATGTTGATGGATATTAGTGACCTGGGGTTGTTATTTCCCATTAGTTTGGTATAGGTGGTGGTCCTGTGCCTCTTTTGGTTTAGTTGGTGAGGTGTTTTCTATTCCCTTTGTTTTCTTGGGTGGAGTTTTCTTCTCTGGGTTGGGATTTTCCTTCTAGGATTTTCTGTAGGGCTGGGTTTGTGGATAGATATTGTTTAAATTTGATTTTGTCATGGAATATCTTGTTTTCTCCATCTATGTTGATAGAGAGTTTTGCTGGGTAAAGTAGTCTGTCTGGGCACCTATGATCTCTCAGGACTTGTAGTATATCTGACCAGGCCCTTCTAGCTTTTAACGTTTCTGAGGAGAAGTCAGGTGTAATTCTGATGGTTCTGCCATTGTATGTGACTTGCCCTTTTTCTCTTACAGCTTTTAATATTCTTTCTTTGTTCTGTACATTTCGTGTTTCAATTATTATGTGGCGAGAGGAGTTTCTTTTCTGAACTAATCTGTTTGGTGTTCTGTAAGCCTTTTGAATTTTTATTGGCATCTCTTTTTTCAGGTTTGTTAAGTTTTCCTCTATGATTTTGTTGAAGATATTTCCTGGACCTTGGAGTCAGGATTCCTCTCTTTCCTCTATACCTATAATTCTTAGGTTCCGTCTTTTCATTGAATCCTTGATTTCTTGGATGTTGTGGGTGAGAGATTTTTTAGCCTTCTCATTTTCTTTGGATGTTGTACTGATTTCTTCCACTGAATCTTCCATGCCTGAGATCCTGTCTTCCATCTCTTGCATCCTATTTTTGATACTCACATCCGTAGTTCCTGTTCTCTTCCCTTGGTTCTCCACTTCCTCTTTTAACTCTGACTGTGTTTTCTTTATTGTTTCTATTTCTATTTTCATGTCTTGTATGGTTTTGTTCGTTTTGTACATTTCCTTCTCCAGTTTGCTTGTTTTTGTATGAAAATCTTTCATTGCTTTTTCCTTTTCCTGTTCAAGCTCTGTCACCTTGGCTTGGAGCTCTTTAATGGTGTTGTTCCTTGCTTTGACTTGTAGAATGAATTCCTTCATAGATTTAAGTTCTTCTTGCAGGGACTCTATCACTTTCCATAATGCAGAATTGTAAATGTTTTCATGTGTTTCTGTTGGTGTGTGGTCATCCGAATTGGATGAGCTAGGATAATTCTGCTTTGTTGTAGTCATATTTCCTTGATTTCTATTTTTTTTTTTTGACCTTTGGCCATTGCATGCGTTTAGCTGTCTGTTTTCTGTGCTTGGAACCACAGTGCATGATTTGGTGCAGGGGAGGAGTTACTTGGCTATCTGTCCTTGCTTACAGGGGGATTTCAAGGTCACTGTGGTTTTAATCGCCTGAGGCACTGTGAGCTGGTGCAGCCTATTCCCAGGTTGTGAGTAATGGACCAGGATTGTTTCACTGCTCCCAATTCAGACTTCTGTATGTTGCACTCTGAGTTATCAGCCTGTAATGGTTCTGATGGTATGGGCCTGTTTGCCCAGGCACAGATTCTGTGGGCTTTGTTTGTCGTCCCGGAGGCTGACAGGGTCTGGCTCCAGACCTAATATGTCTGGATTTTCCAGAATACAGCTATGGTCCCGATTTCTGGTTTCTCTCTAGGCTTCTCGCCACAGGGCTGACCTCTGTGCCTGATTCCCTTCCTGTCTGCGCCGCTGCGGGTCCCGTGGGTACCCCAAGCCCCGGATCCTCCGGCAGCCTGAGTTGTCCTCTCGCCCCAGCAGCTCATCGGTGGGTGCATGGAACCCTGGCCCCGCCCACGCCTGTCTCTCTCCCCAGATGACCTGCCGTGGGTTCTCGGGGATTTGGCCCTGCCAGCTGGGTTCCCTCCCCAGCTGTGCTACTGTGAGTGCGCAGGATTCGGCCCCTCCCGCCCGCCTTTGTGTTCCCAGCTTCCCACGCTCTCTTGGAAACTCCTGCCCTCTGCTTCGCTAGCGGCTACGGACCACCCGCTGAGCCCCTTGTTTTGTCCTTGCTAAACCTTCCACTATCTCGCAAAGTTTTTTAAGTGGGTATAAGTTCTACCTGAGGTGTGGGGAGCCCAATAGGCCAGCGATCTATGGGCAAGTGGACCTTGATTCTGCCTGCTGTAAGTAGGGATCGATCTTACCAGGCGCCTCTCCAAATGGGAGTTCCCGAATCCCGGGTTTAGTGGCTTCCATGTCTGCCAGAGATGGGGAGAGCCTTGCCCTGGGACTTTTAACAGTCCCTTGGGAGCTGTGAGTGTTCCCGGGGGGGGGGGTGTCTAGCCCCTCCGGTTTTTGCACAGTGCCCAATAACTCTGTGTTTTTTATGGCTCTTTTTTCCCCGCGTTCAAAATGCGTCAGTGTAGGTCACCGCCATCTTCTCTTCTCCGGCTCTTTCTCTTATAATAATAAATACAATACAAAACAACACAATACCAAACAACACAGTTATGAGGATTATATGGCTTAGTGTACATTCCCAATGTCCAGTCCATATGTATTTGGCACCTGACTTTAACATTCTACTATCTAACCATCTCCATGAGTTTAAAGTTCTATATCTGACTCAACATTCATACTAACGTGCAATACAATTTTAAAAGTATCTTCTTAGATCTACAACACTCTCTTGACTCCTAAACAACTCAAAATTTAATTATGAGACTGTAGGTATCTGTTCTTCAACCAACTCAGAGACCTGAGAGGGATAAATATATCTGATTATATAGGAAGTACAGGGTCTGCAGCTTCCAAAACTAAAATGACATACCAGTGGCTACCTGGACAGTTCCCATTTTCTCTCCATACATTACAGCATCGCTCTTCAGTCGTTTGGCCCCGTTTCTCTGACAGACATTGATTGTAGAGCAGGGGTTATTAAGGACTTGACTACCCTGTCGTGGCAGAGCTAGTCTGTCGACTTACCTGCTTCCAGGTTTTGTCCTTTTTGGACAGCATTCTGTCTACAGTTGGAGCAAGGGGCTTTTCCTACCAAGAGATAGGCTTGCGACTCATTCAATCATCTCCCACTGGAGATTCTTCTATGCTCATCTTCTACTTGGGGTAGAATAGGGGGTGCTGTCAGGGGTTGATATGTCTTGATATCAAAAAACCTAAAGTTACGAAAAACATCTTTGAATGCCATATTCTGCAGATCTCTTGAGGTTTTTGAAGAGGCCCTATCTATCTCTTATATTAGGGTAAGCAGATGTTGCTTGTCTCTTAGCAGCTTTATTTCTGATTAGCTTACAAAATAAGTATAATGGGCTGTCATAGTACCTAACAGAATGACCGGCTTGCATAACAATTAGTTTGCATTTCTTAATTATCCTAAACAGTTTATGACAATTAGTAGTAAAAGGCTGAAACATCACATTTAATTTTTTTCTTTACCTCCTAACCTTTCCATCCCATTTCTCTGGGGTGGGGTGTCCTTATATAACAGTCCCTCATCTCAGTTGAGAGATCGTATGAGGGTCAAGAGCCTCCTCATTCATTGGGGGTCTACGAGGCAGTACCATCAGTGAAAAGTGTCTCATTGCCCGGGAGAGAGAACTAAAAAACAAACAAACAAATAAGCAGACAAATAGAGAAAAAATACAAAAAAAATATAAAAAATAAATAAATAAAAATAAAAAATAAAAAGTCTATGTCCAAGTTCCCCTTGGTATATTCATTGTAGTATCGATACCTTCTACTATATCGCTAAAATCCTACTATAACTGAATAGATGCCATATGCGTCCTTCTGAGTCTGGGTTAGCTCACTCAGGATGAGCTTTTCTAGTTCCATCCATTTGGCTGCAAATTGTATAATTTCATTGTTCCTGATAGCTGAATAATATTCCATTGTGTAGATTTACCACAGTTTTTTAACCCATTCTTTGGTTGAGGGACATCTGGGTTGTTTCCAGTCTACCTATTACAAATAAGGCTGCTATAAATATACATGAGGAAACTTCCTTATGATTCCATGAAGAGGCATTTGGGTGTATACCCAGAAGTGGTATGGCTGGGTCCTGAGGCAAAGCTATTCCAAGTTTTCTAAGATATCGACAGACTGACCTCCATAGTGGTTGCACAAGCCTGCACACCACCAGCAATGGAGTAGGGTACCCCTTTTTCCACACCCTCACCAGCATGTTCTGTCATTTAAGCTTTGGATCTTAGTCATTCTGACAGGTGTGAGATGGAATCTCAGAGTCGTCTAGAGTTGCATTTCTCTGATGATTAAGGATGTTGAGCATTTCTTCAAGTGTCTCTCAGCCATTAGGGAATCCTCCTTTGTGAATTCTCTATTTAGCTCTGTCCCCCATTTTTGATTGGATTATTTGGTTTCTTGGCATTTAATTTCTTGAGTTCTTTGTAGATTTTGGATATTAGCTCTCTGTCAGATGTGGGGTTGGTGAAGATTTTCTCCCAGTCTGTAGGCTGCCATTTTGTTCGAATGACAGTTTCTTCTGCCTTACAGAAGCTTTTCAGTTTCATCAGGTCCCATTTATTGATTGTTGATCTCAGGTCCTGAGCTGTTGGTGTTCAGTTCAGGAAGTTGTCGCCTGTGCCAATTAGTTCGAGGGTTTCTCCACTTTTTCTTTTAGTAGATTTAGTGTGACCGGCCTTATGTTAAGGTTTTTGATCCACTTGGACTTAAGTTTTGTAAAAGGTGATAAGTATGGGTCTAATTTCATTCTCTTACAAGTGGACATCCAGTTGGACCAGCACCATTTGTTGAAGATGCTGTCCTACCATTGTGCTGTTTTGGCTTCTTTGTCAATAAATAGGTGGCCATAAGTGTGTGGGTCTATTTCTGGATCTTCAATTTGATTCCATTGATCTACTGGTCTGTTTCTATACCTTACCATGCTGTTTTTTACAACTATTGCTCTGTAGTACAGCTTGAAATCTGGGATGGTGATACCTCCAGATGTTTTTTTAATTGTACAGGATTGATTTAGCTATCCTGGGCTTTTTGTTGTTCCATATGAAATTGAGAATAGCACTTTCCAAGTCTATAAAAAATGTGTTGGTATTTTGATAGGAATTGCATTGAATCTATATTTTGCTTTTGGTAGGATGGCCATTTTTATTATGTTGATCCTACCTATCCATGAGCTTGGAAGATCTTTCCATCTTCTAAAGGCCTCTTCCATTTCTTTCTTCAAGGGCTTGAAGTTCTTGTTGTACAGGTCCTTTACTTGATTGGTTAGAGTTACCCCCAGGTATTTTATGTTGTTTGTGGCTATTGTGAAGGGGGTTGTTTCCCTTATTTCTTTCTCAACCCATTTGTTTGTTGTATAAAGAAGGGCTTCTGATTTTTTTGAATTAATTTTGTATCCAGCCACTGTGCTGAAGGTGTTTATCAGCTGTAAGAGTTCTCTGGTGGAATTTTTGGGGTCGTTATATATACTATCATATCATCTGCAAATAGGGATAATTTGACTTCTTCGTTTCCAATGTATATCCCCTTGATCTCCTTTAGTTGTCTTATTCTCTAGCAAGAACTTCAAGTACTATATTGAAGAGATATGGTGAAAGTAGTTATCCTTGTCTTGTCCCTGAGTTTAGAGGAAATGCTTCAAGTTTCTCTCCATTTAATTTGATGTTGGCCACTGGCCTGCTGTAATTGCCTTTATTATTTCTAGGTATGGCCCTTGTTGCCCATTCTCTCCAGAACTTTTAACATGAAGGGGTGCTGGATTTTGTCAAATGCTTTTTCTGCATATAGATTATCATGTGGTTTTTTCTTTCATCTTGTTTATATGGTAAATTACATTGATAGACTTTCATATATTGAACCATCCCTGCATCCCTGGGATGAAGCCTACTTGATCATGGTGTATGATACTTTTGATGTGTTCTTGAATTCGGTTTGCTAGTATTTTATTAAGTATTTTTGCATCTATGTTCATGAGGGAGATTGGTCTGAAGTTCTCTTTCTGTGTTGGGTCTTTGTGTGGTTTAGGAATCAGGGTGACTGTGGTCTCATAGAATGAGTTTGGCAATGTTCTTTCAGATTCTATTTTGTGAAAGAGTTTGAAAAGTATTGGTCTTAGCTCCGCTTTGGAAGTCTGGTAGAATTCCATGCTAAAGCCATCTGGCCCTGGGCTTTTTTTGGTTGGGAGATTTTTAATGACTGTTTCTATTTCCTTAGGGTTATAGGGCTGTTTAATCTGTTTATCTGATCTTGATTTAGCTTTGGTAGTTGGAATCTATCAAGAAAATTGTCCATTTCACTTAAGTTTTCAAATTGGCTGGAGTATAGATTTTTAAAGTAGGATCCAAATATTCTCTGGATTTCCTCAATGTCTGTTGTTATTTCTCCCTTTTCCTTTCTGATTTTGTTGATTTGTGTTTTCTCCCTCTGTCTTTTAGTTAATTTGGTTAAGGTCTGTCTATTTTGTTGATATTCTCAAAGAACCAACCCTTGGTTTCATTGATTCTTTGTATAGTTCTTTTAGTTTCTAAGTTGTTGATTTCAGCCCTAAGTTTGATGATCTCCTGCCTTCTGCTCCTCTTGGGAGTGTTTGCTTCTTTTTTTTTTTTTTTTTTTTTTTTTTGCAATTCACCCAGTTTAGCTGTATATTCGTTAATATGAACTTTCTTTTTGAAGGCACTTAGTGCTATGAACTTTCCTCGTAGCACAGCTTTCATTGTGTACCATAGGTTTGGGTATGTTGTGTTTTCATTTTCGTTGGATTTTAAGAAGTCTTTGATTTCCTTCTTTATTTCTTCCCTGACCCAGTGGTCCTCTAGTAAAGAGTTGTTCAATTTCCATGTGAGTGTAGACTTTCTGTTGATTCTTTTGCTATTGAAGTTCAGCTTTATTCCATGGTGTTCTGATAAGATACAAGGGGTTATTTCAATTTTCTTGTATCTGTTGAGGCTATCTTTGTGTCCAACTATATGGTTGATTTTGGAGAAGGTTCCGTGAGGTGCTGAGAAGGTGTATTCTTTTGTGTTTGGGTGAAACGTTCTGTAGATATCTGTTAGGTCCATTTGTTTCATGATCTCTGTTAGACTCGTTATTTCTCTGTTTGGCTTCTGTCTTGATGATCTGTCCATAGTTGTGAGTGGGGTGTTGAAGTCTCCCACTATTAAAGTGGATCAATGTGCGATTTAAGTTTTAGAAGCATTTCTTTTATAAATGTAGGTGCCTTTGTATTTGTGGCATAGATGTTCAATATTGAGATGTCCTCTTGGTGGATATTTACTTTAATGAGTATGTAATTCCCTTCTCTGTCTTTTTTATTAACTTTAATTGGAAGTCTATTTTGTTTGATATTAGGGTGGCTACTCCAGCTTTTTTTCTGGGTCCATTTGCTTGGAAAACCTTTTCCCAGCCCTTTACTCTGAGGTAGTGTTCATCTTCAATAGTGAGGTGTGTTTCTTGTATACAGCAAAAAGATGGGTCTTGTTTACCGATCCAGTCTGTAAGTCTGTGTCTTTTTATGGGCGAGTTGAGTCCATTGATGTTGGTGGATATTAGTGATCAGGGATTGTTATTTCCCATTATTTTTGTATAGCTTGTTGTCTTCTGTTTCTTTTTGTTTATTTGCTGTGGAGGTTTCTATTTCCCCTGTTTTTTTTTGGGGGGGGGTGTAGTTATCTTGTCTGTGTTGGAATTTTCCTTCTAGGATCTTCCTCAGGGCTGGGTTTCTGAGGAGATATTGTTTGAATTTGATTTTGTCATGAAATATCTTGTTTTCTCCATCTATGTTGATAGAGAGTATTGCTCTATATAGTAGTCTGGCTGGGCACCTATGTTCTCTCAGGGCTTGTAGGACATCTGTCCAGGCCCTTCTAGCTTTTAAAGTTTCTGAGGAGAAGTCAGGTGTGATTCTGATGGGTCTGCCATTGTATGTGACTTGGCCTTTTTCTCTTACAGCTTTTAATATCCTTTCTTTGTCCTCTACATTTGGAGTTTCTATTATTATGTGGCGAGCGGAGTTTCTTTTCTGATCTAATCTGTTTGATGTTCTGTAAGCCTCTTGGATTTTTACTGGCATCTGTTTCTTTAGTTTTGGGAAGTTTTCTTCTATGATTTTGTTGAAGATATTTCCTGGACCATGGAGTCGGGAGTCTTCTCTTTCCTCTATGCCTATAATTCTTAGGTTCCGTCTTTTCATTGAGTCCTAGATTTCTTGGATGTTGTAGGTGAGAGATTTTTTAGCTTTCTCATTTTCTTTGGATGTTTTACTGATTTCTTCCATCAAATCTTCCATGCCTGATATCCTGTCTTCCATCTCTTGCATCCTATTTTTAATACTCACATCTGTAATTCCTGTTCTCTTCCCTTGATTCTCCATTTCCTCTTTTAACTCTGCCTGTGTTTTCTTTATTGTTTACATTTCTATTTTCATGTCTTGAATGGTATTGTTCGTTTTGTACACTTCCTTCTCCAGTTTGCTTTTTTTTGTATGAAAATCTTTCATTGCTTTTTCCTTTTCCTGTTCAAGCTCTGTCACCTTGGCTTGGAGCTCTTTAATGGTGTTATTCGTTGTTTTGACTTGTACAATTGTGGCTTCTTTGAATTCCTTCATAGATTTAACTTCTTCTTGAAGGGACTCTATCACTTTCAATAATGTGGAATTGTCATTGTTTCCATGTGTTTCAGTTGTGGTGAAGTGGTTCGGGCTGGATGGAATAGCATTGCTTTCTTTTGTTGGAGACATTTCGCTCTGTTTTTTTGTTTGTTTGTTTGTTCGTTTTTGTCTGGGGCCTCTGGCCATGTGGAATTTTTTTGCTGTCTTCTGGACTTGGGTCCAAAGGGGGCGCTTTGGTGTAGGATTCGAGTTGCCTTACTCTATCCCTATAAGGTGAGTCATTCAGCTCCGCCTCCTAGTTGGAGACATAACTAATCCAGGTGTTGGAGCTGTGTACAAGTAAGCTCTGGTTCCCTACCAGAAGGGCCAGTGCTAGTACAAAAGTCCGATATACGACAGTGTCAAATATCTCGCAGTTTGCCTGGCGTTGATTCCTATGGTGGGTAAATCTGCCGTTCATCTCCAATAGCCTTGCTGCTCCAGCGGCTTAGAAACTGGCCAGTGACGTCACAGCAGCGGGTTGAGATCTGCAGTCTGAAGGCACTTTGCAGCTGAGCTATGCTCACTTCCAAGGGTCGCAACCTTTTGCCAGATAGTTGGATAGTCTGTGTGAGACCTGGGGGTGCCCAGCAGGGTGGGGATTATCTCTGCCTGGGATCTGAATCTGCCCACTGGGTTTTAGATTGGAACTTATCGGGAGTCTCTCCTCGTGGGGGATGGGGGTCCTGATTCCCAGGTCCAGCGGCTTCCTTGCTTGTCTGAGAGTGTGAAGGAGCGTCCTGCCCAGGGACCCTCAGTGGTCCCTGGGTAGGTGGGTGAGATTTAGAAGGGGTCGTGCCATTTGTACAGCATCCTGCAACACTCACAGCCTTGTGACTATTAACCCCGAAATCAAAATACATCCGCGCAGGCCTCCGCCATCTTGGATCCCCCGGTTTTAGATTCTTGAGACATAGTTTTATGTACCCTAGGTTGCCCTCAAATTTCATGTGTAGCTAGCTGTGCATCCCCTTGAATTCCAAATCTCTCTGACTCCACTTTCCACATGCTGGGATTATAGGCCTGCACCCCAAGCTCATGGTAAAAATAATCCTTGATGAACATGGAGAGAGTGTTCAAAAGTGAACTTCTAAATATAGTAAGACCCGGATAAAAACTATTCTTTGAATTTCACTGTCCTATGATCATTAGGCAGCAAAGGAAGGAAGGGAACACAGACTTTGGACGAGGGTGTAAGAGAAGCTAAGTAAGACATTGTGGAGACATTTTGAAAAATTGGGGGAAGAGAAAACAGAGGGTAGTTATTTATTGTACAGAAGTTAATTATTGTAGGGTTATGGTCATGTGTGCATTTTGGAATGCATGTGTGCACACCTGTACTGTGAAGACTTCCACAAGGTTTGTGGAGACGATAGTGAGAAAAAGTGGGTGTCACTGACAAAGGCAAAAATATGTATGTACTTAGCTCAAATACCTGGTCAGCATATGGGTACTGTGTTCACACAAAAGTACTATGACTATTTATGTGACATGTGTTACACAAGCAACTTTTTTAGTAAGTATGAATTTTCTCCTATCAGTTGCCTCCCTGACCCAAAGCGCTAAGGCCCAAGACAATTATCCCAAGTCTCTGGATAGAACTGGATCAATTCATAACACACTTTATCATTTGACACAGCAACATAACAGTATTTTGAATTTCCCATTTGTTTTCTTCGTAGATGCCTTCACTTTCCCCAGAATGTAAAGGTAGATACATGGAGAATGAGAAAATTTTTGTTATGGGTCAGTTTTATATCATTATCCTTACCCATTTCAGTGCTTTCTGACATAATTATAATTTTACAGCCATCAAGCATTATGTAATATCTATGAACATTGTTTGCCAAAACTTCAACTCTCATCCCTACTTTGAATTATCAAACAAGGAAAAATTAAATATATGTGTATTTCATATAACCATTGTGACAGTAATTACCGCAGGAATACATGCCTACTTGTTATTAAATATTTTATAAAGAGCGCTAAAGTTAATGTCCTCTTGTTAATTTTGCTTCATTTATAACTTTTCTATCAGTCACTAAATGTGGCCTCTCTTTAATGTTAAGCCTATACATTTGTCTCCACAAGCCTAAGCATTTAATGCATAACAATAAAGTTAAGAATGGAGTTAAGAACTTATTTTTCACTTGTGACCCGAGAAGACCTTTGAACTCAATTATCTCTGTGAAATGTGACAGACGTATTAAGATACTCTCTGGAAATGTCATATGTAAGTAATCATAAGTGAAATCTCCACAACAGTGTTATGCCTCTAAACATAACTTTTAGACATGGGGTCATTTTCATTACTCCTTCAGGCAAGAGAAATGTGGTTATCATTGAGAATATAAGATCATTTGGTAAGGTTCTTTGAATGCATGCTCCAATCAGAAAACATTAGGAAATACTTGGCAGAGGAAAGGTGTTTCCATCAAGATAGCAAGATAAGGGTAATCTTTAGGATGGCATTAGGCCCAAGATAGTTTTATATTTCGGAGAAGTGAATGAAAACAGAGGATAGTAGTTCTTCCTTTATAGTGTATTGTTGGGCTTTGGAATGGTTGTTTAGATTATCAGAGACACATGGGAAATTAATAAACTGCTGCTATAGATGCTTTTGATATTTGGGGAATTTGCTCTTTTAAACATAGACTATAACTCTCCTCATTTACTCAAATAGTCTTTTACCTGCAATATTAATAGTTGAAAATAACATTAAGGTTTAACAGTTGCTTACTAAATCAAAATGAGTGAATGTGTAATTAAAGACATCTCCCTTCAAGCTATTTTTCCTGAGTAACTAAGTACACAGCTGTAATGAGGAAATCTCCACTGCAGAGTCTCATGCTTCTCCTTTCTGAATACTCAAGGAATAAGCATATAATCACTTGCATGAGTGTATACACACGCACAATATGCACACACACACATGCACATGCACAAAGCATTTCTTTAGATCTTCATTGGATGTCCCTTTGGTTCCAAGAGCTTTGATCTCTATACCAAAACTGAAAGGTTACTTTGTCTGACTATTGTCCTTTATTCAACTCTGACTGACCAGTATTTCCCAGGACACCGGAAGAGTTACGAGAGAAAGATTCATGATAGCAAATGAATTGTGCAACATTATAGGACTAGAGACTAAAAATGTGACATGCTGGGAACACCCGGTGGTGATAAAGGAGAGAGAGTAGGAAGGCTCTTACTGAACAGTTAGGTTCCATCTGCATCTCATTCCTGGGCCTTCACATATCTTGCCACATATGTATTAATTCAGTTTTCAGAAATAGGCTTACTGTTCTCTGTCTTGATGAGTTAGAAAGGAGAAATGGCTGGACAGATAAGGTAGCTGAGCATTAGGAAATAACTTTCTTTTTATATGATTTTATTTTTTTCCTCTTATTGAACATAATTTTTTGTTCTCCCATAATATGTCCTAATTATGATTTTCTTTCTCTCTACACCTTCCAGTTCCTATCATCCCTCCTGACAAGATCTACCCCTAATTTGTATCTCATTAGAATACAAACAGCTATCTAAAGAATAATAATAAAATAAAATAAGTTCAAAGAAAAGTTAATGCATCAGAATCAAATAAAACAGAAGTGAAAGAGGACAAAACAGTAACATGAAACAAATATAGATTCAGAGCCCAACTCATTCACACAATCAGGAATCCCATGAAACAACTAAACTTGAATCCAGAATATATAAGGTAGAAAGATAGAAGAAAAATGTGTATAAACAAAATAAAATAAAAATAAGATACAATTTTTTAAAAAATGGGAAAGCCTTAGCTTGATAGTATGAGAGAAGGAACCACTAAGGATGTTGTTGAGTTTGTCCTCTGTTGGCCATCCAATGTGGAGCTGACTGGTTTTACAGATGGTAATTCATGTTACAGGAGGTCCTTCTGGCAGGCCCTAACCCAGTATGACATGGGACATTATAGTTAGAAGAGACTAGAGTACACAGGAGTGCGGCGAGTCATAGCATGAACCCATTAGAGTGTCTTGGGAATCAGACAACTACTGACACCAGGAGATTCCAACTCTAATGTCATTAATTACTAGAAAAGGATCCTTCACTGTTTAAAACATGAGTCTCGGGAGCTTTCATTCAGTTATAATGGTATGTAAGATATCACATCTTCCAGATTTGTTGATGATCAATAGGAGACACTGTCAGTGTTTCTGTGAGTAGTGAAAACAGAAATGTTCATGATAATACCAGGATGTGATTATTGTGTCATTAATAGAGTGTTAAACATAATAATAGACTTTATATTTTTGTATTATGTGATTGTAGTTCAATTCATATTTCTTCATGTCTGAGGGTGAGTTTCATGTCATATACTTAAGGATCATTAATACTGGCTTAATTTGTATTTCATGATCTCCTCAATCTCTTAGTCATTTATTGTGGGATTATTATCTTAGTTGTTGGGTAGTGAGAGTGTTATATATTTAAAAAATAATTTTATCACGTGAGTGACATGCAGGCCATCACCACTGTGGCTTTTCTGTTTATTTTCTATCTGTGTCTATAATAGCGTAAACATTGCTAATGTAGTTTAATGTATCATTTTCCTTTATGAATGTATTTTAGCTAAGAATGCTTAGATTAACATCAGGTTTGCAAAGATAATTTTCCTTTGTTTCTATACAAGTTAATAGTTGTCTTTGAAGTAATTCTTGGGTGATATGTGCAGTGATGTCTTAGCCTTATTGTTTGGGAGGCAAACATCTAATAGTTCTAGGAATGTCTGTCAAACATTGTCTTTTGTCTTTTTTTTTAGTGAGCTGAAGTCATTGTAGCTTTCTCAAAAATCAGTCATCCACATTATATATTGAACTTTTATTCTACTTAATTGAATTTATAAGTACATTTATCCATTGCTGTAGTCCTGTGTAACAAAGATAAAGAGTAACTCTAAAAACCAGGAAGAACTTGGCCATTTAAAAAAATACTCATGATTACTTTGATTTTCCTACCTTCTCCTATATATTAAAAAAATAATGTGTTCATGTTTAGCATTGTGTTAGCTATTTTAAAGACTATGATTTGCTTAGAATTGACAAGTGTGAATATTGAGTTTTCCAACCCTTGTATAGCAGGGACCTCTAAATTTATTAAGATATTTACTTTTTACAACATTTTATTCCACCTGTTAAAATACTAATTATGCATATTTAGATAAATTTATTATTGATTTTGTGAATGACTATACTACAGTAATGCTAAACTTAAACATTATATTGAATATCTGTTTAATAGAAAAATCAGAAGATATTTATGTCCTTTGTTGTTGTCAGAAAATAGAAATATTTTTCTCTCAAATGTAGATATTACTTGTTTTTCTTAATTATTGATGCTACATCAACTTTCAGAATAAATTTATGCATAACAGGAAAAATACAGATTTCTTTTCCTATACCAACTCACTATTAAGGAGAATCAGTCATAAAGTCATTGTAGCAGAAATTATTGTAGTTTTGTTTATTTCTATATGTTCTTTATCAGGTTAACAAAATCTTTAGTTTTTATTAGCCTGCTGAAAAATTTTGAAAAGAATGGATGCTGAAATATCTTACATTTATTTGATGAATCTACTGACATAGTAGTTCTTCAATTGTTAATTTTTTGAAGTATAAATAATAGACTTTCAATTATTTTTTTTCTTTTTTATATTAATTTTATTTATTTAAAAGAGTAGCATACACAAGTACTGCATACTGCATTGGCACAATTTTCATCCCCCCTTTCCTATTCCAACTTCTCCCATTCCCCTTTTCACTCTTTCTTTTTTTTTCTTTATTTTTTATTTCTTCAAGTTACATCTCAATCGCAGTCCCCTCCCTATTCCCCACTCCAGTCCCACCCTCCCACCCTCAACCCCCCCATCCTCTTCCCTTTTTTTTTAAGTTTAAGGTATATCTTATTTTCCCCTACAGTTTCCCCTTTCAGTCCAACAAATGGCTCTTTCTCTTATAATAATAAATACAATACAAAACAACAGAGGTAATTAGGCCACAGTTATGAGGGTTATATGGCTTAGCATACATTCCCAATGTCCAGTCCATATGTATTTGGTAACTGACTTTAACATTCTACTATCTAACCATCTCCATGAGATTAAAGTTCTATATCTAATTCAACATTCATACTAACTTGACTAACTTGTAACACAATTTTAAAAGCATCTTCTTAGGTCTATAACACTCTCTTGACTCCTAAACAACTCAAAATTTAATTATGAGACTCTAGCTGTTCTTCAACCACCTCAGAGATCTGAGAGGGATAAATATATCTGATGAAATAGGAAGTGCAGGGCCGACAGCTTCCAAAACTAAGAAATGACATACCAGTGGCTGCCTGGACAGTTCCCATTTTCTCTCCACACATTACAGCATCGATCTTCAGTCGTTTGGCCCCGTTTCCGTTTCTCTGACAGACATTGATTGTAGAGCAGGGGTTATGAAGGACTTACCTACCCTGTCTTGGCAGAGCTAGGCTGTCAACTTACCTGCTTCCAAGTTTTGTCCTTTTTGGACAGCATTCTGTCTACAGTTGGAGCAAGGGGCTTTTCCTACCAAGAGATAGGCTTGCAACTAATTCAATCATCTCCCACTGGAGATTCTTCGATGCTCATCTTCTACTTGGAGTAAAATAGGGGGTGCTGTCAGGGGTTGAAATGTCTTGATATAAAAAAATCTAAAGTTAAGAAAATATCTTTGAATGCCATATTCTGCAGATCTCTTGAGGTTTTTGAAGAGGCCCATCTATCTCTTATATTAGAATAAGCATATATTGCTTGTCTCTTAGCAGCTTTATTTCTGATTAGCTTAGAAAATAACTATAATAGACTGTCATAGTACCTAACACAATGACCAGCTTGCATGACTATTAGTTTTCATTTCTTAATTATCCTAAACAGTTTATGACAATTAATAGCAAAAGGCCAAAACTTCACATTTCATTTTTTTCTTTACCCCCTAACCCTTCCATCCCATTTCTCTGGGGTGGGGTGTCCCTATATAACAGTCCCTCTTCTCAGTTCAGAGGTCGTATGAAATTATGCAATTTGCAGCCAAATGGATGGAACTAGAAAAGCTCATCCTGAGTGAGCTAACCCAGACTCAGAAGAATGCGTATGGCACCTATTCACTTATAGTAGGATTTTAGCTATATAGTAGAGGATATCGATAGTACAACTAACACACCAAGGGGAACATGGACATAGACTTTTTATTTTTTATTTTTATTTATTTATTTTCTCTACTTTTTATTCTTCTTTATCTGTTGTTCTGCTTATTTTTTTGTTTGTTTTTTAGTTCTCTCTCCCGGGCAATGAAACACTTTTCACTGGTGTTACTGCCTCATAGACCCCCAATGAATGAGGAGGCTCTTGACCCTCATACGACCTCTGAACTAAGGCAGTCATATTATTGAGTTGAGATTCCTTGTATGCAGCTTCCCTGTTAAATATAGAAGGCACTTACATGCAGCAAGCATCCTTCTCTTCTTGCTCCCAGAGCAACACCACCCCCCTGCTCCTCGCTGCTCCCTGAAATTTGTTTGTAGGGATTGCATTACATATTTATTATTTGGAAATAGACCTTCCACAGTCAGTTGTTCTATGTGTTTTGACAAGTTATATATTCTTGAAATGGTCTCTATCTACTTCAAAAAGAGGCTTTCTTGAAGAAATGTGAGAACTACACTTACCTGTGTAAAAGGATAATTATTTAGAATACAGTTAGGAATTGTACTGTTTTAAGAAAGTGAAATATTAGGTTCTCCTCTAGGGTCCATGATCTTGCCAATCACTGGTAGTTGATTAGGTTTATAGTATTAGGCATGAATTCCCTACTATTGATTGGCCCTTAAGTCCAATAGACAACTTTTGGTTATCCTCATTACATAAATATATTGAACTGTTGGTATATCTTGCTATGCTGGTCATTGTTTTGGTTCACAGACTTTCCAGCTGGGTGGGGCTATTCTTTGATTTTCTTCCTTTGGTTCTTGCATAACACCATGAGACACTATGAACACTAGTCCCCAGAGAGGAAACTTCCAGACAATATCAGACTTCAAGTTCTAGAAGGCCACCAAAGGCAATAAAATAAATTGTTAAGTTTCCTTATGGATGTTTCTCTTAGTTATGGTTCTGTTGTTGTGAAGAGACATTGTGACCAAGGTACCTCATACAGGAAACATTTTTTCACTTTGTGTAAATCCCTTTTTTATTATGTATATTTATTACTTCAAGTTACATCTTCATCACAGCTCCCTCTGTCCACTCTTCTCGGTCCCATCCTCCCACCCTCTAACCCCTCTCCTACCTATTCTCCTCCTCTGGTGTGGGGTGCCCCCACATCTAGCCACCCACAGTTCATTAGTCATATGAAGGCTAAGAGCTTCCTCTTGCATTGAGAGCCAAATGGTAGCTCCACTTGTGCAAAGTGTTGCACTGACAGGTAACAAAGTCTATGTTCCAGTTCCTTTAGATCTATTGATCCTAGGATAGTTATCTTGTACTATATGGCTAAAAGAAAAACAGAACAGTAAGACGTGAGAGCAGGAGCACTTCATATGGGGTAGGAAACATTTAATTGAGGACTTGCACACAATATCAGAGGGTTAGTTCACCATCATCATGGTGGACAGCAGACAGGCATGGTGGCTGAGAACTTTAAGTCACCACCAAGAGGCAGTAAACAGACACTGAGCACAGTGGGCCTGGAGTAGGTTTTTTTTGGAACCTCGAAGCCACTTTCTCCACTTCCAACAACACAACTCTTTCAACAATTACACACCAACTCCAACCAGTACATAGCTATTAATATTCCCCAAATAGTTCAATTAGGAATTAAGCTTGCAAATATATGAACTTATAGGGAACATTCTCATCAAATCACCACACTGCTTTAATCATCTTTAATTTTTTTCTGTACTACCTTCCTTCTTCTTCCTCTCTATTGCTCCCTTTCTCCTCCCCAAATAATGTGCCCCCCAATTTTCCCACACCTGCCTTCATAGCACCAGGCTTGGATATTTCATCAGCCTTGGACTCCTGGTATGAACCAGGTAATTGTGGAATATTATTGTTTTATTTTTTAATATTGGCTGATTATTAAATATCATTTTATATTTTAAATGTCAGAGAATTTATTCTTTAACCTTTTATTAATTTGTTAGTAGGCTGTTGATGGATATCTGTATTTGTTTATCATTTCTTTCAGTGTTTTGGTATCTCTGAAGACTTTTAGATGTGCATCATTGCCACTGTTCTAGCACTGTTGCTAGAAGGAAATCATGCAAGACTGGGAGGAAGACAAAACAAGACAATTATCCCTGTCCATTTGCTCCATTTCACAGGGACTAGGTTTCTAGGTAACAAGAGTGTCATAAATTTGGCAAATCTAACTTCAAAGCTAGGAGGATAAAAATAAAACTATTAAGACCATCCTAAATACAAGTCTTCAGTTATATTCAGATTTAATTGTTAATCCATTGTTACTGTATATTTTTATGTCCAGGTATTAATTTTAGTCACCAAGAGACATGGGCTATGTTAAATATGGTTTCTCCTTGATGGTACCAGATATCTATTCTCAAACATTTTAAAAGAACACTTGGTTCAGAAACAAATTGGTAGTTTTCTCTTTTCTCATTATGTTTTTCTAAGTTGAGAAACACAGTTTTAAAAGCTTGATCCATGGTATATCTTACTCCAAGTAGAAAATAATGTCCTTCCTTTTGACTATATAAATCTGCAATGATTTATAGTTTTTCAAGGAAAAATGAATATTCTCTTTGATTTATTACTCAAAATAAATATTTTATAGTTTAATTTTGTTCACCAAATGAATTCTAAAGATTATTGACTTATCTTTGCATATTTATTTTAGCATAATATCTCTCAACACAGAGTGAGTAGGAGTGAGACACTATCTCTATATTGGTACAAGGCAGATGGCCAGCAGATTCCAAATGGAGTGCTCATGATACGACAAGGGTGTTTTTTCCATAATGTGTAAATCTGCATATCAGAAGATGGCTTGCAGGAAACTCAGACTGTTAATCAGATAATAAATGCAGATTCTGAAATGCTGAGAAAATTTAACTATTTACATAAATAAGAAAGGTGTGGAAATTCATTTTTCCATATACTGACTTATGACTTATGACCCTTTAAAAACAAGAATCATGCTCTTCATGAATGCTACAGTCCATGACAAATCCAGTATTGTCCTCGGATATACTGCTTCTCTCTTCACTGAGTATTTTTGAACCAAGAAGCATATTCTTCTGTTTTCTGTTATTCTTCTGTACAAACCATTATATTCTAATGTTAATCTAATTCTAGTTTCCACCCTCTACCCATTCTCCCCACATAAGTAAATAATACATCTTCATAACATATGTGCATATAGTTATGTTAAAATTATAGGTTAAATGATCTTACTAATTAAAAAAACATTTTAATTGAAAACCAGAGACTTGGCATTTCATGTAGTTGATATGTTGAACAAATTCTTTTGAAAATATGAACATAATTGTTCTGCATATCACTGTATGAATTTCTGCTGATTTCAAATCAGATCTGAAGAGGACATTTTGCTTTGCATTATTCCTGTGACTTAAGTGACCTGATGGTCACTCTCTTGGAAGTTGCTTCTGAGCCAGTGGTTTAGTTGTTTGGTGCAGCGACATATTTGCAGAGACAGAGAATGAGGGACAGGGAATTTGATTCAAAATTACATCTATCCTTGCTGCCATTAATGATGCTGCCCCAGTTTCTTCTAGTCTTTTGTCAGAGCAATCATTGACTAGACATGTAAAATCTCTCACTGAGGTGTGTTTCACAAAGGAGGAAATTCATAAGACTATGTCCGCAGCTACTCCCTGTGTGCAAAACTCTTCAGAAAAAGATGAAAGAAAAAAAAAAAAAACATGGAAAACTAACCCATTTAGTTTCTTCTATATGCGACAGTGTCAGCCTTCTTCATTTCTGTTCTTCATGCTTCTTATCATTTACAGGAATCAGAAGTTGAAAATTTCCACAATTTTTGCACAGTGCACTCTTGGACTGTGAATCTCCTCACTTAGTCTGAGCTATCCCTAAGAAGTCAAATCTATCCAAATCAGATTTCCAGTAATTCATCACACCACAATGTGGGGCCTCCTTTATTTTTGTTAATGAGATATTTATGGCTGTTTAGTAATAGAATGGTGACCAATGGGAAGACATTTTTCCTGAATAGTTTTCTGAAATATGATGAACATGCAAAATCAGTTTGCTTATAAAACTACAACGTGAGACAAAATGTAAAAATTCCATTAAAGGAATGCTTTCATCAAATTACCGTATTCAGTCATCCAATCAAGGTCAGAGAAACATAAACTACATTTCCATCTCTGTTACCAGCAGTGAGAGACAACTGACTACGTTAGTACAGTGACACCAGCACTGTTCCCAGACCTATAGAAATATAACTATATATATATGTATAAATATATAATATGTAACTATATAATATAACTATATAAATATAGATAACAGCATAGAATATATAGAAATATAATTATGAATACATGCTCATAAGCAGGCTGGGTAACAGTTGTACAACACTTATTATTTTTAAATGTACTTGGAAATGGGAAGCTCTAACATTCATTGGCACCACTTGTCCTCACGAGTACAAAGATATTTTGCAGTCCCATTAATTATCTTTGGTTTTAGCAACATTATTTCTTGATCTGCTGACAATTTTTTTAAAATTTTAATAGCTACAAAATAGCTTGACTTCTTACTGTCCAGAATCCCAAAATGTCTGAAGAGATGCTGCCTCTAGCTCCTTCTGGGTGCCAGAGAGGGGTGGAAACACAGTCTCATCCCCACTTCCTCTGCCTTCTGGTACCTAATTAGGTGCTTATCCTAACACCTTAGAATATACTCTCTGTATATGGCATAATTCCCAAACTCATATTTTCTTTTAATCATAGCATCTTCAACTTCTCAAAATTTCTCCATAAATAAGACCATGCAATTAGCCTTCTCACCATGAACATACCAGGGCTTACTGTCCTTTTAGAACAGAGAACAATATCCATTGCTTTTTTAAAAAAAATATGGTTCAATATTCTCTATAACATTGATAGACATTGCTCATGATATTTGCCTAATAATTAATTGGATTTTTACTTCCATTTTTAATCATTCCAATTTTATACTCTGCATATGTTCTGAGAAAGTTGGTGGTGGCACTAAGGTGAAAGGCTGCCCCATAAGCTCAGATAACTACACTTCATCTTGAACCCCTATGGGTTCAAGCTAATGGGACAGTTCATGTGATTGTGAAACCTTCAGAAGATCAGAATTAGCAGGAGGAAGTAGATAATTGACGGGAGAGTGGAGGTTGATGTCCTGGACACATTTATGGTTCTATTTTTCTGTGCTCTCAGATCACTGTAGTAGGAATACACTGTGGTACAACCTGCTGCCCCAAGCCTAGGTCTAATTCTTTAGCTTTCATTCTTGCCCTACAGTGGTGGATTATATACCCTCAGCCTTCAGCCAATAGAAACCTTCCCTTCCTTTCATTGCTTTGGTCACAGTAACAAGAAAAACAATACAGAAAATTGTACCAGGGGTGGGACCATTGTTTTTGTAAATCTGCCTGTTTTATAATCCTTCAAAACTGGTTATCTGAGGCAATATCGAAGATTTTAAAATTATGAAGAAACCGTAGAGTGCCATCAGCAGAGCTGAGTGGGCAGTTCTATTGAGAGTTCAAAAGATCAAAGTATTGGCTTAAATATGAACAATGAAGGCTTAACCCTGGAGAACTGAGAAAGAAACATAAACTTTATTAGGACCTGAGCTACTAGACATTCATGTTACAGTCTGCCCAAGAGTCTGCTTACATTCTGCTCATGTCCTGAAATTTTCAGTGAGATTGAATTAAAAATTACTTCATTATTCAATTAGTGGAGGATAATACCCAGTATGTGGTATGGTTACTGCTAACTGCCTTTAGGCAGATTTACAGTGAGAGATCATGCAGTACAGTAAAAAGACGTGAAAATGTATAATTTGGAAAGAATGGGTGCTTTTCACATAATTAGAGTTGCAAACAAGACCAGTGAGGACAAAGTAGCTGTGGTATCATGGTATTAGCATCATTAAATAAAACAGTATTTTATTAAAGGACAACATGAAAGTGCCTTGGGAAGAAACCTCCCATGTTCAAATCTCCATGGCATAAAACTGAAATTTTAAAGAGGAATCCTTGAAGAGATAAACCCTCCAGGGCACCCTATTCAAGTTCAACCACTATGAAGGACATTTACTTCATGTTGAGCCATAAAGGGACTAAGTAGGTGCCATAACAATGGCCCAAGAGGACTGTACTTCATTTCAGTATGGCTGAAGTATTTGTCATGTGATACTGACTTAGCAGGCATGAAGAAAGCAAGTCATGGTGTTTAAGAGGCTTGATGAGACTTAAAAATAAAACAAGACAAAGACAATGAGTAGAGGAAACCTGTAGCTTGGTGGGGTTTCCTGAAAAGGGTTAATGAAAGACTGGTGACTGAAGAAGTGAAGGTTGGTCTTGACTTGAATGGAGACCCTAAATTGGAGGAAATTCTAACAGCATAGGACACTTGCCGAAGTAAGCTGTATGCTTTGAATAGCTAATCAAATGGAAAGGCCTTATGTGCTACAAAGCATGTCTATAGGATCTTAGCAAGCCAAGGATACAGCAGCACAAATGATGACTGTGATTCTCAGATATTAAAATTGAGATTTAGGATTTAGTGTTCAATCTGTTTTGATTTGGATCTTGCTTTGGTTTGACCTTTCATTGTTCTGCCCAATTCTTTGGCTGTAATGGAAATGTTTATTCTATGCCACTATAAATTGGAAATATGCAACTTGGATTTAATTTTATAGACTCTCAAATTGCTTGCCTCATGGCTTAAGAAATAAAAATTGAACTTTGGACTTTTGAACTGTGTTGTGACTGTTAAAGATGATTGGGACTTTTTAAAACTAAAAGCTACTTGCTTTATAAGATAGCCAGGTCCCAATGTTATGGTATGAATGAGAAGTGTCCCACACAGGCTCATGTATTCCATCAATTAGTCCTCAGCTGGTGTGCTGTTTCTGAAAATTGTGAAATATTTTAGAAGTGGTTAGCTAGCGACAGAAAACTAGTTACTGAGTGGTAGGTGTTAAGGAACACAGCTTACAATCTGTCCCGTTCCATAGTCTCGTTGATCCCTGATTCATCAAGACAGTAAACAACTTCTCTGAGGCTTTCATGATAACCACAGATAAAGCTGTTAAAGCCACCACATCTCACTCCTTACAGAGAACTTTATCTCCTGAACTTTGAGCCCAAGTTAATCTCTCCTCCTTTAGTTTCTGTCAGGCATTCCTTTCTAACAATGAGAAAAGTAACTAACATAGAGACCAGATTTGCATTAACTGTCTGTTTAGAAAGATAAATACTGTATTTGTAAAACAAAAGTTAAAGCTCAGACATGTGTGTTTCAATCTTACACACATTGAAAATGAAAATATACTGAAATTATGTTTCATTAATAGAACTCTACATGGCAATCTTGCACACCAAATGGAGGAAAGATAAATTAATTTCCTTTAAGAAATGTAAGAGAACAGAGATGTCCATTCTCAGGGCTACTGTCTGATAGAATGCTGACAGTTCTAGTGGTAGCAATCTATTCGTAGAATGTTATAGGAAGACATGGTCATTACACTTCCTCCATCAGACTACTGATTGATGCAGTTTACACAAGGAACGGTTTGGGCAGCTCTCCAAGTACAGAGGTCTTCCTCGATGGTCATTTGACTCCACAGTTTGAGGCTGTGTTGAAGTATATCATCATAGGAACATATGCTGGGGCAAAATGACTGCCTCTTGACAATGACAAGAAAAGACATAGAAAGAGTGGGAAAACAAGAAAAGGGGGTTAGAAGAGAGGAAAGAAAGAACAAGTTGTAGAGACCAGGTAATTCATATGCCCTTTAAAGACACACCTAACCTTCCTCCATCGAGACCAGCCATTCTTCTAAGGATTTTGCCGTCTCCCAGATGCCCTACCAGTTTAGGAAGAAGCTTTCAACATGTAAGCCTATTGGGAACATTCCATATTAAAAACAGAACCTGGAAGAAACAAATAATTCCTGTTTGTGGATTGTATGAGCTAAAAACACCCGAAAAACTGCTATTAGAACTCATAAGTCTGTTAAATTTATGGCATCAAATGAACATGCAAAAATTAGTGTTTTTATACACAGATGACTAACATGTAAAAAATGAAATCATGAAAGTATTCTCACACATAGTACCCAGAAAAAACAAAAACAAAAGAGTAAGTTTAACCAGCAAGTCAAAAAGTCACTCAATGAGAATAAAAATGTACTGAAGAACAAATTTGAAGAACACATGCATGCAAACATTCTTTCATATTGTATACTGAATTTTACAGTTAAATATTCATGGTACCTAAAACAATTATAATTCAATACAGTCTCCATGGAATAACCAATGGCATTCTTTAGAGAACAAGAATAATACCATTCTAAAATTTCATGAAAAAACACAAAGCCCCCAAGTAGATAAAGTAATTCTGAACAGAATAAATGAACCTGAAAACAATAGAATTAATTATTTCAAGACATTGTATAAAGCTACTACAACAAAAAGAGGATGGTGCTTTCATGAAAACAGACAGAGAACTGGAGTAGAGTTCAGATCCTGTGTGTCAGATTACATTAGTATCATCTTGGAACATATTGGGTGTTTTGGAAAACTGCTTTCTGAGTGGCTAACCTGATCTTCATTTTTAAAAAATCAGAATTTCTGAAGTTGTTCTAAACATATCTGCCACATTGCATAACATATTTATGTAGAGTTGTATTTTCAACAATAATTATAAAACCAGAATTCCAATTACCTCTGAAAAATATTTATGGTGCTCCACATCAGCAGGTTCAAATATTCAGCCAAGATTTAATTCTTCATTTGAAAATAAGCAAGTACATTTCTGTCATTAGCCTGCAAATTTGATCTCATATTTAATATGTTGTAACTTGTTGAGGATGTAAAATGATACAAAATTTTATACATATTAATACAAAATTTAATATGTAATACACAAGAGAATTGTTTTGAAATAAATGTCTGGCTTATTGTCAGTAAATGTTGGATTTTGGAGTCCTATTTTATATAACTATACATCTGGATTATCATATAAATTGGGAGGGGCAAAAAAGGATGTGAGTGAAACTAATATGAGAAATGTTATTTATATTATCTAAGGAAGTAAAAATCTAGTGAAAAGGTTTCCATTAAAATTTTAAAAGCAAGAGCCAGAAATGGTGGTGCATATTTCCATTACCAGAATTCAGTAGACATAATCATAGAGTTACCAAGTTTGGAGCCAGTCTGAACTGCAAGGCAAGATTCTGTCTCACAAACACCAAAGAAGCAGGAGTAAAACAAAACAAACCAAAGGCAAAGGAGAAATACAAGTAGCCAAGAAATATATGGAAATTGGCTTAATGTTATCAGCTATGAATTAAATTCAATTCGAAACCATAATGAGATATTACCAGTAAGACAAACTATTATCCAAATATAATAATAAATGCTGTAGAGCTATTGACAAAGAGAATCTTTACCTAATATTGAAGGGATTGTAAGTTAATATAACCATGACAAAGAATATGGAGGCTGTGTAAAAATTCTAAACTTTGGTCTTCCATTTATCCAGCTATCCCCTTATTTCTAAGGGAAATGAAATTAACGTAGCAAAGGCATACTTGCTTTTTTTTTTTTAAAAGTAAGTATTGTAACATTTCACAGCAGCCATGACATGGAATCAGACTGCCTATCAGTTGATGGCTATATGATAACATATTCTATATATACATAATGGAGTGGTCCTCAGACACACAGAAGGATGAAATCCTATCATCCTGTCATATGTTGAAAAAAGGATAGAACAGTTATGTAACATGTTATGTGAAATAGGCCAGACGAATGCAAATACACACACACAAACAAACAAAAACAAATACTCTTTTTATATGAGAATGTAAAGCCTAGTAAAATGTATACATTATAATAATTATCAGCAAATGGAACTGTAAACCTAGGAAAGAGTAAAAAAGAAATGTATTAGTCAGTGCCAAAATATAGAAAAAATTATAAACTCTAGTCTTCTACAGCAGTGTGGAGTGAATTCCGTGTCCTATGACTTACATTATGTAGTGTGAAGTACTAGAAGGTAAGGACTCCAAGGTTAAATGAGAAGAAATGATATGGAGAAGAGATGCTGAAGAGAGTAGAAAGGAATAAACATTAAAGAGTTGCAGCTGTGGAAAGTGGAAGTTGTATCTATGTAGTAAATATCATAGTATTTCCCATAAGCATGGTTAGCTACTACATGCTTCTAACAAGTAATACTTAAAATTCACCAGTAAACAAAATGGGTATGTATGTTCTCATCAAATTTATTATTTTGAAAGATATATTTATCCTTCTCAGGTCTCTGATGTGGTTGAAGACTAGATATAGTCTTACGTTAAGTTTTAAGGAATTAAAAGGATGTTCTAGGTCTAAGAAGATGTTTTTAAGTAAGTAATGCAAGTTAGGATGGAAACTGAGTTAGGTATAGAATTTAAAGTTATTGAAATAGACAGATAATAGAATATTAATATAAGTTGCCAAATATGTATGGGCTGGACATTGGGAATATATGTTATATCTTATAATTTTCATAATTGTGGCCTAATTATTCTTATTGTTTTGTATTGTATCTATTGTTGTAAGAAAAAGAACTGTTTACTGGACTAAAAGGGGGAGCTGTTGGGGGGAAAAAGATATAACTTAAATTAAAAAAGAAAAGCAGATAGGAGGGTGAGGGAGAAGAGGGTAGGAGGGTTGGACTGGGAGGAGGAGGAGAGAGGGGAGTATGATTGAGATGTAACTTGAAGAAATAAAAGAAAAGAAAAGAAAAAATAAAAACCACATTGGTTATTACTTCAAAAAAAGAAATCTAGCATAAATTTATCTGTCAATTTATCTAAACTTATTCTGATATATGCCAAAATTATATTGTGATCATTTTTTAAATTAAACACAGTTTTAAATTAAAAATATATATATATATCCTCTTTTACTGGTTTTTCTTTGATCACACATTCAAATAATTAATTGATGAAGTCAAAATGCCTCATCATATACTTAGCCATTTATAACTCAGTGATAAAATAATTAGGACCAGAACATAAATTATAAATACTTGCAAGTACTTCAAATGTATGTCCATAGGCTAATATTTAAATGTGTACAAATTGTATGTTTGAAACTTTCTGCTTGAAAAACATTTTCAGGAATATTATATTTTATGATTTACAAGGCAGAAGAGCCTCTTGTATCTATTTTGCTGATATTTTGGTGACTGGTCTTAAAATATTAAAACAGAAAAGAAAAGACAGGTAGTTGGGAGTTCTGACCATGTTTATCATACATTTTATCTGGAGTCACAGGCTCCATTATGTCACCCTGGATTTATTTTACAAGTTTGGACTTGCAAATATGTGCCAGAATTTCAATGCCTTGTACTATTTATTTATTTATTTATTTATTTATTTATTTTGGAAATCAACCATTACAAGGGATACACTGACCTTTCTATGTTTATTTTCATTGGGTAATGGCAACACCTTTACAGCCCAGTTAAATTGTAAACAGGAGGAAACTGAATTAATAAAGGTCAGGAACTTTAGAAACAAAATTTATGAAACACCATACCTGTACTGTGAATGAAAAGAACAAAATGACATTTTTGTTTTTTTAAATATGTAAATATGTATGTGAAGTTGGAAATCCTTGGAACTCACCCAAAACATAAATTATCAAATATTTTAATTTTGTTGCAAATTAAGTGTCTGTAATATTTCATAGACAGTCATATTTCTTCACTGAATATCTTTCAAGTTATGTTTTAAAGGTTAAAAGCACTGGGTTTGTATATAGCTGTGATATGATATGGGAAAACCTGTGAGATTTAGGGATTTGTCTTTTTTTTTTTTCATTCCTAGTACAGGTATGGGCTTTGAGATTGACATCTCAAAGGTATACTCCAATAAACCAGATAAATAAGCTTCTAAGAAAAGTAGTTGGAATATAAAAAGTATATTTTAAATAACATTTAAAATCATTTGCAAGAATTCACCACTCTTATATGTCACTATGGAAAACATGGGAAGTTCTTGGTTTAGAATTCTACTTTGAGATCCAACTGGGTAAATAACTGAAAAAACTGGATATTGCAACTAAAATAAACAATTCATCATAGTACAAACTCTTTAGGAAATGCCCTGTTTACTTGAAACTACTGTGAATGACTTACTATACATGCAACAGGATTGTAGAAGGGAAATAAAAGAAAGTCTAAGATAGAATTTCATTGTTAACACAAGCCCAAGGATAAATCCCAAAATAGTTACCTTGCTTAGCAATTGTAAATGGGGAAGTAAAAGCCGCAAGACTCAATGTGTCCTATGATACAGAAAACCTAATATACAGGGTTAATCAAGTTGCCACTCCCTGCTGTAATATGTAGGCTCTGAAGGGCTGACCTAAGTTTACTAAGTCTCTCCACTGTACTAGTAACAAGAAAAGTTCATGGTAAGAACCAAACTGCTGCATTTACCCACTCATCTCTGTAGGGAAAGATAAGGATTTTAAAAACAGAGACCACTACTCTATCTGCTGGGAAGGAACACAACATCATAGCAAAAGAGAGAAGGGGCAATTATCACGGATGATGCAGCAGGCAGGGCTATGGATCCACCTAACTGTCCCCACTGATAGGTCATCTCCTGCTCTAGAGTGTGAGCAGTGCAGAATTCGCCGGAGTGACACGACATTACAGTCATGATTAGGCTCTCTTTATCTCTTGCCTGTGTCCTTGCAATGGCAGTGAAAACTGCTGCTGTGGTTTGGGCATAGGTATTGGAGTCCCTTACAGTGTCCCGTGTTGAGATTAAATCCCACTGTGGCATTGTAAGGGGATAAAGATGAACATGACTATGGTATTCATAGGTGAGTCTTTTGAAATGTGCTCTGGAATAAAGTAATATGGGTGGGGTTTCCATGACTGAAACTCAGCGTGGCTTTATGACAAGAGAAAGACCAGAAGAAATATAGGGGTGCTCCTAGCTCTTGCTTTGTGCTGCTCTGTGCTGTTCAAGACTGTGTAGCAGGAGAGCTGTTTCAGTTCATTTCTGTTGCTGTGATAAAACACGATGACCCTGGGCAACTTAAGGAAGAGAGAGTTACTTTGGCTTATGATTCAGAGGGATAAGAATCTATCCTGGCAGGGTGGAAGCATAGCATCAGCCAGTAGATATCCCATCAGAAATAGCAACAGATCATATCTCAAACATCAAACATGAAACAGAGACAGTAGAGTGGAAATAGGACAAGATTACATAATGTCAAAGCTGTCCCTCAGTGAAGTGTTTTCTCCAGGCAGGCCACAGCTCCCAAACTTCCCCAAATCTTGTGTTCCAGGACACTGAGCCAGGAGAATATTCCACTTTGCTATGTGTCATGTTGGCAGTCCTCTGTCTTCAGGGTGCAACGTGGAAAAGGAGAGAAAAATAGTGTCATGTAAACTTAAAATCTATATCGTTTTTATCTTTAACACACTTTGGAAGGATGTCTTCCTGCATACCTTCAAGTTAAAAGAATTAATCAGCTGGCCTTGTTTTTTCTCCCTATGGATTAGATGGGATCATCCATACAGAACTAAAAGTACTATTGAATGAGAAACACTTATTGTAGAGGGAAAGATGGCTGCACACTTTTGGAAATGCCTGAGGGAGCAGCTAAACATAGGTGTGCCACTGAATACGGGGAGGAGAGAGTACAGGCTAAGGAAAAGGACTGGCTCTGCACAAGGGAAATATTCTCGAGCCTTGCCACTGTTTTAAAATGAAAATAGTAGCCAGACATAGTCACTCATGCATGTACCCAGTACCTAGGAGAACCACTCCAGAGGCTTTGATAACATAGTGAGTCAAGGCTATCCCAGGCTCCAAGAGACTCAATCTCAATAAACAAATAAACAAAGCCCAGAAAAATATATATATATAGTTCAAAGAAGTTATATGGCATGAAAAAAAAAATCAATGACTTTTTTTTTTTTTTTATAAATACTTTATTTTTTTTTTCTTCAAGTTACATCTCATTAACAAACCCCTCCCTATTCCCCCTTCCTAACCCGCCCTTCCACCCTCTTCCCTCCAGAGGTTTCCCCTTTCAGTCCAACAGCTGGTTCCTTCTCTTATAACAGTAAGTATTATACAAAACAATAGATATAATTATGCCACATTTATGAGATTAAATTGGCCCAGTATACCTTCCCAATGTTCAGTTTATACCTATTTGGCCCCTGACTTTAACATTCTACTATCTACCCAACTCCATGAGTTTAAAGGTCTATATGTGACTCAACATTCATACTATCTTGCAACACACTTTTAAGAGTATCTTCTTAGATCTATAACACCCTCTTGATTCCTAAACAGTTCAAAATTTAACTATAAGATTCTATCTGTCTATTCTTCAACCACCTCAGAGACCTGAGAGGGATAAATATATTTGCTTATATAGGAAGTGCAGAGCCTGCAGCTTCCAAAACTAAGAAAGAACATACCAATAACTGCCTGGACAGTTCCCATTTTCTCTCCATACATTCCAGCATCAATCTTCAGGCTTTGGGTCCTGTTTCTCTGACAGACATTTGTTGTAGAGCAGGGATTATGAAGGACTTACCTACCCTGTCTTGGCAGAGTTAGGCTGTCGACTTCCCTGCTACCAAGTTTTGTCCTTTTTGGACAGCAGTCTGTCTGCAGTTGGTGCAAGGGGTTTTTTCATGCCAGGAAAAAGGCTTGCCTCTAAATCAACCATCTTACAGTGGAGGTTCTTCGATGCTTATCTTCTGCTTGGAGTAGAATAGGGGGTGCTGTCAGGCGCTGATATGTCTCGATATCAAAAAAAAATCTTGATTTAAGATAACATCTTTGAATGCCATATTCTGCAGATCTCTAGGGGTTTTTGAAGATGCCCTAACCATCTCTTGTATTTAGATAAGCAAATGTTGCTTGTCTCTTAGCAACTTGATTACTGGGTAGTTTAAAGAATATCTGTGATAGACTGTCATAGTAGCTAACAAAGAGACATGTTTGCATGACTAGGAGTATGTTTTAACTATCCTAGACCGTTTTAGACGGTTGGTATCAAGTGGTCAGAGCTTCACATTTTATTTTTAAGTATCTCTAGGTATGATACCATTGGGAAGCATTATCTTTAAATTTGTATCAATATACAAAGATCTATTCAATTGTGGTTAAATATACTCTTAATTATGTATTAATATACCAAGATCAATGCCTATGTAGCCCAATATAATCTTAATATTACGTCCATATGCAAGGGTCAATACCATTGTGGCCAA
Organism: Lophiomys imhausi; assembly: GCA_907164525.1. Taxonomy (NCBI): domain Eukaryota; kingdom Metazoa; phylum Chordata; class Mammalia; order Rodentia; family Muridae; genus Lophiomys; species Lophiomys imhausi. The sequence goes on along the minus strand of CAJQZJ010032649.1, from coordinate 5,013 downwards.
CTATAATCTTAATTTTGTATCAATATACAAAGATCAATACCGATGTAATCCAATACAATCTTATTTTTGCACAATAAACAATGGTCAATACCACTTTAGCCAAATAACCTACTAATTTTGTATCAATATACAAAGGTATAAGGGCATATTCAATAATCTGCCCCTTCTTCTTGGACCTTCCTGTGCTATGACTATATCTCATTTTTCTCAAGCCCATGCACTCCTACATAGGAGAGGAAGAAGGATACAGAGAAGGAAAATTAAGGAATTCCCTGGGGCTAATCTCCAAAACCCATTAAGACAGGATCATTTATCAGCTTGTAGTCTCTTCCCCTACATAACAGAGTTTTCAGTTAACCTTCAAATAACCAAAAAGAAGGGCGGAGAAACACCCTCCCCCACCCTCTGGGCATGGGACGTAGCTCTCTTAAAGTGACTTCCTGCTGATTTGGGTCGTAGTAGACCTGTTTGGGGCCCCAACCCAAATGTGAAAAATGATTAAAAATGTTAGTACAATCCTTTTATGTTCAGTCCTTCTGTTCTCAGCTGTTTAGATGACCTAAGGGGTTTGTAGGCAGAAGCTGATCTTGCAGGCTTCACTGAGGTTCCGGCCGGGGCATTGTGTAGAGCTGAAGGGTCCCAGCGACACTGGATTGCAGTGGTGGTTGAAGGCCCCCGATGGAGACAGCTATTGAGGAAGTCTGCCAGGCAGAATCAACTGGGTCACTCATCCTCCTTGGTGCCTAATTCTGCTCTCTGCTGAGGATTCCGCTGTCCGCCGTCCCCAGGCTCCCCTAATGGACACTTCGATTCTCCTTAGCTCCACGTCTTCTCTACACCTGGAGGTCTGCAAATCCAGGCCGAATGGCTGTATCCTCTGTTCCATTCACAGTGTTTCAGCCCTGCCCCCTGCCCTTTTTTTTTCTTTTCTTTTTTTAGTTGATAAATTTATTTGTTTGTTGCTTCAGGTTACATCCTTATCATATTGTCCTCTTTCCCCACTTCCTAGCCCCACCCTCCCATGCTCTACCCCCTGACCCTTCCGTCTTGTTCCTCTGGGGTGGGGTGTCCCTGCCTAACAGTCTCTCACCACAGATCAGGTGTCATATGAGGGCCAAGAGCCTCTTCATTCACCGGGGGCCTACGAGGCAGTACTGCCAGTGAATGGTGTCTCATTGCTACTGGGGGAATACTAAAAAAAAAGACCAACAAACACACAAACCCACAAAAACAAAGAATATCAACAAAAAAAGAGAGGAAAAAGAGAAGGGAAAAGGAAAGAGAAAAAAAGAAAAAAAGAAGGAAAAATAAAAAGATAAAAAAAAGTTATGTCCTTGTTCCTTTTGATGTGTTGGTTGTAGTACAGATATCCTGTACGAAATAGTTAAAATCCTACTATAAGTGAATAGATGCCATGTGCATCCTTCTGAGACTGGGTTAGCTCACTCAGGATGAGCTCCTCTAGATCCATCCATTTGGTTGCAAATTGCATGATTTCATTGTTTCTGATAGCTGAGTAATATTCCATTGTATAGATGTACCACAATTTTTAATCCATTCTTCAGTTGAGGGACATCTGGGTTGTTTCCAATTTCTAGCTATTACAAATAAGGCTGCTATGAACATAGATGAGGAGACTTCCCTATGTCTCCGTGAGAGGTCCTTTGGGTGTATACCCAGAAGTGGTATGGCTGGGTCTTGAGGCAAGGTTATTCCTAGATTTCTAAGATATCGCCAGACAGACCTCCATAGTGGTTGCACAAGCCTGCACTCCCACCAGCAATGGAGTAGGGTACCCCTTTCTCCACACCCTCGCCAGCATGCGCTATCATTTGAGCACTTTATTTTAGCCATTCTAACAGGTGTTAGGTGGAATCTCAGGGTCGTCTTGAGTTGCATTTCTCTGATGATTAAGGATGTTGAACATTTCTTCAGGTGTCTCTCAGCCCTTAGGGATTCCTCCTTTGTGAATTCTCTATTTAGCTCCATCTCCCATTTTTTGATTGGATTATTTGGTTTCTTGGCGTTTAGTTTCTTGAGTTCTTTGTAGATTTTAGATAATAGCCCTCTATCAGATGTGGGGTTGGTGAAGATTTTCTCCCAGTCTGTTGGTTGCCGTTTTGTTCTAATGACAGTATCCTTTGCTTTACAGAAACTTTTCAGTTTCATGAGGTCCCATTTATTGATTGTTGATCTCAGGTCCTGAGCTGTTGGTGTTCTGTTCAGGAAGTTGTCACCTGTGCCAATGAGTTCGAGGGTTTCTCCTACTTTTTCTTCTAGTATCTTTAGTGTGGCCGGCCTTATGTTAAGGTCTTTGATCCACTTGGAATTAAGTTTTGTACAAGGTGATAGGTATGGGTCTAATTTCATTCTTTTGCAAGTGGACATCCAGTTGGACCAGCACCATTTGTTGAAGATGCTGTCCTTCTTCCATTGTGCGTTTTTGGCTTCTTTGTCAAAGATTAGTTGGCCATAGGTGTGTGGATCCATGTTTGGGTCTTCAATTCGATTCCATTGATCCACTGGTCTGTTTCTATACCAGTACCATGCTGTTTTTATTACTGTTGCTCTGTAGTACAGCTTGAAATCTGGGATGGTGATACCTCCAGATGCTTTTTCATTGTACAGGATTGATTTAGCTATTCTGGGCTTTTTGTTGTTCCATATGAAGTTGAGAATAGCTTTTTCCAGGTCTATAAAGAATTGTGTTGGTATTTTGATAGGAATTGCATTAAATCGATATGTTGGTTTTGGTAGGATAGCCATTTTTATTATGTTGATCTTACCTATCCATGAGCATGGGAGATCTTTCCATCTTCTAAAGGCCTTTTCCATTTCTTTCTTCAGAGGCTTGAAGTTCTTGTTATATAGGTCCTTTACATGCTTGGTTAGAGTTACCCCCAGGTTTTTATGTTGTTTGTGGCTATTGTGAAGGGGGTTGTTTCCCTTATTTCTTTCTCGGTATATTTATTTGTTGTATAAAGAAGGGCTTCTGATTTTTTTGAGTTAATTTTGTATCCAGCCACCTTGCTGAAGTTGTTTATCAGCTGTAAGAGTTCTTTGGTGGAGTTTTTGGGGTCGCTTATGTATACTAACATATCATCTGCGAATAGGGATAATTTGACTTCTTCATTTCCAATTTTTATCCCTTTGATCTCCTTTAGTTGTCTTATTGCTCTAGCAAGGACTTCAAGTACTATATTGAAGAGATATGGTGAAAGTGGACATCCTTGTCTTGTCCCTGAGTTTAGAGGAAATGCTTCAAGCTTCTCTCCATTTAATTTGATGTTGGCTACTGGCTTGCTGTATATTGCCTTTATTATTTCTAGGTATGGTCCTTGTATGCCCGTTCTCTCCAGAACTTTTAGCATGAAGGGGTGTTGGATTTTGTCAAATGCTTTTTCTGCATCTAGCGAGATTATCATGTGGTTTTTTTCTTTCATCTTGTTTATGTGGTGAATTACATTGATAGACTTTCGTATATTGAACCATCCCTGCATTCCAGGGATGAAGCCTACTTGATCATGGTGTATGATACTTTTGATGTGTTCTTGAATTCGGTTTGCTAGTATTTTATTAAGTATTTTTGCATCTATGTTCATGAGGGAGATTGGTCTGAAGTTCTCTTTCTTTGTGGGGTCTTTGTGTGGTTTAGGAATCAGAATGACAGTGGCCTCATAGAATGAGTTTGGCAGTGATCTTTCTGTTTCTATGTGGTGGAAGAGTTTGAAAAGTAATGGTGTTAGTTCCTCTTTGAAGGTCCGGTAGAATTCCGTGCTAAAGCCATCTGGCCCTGGGCTTTTTTTGGTTGGGAGATTATTAATGACTGTTTCTATTTCCTTAGGTGTTACTGGGCTGTTTAAGCTGTTATTCTGATTTTGATTTAGTTTTGGTAGGTGGAATTTATCGAGGAAATTGTCCATTTCGCTTAGGTTTTCAAATTTAGTGGAATATAGATTTTTAAAGTAATGTCCGAATATTTTCTGGATCTCCTCAATGTCTGTTGTTATTTCTCCCTTTTCATTTCTGATTTTGTTGATTTGTGTTCTTTCCCTTTGCCTTTTAGTTAATTTGGCTAGGGGTCTGTCTATTTTGTTGATTTTCTCAAAGAACCAACTCTTGGTTTCATTGATTCTTTGTATAGTTCTTTTTGATTCTAAGTTGTTGATTTCAGCTCTAAGTTTGATGATTTCCTGTCTTCTGCTCTTCTTGGGAGTGTTTGTTTCTTTTTTTTCCAATTCACCCAGCTTAGCTGTTAGTTCACTAATATGAGCTGTCACAATTTTCTTTTTGAAAGCACTTAGTGCTATGAACTTTCCTCGTAGCACAGCTTTCAATGTATCCCATAGGTTTGGGTATGTTGTGTCTTCATTGTCGTTGGATTTTAAGAAGTCTTTGATTTCCTTCCTTATTTCTTCCCTGACCCAGTGGTCATCCAGTAAGGAGCTGTTCAATTTCCATGTGTGTGTAGGCTTTCTGTTGATTCTTTTACTGTTGAAGACCAGCTTTATTCCGTGGTGGTCTGATAAGATACAAGGTGTTATTTCAATTTTCTTGTATCTACTGAGACTATCTTTGTGACCAATTATGAGGTCGATTTTGGAGAAGGTTCCGTGGGGTGCTGAGAAAAAGGTGTATTCCTTTGTGTTTGGGTGAAACGTTCTGTAGTTATCTGTTAGGTCCATTTGTTTCATGATCTCTGTTAGACTCAATATTTCTCTGTTTGTCTTCTGTCTTGATGATCTGTCCTTTGTTGTGAGTGGGGTGTTGAAGTCTCCCACTACTAATGTGTTGTGATCGACGTGCGCTTTAAGTTTTAGAAGTGTTTCTTTTACGAAAGTAGGTGCCTTTGTATTTGGGGCATAGATGTTCAGTATTGAAATTTCCTCTTGATGAATATTCCCTTTAATGAGTATATAGTGCCCTTCTTTGTCTTTCTTCATTAACTTCAGTTGGAAGTCTGTTTTGTTTGATATTAGGATGGCTACTCCAGCTTGCTTCCTGGGTCCATTT
>CAJQZJ010032648.1:8725494-8746853 GCA_907164525.1 Lophiomys imhausi | reverse complement strand
TTTTTTGGTAGAACAGGCACACTGGCAAGCTTTGGCCTGACTGGGAGATTCTGCTTCACAGAGGAAGATGCATTATGGACGTGTGCAGCTTTTTCATTGTGTGGTATGATGTACTTGTGTTAGAGGACAATTGCAGTCGGTCCCATCATTTAGCTTCCAAGGATTAAACTTAGAGAATCAGGTATGGTGGCAGCTAACAGATACACCAATAGAGGATTCTAAATTCTGCAGTCTGAGCAAACGGTGAATTTTCCATGTGAAAAGCAACTAAAAAGAGACCTGATAAACCCCTCTTGCTGTGAAGAAAGCAGTTTACACATTTTAAACTTACCTGGATTTTGATCTTGACCGAGAATGGGATTCAGAATGTTTGGAAACCCTGGACGGACTACGAGATCCTGACCTGCTCTCTGATTTTACACGAGCAGGAGTTCCCGTGGGAGATTTTGACTGAGAGCGAGACTCCTAACAAAGAAGACAGTATTACAAATGGCACTGGTCACGCAGATGCCTAACACCTAACATTTAAAGTACCGTAATTATTTATATTGATTGCTCCTGAAAGACAAATGGTTAGGCAACACCCTCCAGAAAAAAATTTCAGCTCATTAATATCCCATTGTTAATACTGCTAACTATCCTCAATAATTCCCTACTTGAACCAGATCACCAATTTTCTATTAACTAAGTAATCATGCAAATTCATCTACAACTTGATCATACAGACACTGGAACATAAACCATACATTTACTTAACCTAGGACCCATTCATTCTTCCAGATTCTTTTAATTCTACTTCACTCTTGCTTTCTACTTCTCTTCATTCTTCATTGAGTTTTTTCATTTTTCATACTTCGTGTATTCTTCCCCAATTCAAACAATTCAAAATAGCCTTAAAAATATTCAAGTGCTTCTATCTGACCAATCTTCTGTTCAATTTTTTCCCCCATTCAATTTTAATTTTCTGATCTTTAATACTTTTCATTAGCCTTCTTTTATCTTGATTTATCTTCCACATTCTTGGAAAAAACTCTTCAATTTCTTCACGAACATTAACCTTAATGGAAAAAGAACATTTAGTATATTTAAGCACGTGGGGATTATAAAACTCTGCTGGAGTTCAGAATGTTATCTACCAAATGGAAAGGCCAGCAGGTAAAGTGCAAATAACTAGTTTATTTAAAAATAAATTAAAAAAAACAAATTTTTATAGTATTTAAAACTGTTTAAAGTGTAGTCTAACAGAATTTACTGAATTTCTCTTAGTTTTTAGCCACACTCTTTACCCTCCTCCCCTTTCACGCTCCATTCTAGACCCTGATTTTAATATAAATGTGTAACTCAAACATAAACTACAATCCCCCACCTAAATACTCATTTCCCTCTATTTCATAGGCTGAATGAAGGCTCTTACTGATCCTAGAATTAACTTTGAATAATCCACACTAAGTAGTTTAGGCACTGCTGAAGCAAAGCATCCCAGGCCAACAGAGCTGTACACACCATTTGAACTCACATGACAGCACACATGCCGGACAAAGACATAACAAATTAGTAAAATTACACCTTCTCCCAATTTTGACTACCATCTTCACTTACTCTAACTAAGCAGAAAGATGTATTTTGAAGCAAGCATATAAAAACCAAAGGGAAAGAGCACAAAGTTTCTAACAGTCCTTACTTTGGCTTGTAAATTCCTGAAATATATGTTGCTGCTGTTTTATGAGACACATTTGCTCATAACCCAGGATGGACTATAGTTCACAGAAATCCTCCTGCTTTATGCCTCAGCATTCAAAGTGCTGGAATCACAGAAATCTCTGGCTCTTGTACCACTTAAATACCATAGACCAAAATAAGAAAATATGTGTGGTAACAGCTGCTGTTGGCCGGATCACTTCTTCAGTTATACACATCGGGATCCCTTGCAGGGACACCTCATCTCTCGATGAGGAGTAACACATACCTCCCTCATGGCAGACTACTTTCTGAAAAAGTTAGTTCCATGTAAAAACATACCAAATAATTTATAACTGACTAAAAACATGGTAACTTGACTGATATGAGGCCCACACAATCAAAACAGAAACCAAAGTTTGGTTTCTTTACCCACTTAAGACTTGGTTATTAATTAATGCAAAGAATTAACCTATCTTACAAAAGTATATATGCAATTTTCCTTTATGCAATAAGATGTCCCCCATCTCCTGCCTCTATCTTCCAAGTATACATGGGCATGCACAAAGAAACTTGGTTCTGTACAGTGCTGGGACTGAACCCAGGGCCTGGTGCACCCTTCAGCTGAGTTATATAACCCTGGCCTCTGGCCTTGAAGTTTAATGTCAAAAGATTTACTCATCAAGAACTCCACCCATTATTTCCCTGGTCAGAGACAGCCTTTTCATTTAGTTAACCAGTGTTAAGTCTTTCATCTTAAGACTCTTAAATTTCTAGGAGCAACATATTTGTTACTTATGGAAAAAGAAAATTATTAATTTTTCTTCTAATTGAAGTCTCAAGGGGCTGGTTCAAAATCTGAACCAAGAGATTCTTTTTCTTCAGCTCTCCTTTCTATAAAAGACTCTTTGCTTATAACATTCATTTATGCTGTTGTGGGAGAGCAGTGCTCACAGCAGTGTTTATGCATGCACACCCTTTGCTATGCATAGGTTCTGCTGAGATACTATCAACCTTTAGTTTTACTATGATAACCAACAACATAACATCCCTTGAATAAAGCCTAAAATTTACTCTTAAATGATTAATGAACCCTCCAACATGACAACAATTTAATGGCCCAGATACATTTTTAATTTCCAAGTCTCTTCTCATAAACATTGTTACAGAAAACGACTCCTTTCAAAAAAAATTACTTAATTTATTTTGTGCACATGTGCTCAAAGAACAGACAAGTCCATTTGTACTCAAAACTTGGGTTGTGGAGTGGAGCAGCAAGTGCCTGCTGACCGCTGGCCCCAAAATTACTTCTGGAGACTTAACACTGACTTATGCACCCAGTCTAAAAGCATTATTTAAAAAAACCAAAAAAACAAAACAAACAAAAACCAGGGTGTCGTCACAAATCTAAATCTGTCTTATCTGATCTCTTATCCCCAGCAATCTTATATAAACAACTTTATAGGTGCCCTCTTGGCTGTCTGCAACACCTACCATGTAACTACCAAAAACCTAAACTATGAACAAACCAAACATTTCAGAATATGGCCAGCTGTTCCAACAGCTGGTGATACAGAAAGCAGGTCACACTTATGTTTATCTTTTTCTTTTCTTTCTTTCTTTTTTTCGAGACACAGTTTCTCTGTGTATCCCTGGCTGTCCCAGACTCACTTTGTATACCAGGCTGGCCTCGAACTCACAGAGACCCGCCTGCCTCTGCCTCTCGAGTGCTGGGATTAAAAGTGTGCACCACCACACCCAGCACTAATGTTTATCATTTAAAAGTATCTTGTTACTAAAACACTAAATAAAAGCCACTTTCACCAAACTGTGCATTTAGAAATCAGGCTACAGTAGTCATTTATGGAGGACAAATGCCAGATAATATTTTTAAATCTTTGACCCTTTCAAATGAAATATTTTCAAGTTTTCAATGAATAATATTTTTTCTTTATGAGATGAGATTTTATTATAGTGCCCAGGCTGATTTCAAACTTGTGGTATCAAATGACCCTTCCCTCCTTAGTCTCCCAAGAAACTGGGACTAAAAGCATATGTGACCAGGGCTGACTAATCTTAAATTTTAAAAAAAGAAATTCATGAGACTATTTAGAATTTGGAAACTCTTACATTGCAAGGAAGAAAAAAATTAAATGCTGTAAAGAGGTGGTCATCTGTCTTGTCTCAATAAACTAACCAGCTCTTAAAGTTGTCTTATTGAATAGATGTTAAAAGTTCCTTAGTATCCTGGCCACAACATTCAACAACCCTTTACAATATAGTGCCCAGCTGAATGAAACAGGCAAAAGACTCATATTGACCCTTATCACAGATTATAAAAGAAACACCTTAGATACTACAAACCAGAAAGTAGTCAGGCAGAAGGCTCCAAATCACAACTCAGTCAAACAGGTTTACAGTTTCTACAAACTGTTGTAGAACATGAATAAGCAATAGGATGCTCAGTACAGTGTAGATGTAAAATATGAGCTTAGTAGTTAACATTAAGTAAAGATAAGCAAACGTATATAAACACTATATAATAACTCCAGACAATGCTGCCAGGTTATAAGGTCAAATGTATAAATATTCAAGTCTGTACATCATATGAAGCAAACTTCCTGTTATTTTCTAGTACTTTATATAAGAGTGGGAATTTCCATAGAAATAAACTAGTGGATTTAAATCATATGCCAAGAAGAACAAAATGCACTTTGGCTGTCCAAATACCACACTTACGCTTTCTTTTTCTGGGAACAATGGGGCAGGTCTTTAGTAGAAGTTAGGCTAATAAAGTAATTATTTCCAGTCTCAAACCAAATTGCTATCTATTAGAACCACCCCTGGGAAACAACTATATATTGCTCAAAATTCCTACTATATGTCAATGTGGTCTCTACAAAGGCTCATAGGTAACTCATAACATATGTCTCTATATTCTCTGAAGTTTAGAATAATTTTGAAAACTCTCACCATAAAGGACTTAGTAATTGACAATCATAAAACTCTTATCTTTCGGTAAAAATTTTAAGTGTTGCCCATAACCCTGCCAGCTTATGAGTTTTGATAAAATATTATGTTCAAAAGCTGGCATAAAAATGATTTCAAAGGTATAAATTTTGGGCTGGGGACATAGCTCAGTTGTGTGAGAGCTTTTCTAACATGCACAAAGCTGAGTTGATGTCCCATACCTGGGTGTGGCAGCCCATGCCTATATTAAGCCTTAAATGCTTCAAGTTCAAAGTCATCCTTGGTTAAGAACACGTTTGACGCCATTCTGAGCTACATGGCTCCTCTTCCTAAGTTTACATTATCTAAAATGGCTTGGGTATATTAAAGCCAATAAATAATAACTAAAACCAAATAAAAACCAACTGCCAAATTCTCTACTCATATGCTTATCTTTAAATGCCATAAAGTAGGTATGAATCACATGACAGGGCCTTGGTTTCAAAGGAGAAAAGTCATTTTTCTTCTATCAGGCCTACTTATGAACACCTCTGACAAATACAACAAAGACTATACCAAGCGTATGTGCAGTTCATGTTTCCCTTTACTATTAGCCTTCCAGCTTCCTAGTATTTAATTAATCATCTCTTCCTCAATGTGACTGTTACCATCTTTTCATTTCCACTTCTATTTTCACTTAGCACAGAAATGTAGACCTTTTATAAAGGTCTCAGCTTGGTCATAGGATGCCTGAGCACTTGATAATATCAAATGTTTTTAGTCAACCAGGTTCAAGGAAACTACTATGCTGATTATTCATGCTGTTTTTTTTCTTGTCAAACTAAGTTATAAGGCAGTTCACTCAGAAAATTAAGTATATGAACAAAATGAGCCTTAAAAAAAGGACAAATATATAAGTTCTGTTATAGTCTCTCAATCTCAATGCTTGCTGAGGGTGGGGGGAGGGGAGACAGGAAGCTGAGGTAAGTTTTTACCACTTCCCAAATAGTCACTTATCATCGTATCAAGCACTTGTCACAAAAATCTACAAAATTATGGCGATGCACTGTGGATAGTTATAGGCACTGCTTTTCAAAGTCTGCCTTTACACTAAGCACCCTTCAAGTGAAGACAATCTTAAATGTAAAAACTCGAGCTTTAAGATGGTTTCCTTAAGTTTACAAATTCCTTGTTCAATGGAAAAGTAGGAGATGGGATGGAGAAAGAACAAACAGTAGAACACACAACTGGCTTAATGATAGCATTTAAGACATTAGAAATAAATCCAACACCAAATTCAGGCTTATTCCTACTATAAGTAAAGCAGCTTTACTCTTTCCTTTCCTCTACTTCGGTTTTCAGGTAGCCGAGGCTATCTAGAACTTCACTATGGGCTGGACCTACAGCAGTTCTCCCACAGTGCAGAGTATAGGTCTGAGCTAGCACAGCTGGCTAGCCTACATCCCCACCCCCAATCTCATACAGTCCATCTTGGCTCTCAACTCCTGATCCTCCTGTCCTTTCCAAGAGGGGCTGATTGATTATAGGCAGGTTAACTGATTATAGGTCACACTACCTGGCTAGCTTTATCCTTTTCTATAAATTAATTATTTACTGGGAGTGGTGGTCTGTGTGCCTTGGCAGGCACTTGGAGGAGTCTGTTCTTTTTCCACCATGTAGGTTGGGAGTACTGAAATCAGGTTGCCAGGTTTGGTGGCAAGTGCCTTTAACCACTGAACAACCTCAGAGGCTTAAAAAAGATTGATTTCATTCTTTCATTCACAGTGCCTCTTTGTTGCTCTAGCTATTCTGAAAGTCACTATGTGGACCAGGCCTGCCTCTGCCTCTGGTGTGCTAGAATTAAAGGCATGCACCACCACATCCAGCTTATGTGCACATGTCTGTATCAGTGTATGTGGGTGCCTGCAGAGGCCAGAAAAAGGGTGTTGGATTACTTGGAGCTGGTGTTACAGACAGCTGTGAGCAACCACCTGATGTAGGTGCTGTGAGCCCAATTCAGGTCCTCTGGAGAAACAGCAACACTCTTAAAACTCAGCCACTTCTTTCACTTCCATTCTATTCACCCTGTTAAGCAATTTCATCTAAGGCAGTGTTTAAAATTAACTTGCTGAGGTTTAACTCAGTCTTTAAAGCAGTATGACAAAGTTCTAAATTTCACACACACATGAATTTATGTGCACCACTTACATTCTGGTGCTACAAGGCTAGTTAGAAGGCGGTACTGCATACTTTGGAAACTGTTAAAGTGCCTGATATACGTGCTGGGAAAAATCTAGATCCTCTGCAACATCAGCTGTGCCACCTCTCCACTTCTCATAAAATCTTAAATCCCAAATGAACTGTTTTAAAAGCAATCCAGTATATCAACTGCAGAGGAGGGAAGGAAACCCCTCCCACCTTCTTTTTTTGAGGCAAGAGCCCCCCACTTGTTTATTTATTTAGTTTTTTTGAGAGTAGTCCTGGCTGCACTGGAGCTTACTCTGCAGACAAGGCTGGCCTCGAACTCGGATCTGCCCACTTCTGCCTCCTACTGCTGGATTAAAGGGATGCACCACCACCCAGCTTATTTTTTATTTTGTGTGTGTGGGTGTTTTTGCCTGCATGCATTCCTGAGTACCATATACATGCCATACCCAGAGGCCAGAATTTTGTGTCTGAACCCTTGGGACTAGAGGTACACAAATGATTGTGACCTGCCATGTGAGTGCTGGGTATTGAACTTGGGTCTTCTGCAAGACCAGTCAGTGTTCTAAGCCTCTAAGCCATCTCTCCAGCACTGGGAATCTGGTATATTAACACATACAACCTTGTGTATGCTTGTACGTTCACATACCCGTGAAGAAAAGTCAGAGGCTGAGGTCAGACTCTTTCTCCCTCCACTTGGTTGATTTCTCATTGAACCCAGAGCTCATCTACTGGCTAGCTGAACTGCCTAAAGAATTCTGAGGATTCTTCTGCCTCCAACTCCTAAGCACTTGAATTAGAGCCTGGCTTTTTACACACCTGGCAGGGTTCAGAACTTAGGTTCACATGCTTGTATAGCAAGCACTTTTCCCACTGAGCCATCTTCTACAGACCACAAATACAACGTTTAATTCCAATTAGTACAGGTAAATTTGCTGTTTTTCAATTTCATTGACCAATCAATCATTCCATACATAGCAAGGAGACTTCATACTAGGACTCTTAAAAACTACAATAAAAATAAAAAACCGTTTAAGAGGCCAGAACCAAGAACTGAAAACACAAGACTAAACAAAAGTTTTGTGTTCATTCTCAATTTCTACAAAGGATATTAATTAAAATTAAATTCTAACTTTGGATATATTTCATAAAGCTTTTATATATCTTTTAAAAGAGAGAGAGTGAGAAAAGAAAAACAGACAGCCACTTTCCCCTCACTCCCAGCTCCAAAAGAATACTTGGTGTAGCTGGGTGTTGTGACATCTGGCTGTAAATTCCTGCATGGATCTTGAATTAAGGCAAGCATCAGCTTCAATGAAACCCCGTTTCAAAACAAAATGAGCATCTTCTACAAAGTGATTGTCAAATTGATATATACATGGACCTATTTGGATTGTTTGTTTGTTTTTCAGGCTAGACCTTACTGTGTACCCTGGCTAACTTGGAATTTAGATATCTGCCTGCCTCTGTCTTCCAAGTGCTGGGAATTAATGGTGCTGAGTACTGGACCTATTTTGTCCTAATGGCATAATCATGCTCCTGTATTCCTTGAAAAGGGTTTCTGCCTTAAATAATTCAAGTTGCACTCTGTTGCTCTTGTAACACTCTTTTTGGTCATAATAAAGAGCTTGTAGGTGGTCCTAACTGCACGTTGGGGTAAGTCCAAATCCTTAAATCTAGAATTCAAAACTGCACATATATCTGTCACTATTTCAGCACTCACACCCATACACTTGATGACAGTGGTTTTTATTTTTTTAAACCCAGATCAAATTGTCAGTCACCGGAAATTAGGAGCACAAGTTCTTGCTTCACATAAAAACACCTAAGAATAGGCTGGAGAGAGGGTGTAGTAACTAAGAGAACTAGCTTCTCTTCTAGAGGACCCAGGTTCGATTTCCAGCACGAGGCAGCTCACAACCATCCGTAACCTTTAGCCCCAGAGGATGATGTGATTTCATCTTCTGGCTTCCTTAGGCATATATGTGGTACATAGACATACAATCATACACATAAAATAAAATACACAATCTAAAATGGCTTGAATACTTTTAGCAAATTCTATTAATGGGTCAATCTGGTGAAGTACAACATGCTCTTCACAAAGTAAAATTGAAATATATACAGACAGCATCATGTATATACAATGAGCAAGTAAACTGGGGCTTATGTGGTCTTCTAGATCATGGCTCATTCTTGTCTCTCTTCCCTTCCTTCCTTCTATAATTTTTATTTATAAATAAAATTACATTTTTATTTCATGTGCATTAAAGTTTTGTCTATATTTATGTCTGTGTGAGAGTGTTGGATCCTGGAGTTACAGACAGTTGTGAACTGCCATGTGGATGCTGGGATTTGAACCCAGATCCTCCGGAAGAGCAGTCAGTGCTCTTAATCACTGAGCCTTCTCTCTAGCACCTATTTCTTGGTTTTTCCCTCTGTGTAGCCCTGGTTGTCCTGGAACTTGCTCAGGAGACCAGGCTGGCCTCCAACTCAAGAGATCCACCTGCCTCTGCTTCCTGAGTGTTAGGCTTAAAGGTGTGTGTCATCACCACCACCTGGGTGGTTCTTTATTTCTAAAATGCTGACAGTACTCTAGACCTTGCTAAATTATCACAAGCAATAAATAAAAACTGAATCTAAAAAGAACTTTGGGGTCTGAATTTTAAAATGTTGTAAATGTAGATATATTTATATATAGATATTTTAATCTTCAAGTGTTTGGTGATGCTAGAAGCTTCCGCCTAATTTTAAATATTATTACTGAGATGGGATGAACACATTCCCTGTTACATCTTGAAGATAAAGAGCAATAATTCACTTTAAGTATGAGATGCAATCTTCTCAATAAATTCCTACAGAAGGGAAAATAAAAAACAGATTAATAATCTTAAAAAAAAACCCTGATAGGCCCAACTTTTGACTACTGACTTGTCAATGTTTCCCCTAATTTAATGTTTTGAGAAACGTTTGAAGTCTAACTACCATGTAAATAACATCAACAAACATCATTTGAAAATCACTTTTAGGATGTTACACAGGGCACAGCAATTATATTATACAAAATTTCTTTCTTTTCGGTTTTTCAAGACAGGGTTTCTCTCTGTAATAGCCCTGGCTGTCCTGGAACTCAGAGATCGGCCTGCCTCTGCCTCCCAAGTGCTGGGATTAAAGGTGTGTGCACCACCACGCCCAGCTTTATAAAATTTCTTAACTGATCATTTATGGTCAACAGGAAAAAAAACAAACAAAACCCCCTAAACCAAACCATTGCTTTAAGAAGTGACAGAGCACTTACTTGCCTAGCATGCAAAAGCCCTGGCTTCCACTCCCAGAAAACTCAAAAAAGAAAGAAAACAAGGTGAACCTTCAGAAAAGCCTCTAGCTTTCTAATTCCTTATGTAATTACAAATATTACAAGTGTAAATACACTTACAATTTAAGAATACACACAAAAAGTCTGCTGCCTCTTAAAGAACTGTAAATGACCCTGTAAGTACTGATGATGACCAACCATCTGAGCAACGGGCATCACTGTAAAGTATTTTTAAAAATTAAAAAAAAAAAATGTTACTACAAATGACAGAAGGGGGGACCTAGAAAAATCTCTCTCTCTCTCTTTGGTTTTTTTGAAACAGGATTTCTCCGGGTAGCTTTGGCTGAGCTGGACTCACTTTGTAGACCAGGCTGGCCTTGAACTCCCAGAGATCCACCTGCCTCTGCCTCCTGAGTGCTGGGATTAAAGGCCTGCGCCTCCACGCCCAGTAATTTACGGACAGCTGTGAAACAGCATGTGGGTGCTGGGATTTGAACCCTGGTCCTTTGGAAGAACAGTCAGTACTCTTAACGGCTGAGCCATCTCTCCAGGCCCTCCTTTTTGTTAACTAGGTTGTTAGTAGCTAAATAAATTTTAACTGAAAAGCGAATGGGAATCTTAAATACTTTTTCGTGGGTAAGGTGGTAATTATCTACTACTCCTTCCACTAGATGACAAATTAAAGTAACTCCGGTGCAAATCCCACAAACCACACCCTGCACTTAAAAAGGAAAAAAACCAGAAAAACAACTTTTCCTAATTACTTAAATATTTTCAAAAGTAACACAACTACCTCCAAATATATTTTATCTCATAATCTTAAAAAGTTGTAGCCGGGCGTGGTGACACGCGCCTTTAATCCCAGCACTTGGGAGGCAGAGGCAGGCGGATCTCTGTGAGTTCGAGGTCAGTCTGGTCTACAAAGTGAATCCAAGATAGTCAGAGCTGTTACAGAGAAACCCTGTCTCGAAAAACCAAACAAACAAAAGTTGTTAGGATAGGTTGAAGAGATGGCTCAGCTTTTAAGAGCTCCAGAGGACCTGGGTTCAATTCCTAATACCCACATGGCAGCTCACAACTGTCTGTAACTCTTGTTCCAGGGGATCGGATACCCTCACACAGGCATACATACATGCAGTCAAAACACCAATGTACATTAAATAAAATAATAAAAATAAATTAAAAAGTTGTTAGGGCAACGAAAACAATCCTAAAACAATAAGTAGGTTCAACTATATTCAGTCTGCAAATTTCATTCAAATAATCCAATCAAAGCTAAGCATAGTTTTGATTCTGTCCTAGGGCGTTAAAAAAAAAAAAAATCAAAAACACCCGCTCTTCTCAAGACCAAAAACCTAACTGACCGGTCCTACGACTTGACTGACCAATTACGGGTCTCTAAATCTGGAGCTTCCAAAAGCGCAAATTCTTTCCAGCAAACCCCTCAAGTGTTTTTTTTCTTCCCACCCGCCCCTCCCCGGCTAGAAAAAATACCAACACACCAGTCAGAACACGGGTACCATGGGACTTCTGTTTCCCTTTTATTTTCTTGCATAGTTTCACCAGGACTCACTTCCATCAATTTCCACTACTAGGGTACCTTCGGAAGTAAAGCTCAAACACCGATAGTAAACGTTTTAATGTGCTAGAGCTGAGGATAACGTATCCTTTGTGTTGTTTACATTCACAAGACCTCAAATAATGAAAACCCCGAGCCCTTTTCTGGGGAATGGGTCAGAGCCTGTAAATTTCAGGTCATCTTTTGAGTTATTAGCACTGATTAGCTTTTTTTTTTTTTTTTCGAAAACTGAGCCAAGACACCGTTACGCCAGGTAAAAGTAAAATCGTCTTGACAATTTAACCATAAAAATCTGTAAAGGAGTTTTCTGGTGAAAGGTCACAGGAGAGAGAGCATTAGAAGTTGAGACATGAAGAACCCAACATCCAGCAGTTAGAAGAACAGGCGTTACTGCCGTTTCCACACTCATTTAGAAGTGAAAGGAAAGAGGACATTAAGGGGACAGGCTCTTGCGTAGTTTTCCCTTCCCAGCTCTGGCCTTAAGAACTCTTAAGGGTCGCGGCGGTCGTTGACTAACCACTTCGCTGGGGCTCGTCCCACCTTCAACCTCAAGGCTTTCGCCTTTTTAGACGCAACGCCGCCGGTTCCGACGGGGACGCGGCCGCTCACTGCAACAGAGCCAAGGAGACACAGGCCCCGACGAGCCCCACGCCAGCGGACCCCCTCCCGGACAACAGCCCCGCGCTCTCCCGACCCGAGACCCCGCTGCGATGGCCGGACCGAGGGGGAGTGGGTGGCCAGAGATGCCACCGCATGGAGCACCTACCACTGTCCGGCCGGAGGGAGCGCCCCGCCGCCGCCTGCCCCACTGCGACGGGGACCCGCACCTCGGAGCAGAGATGGGAAGCTGGGGGGGGAAAGGGAGCGACAGGAGAGGATAGGACCAGGCCAGGTAGGTACCACTCAGCCGCCAGAAACGAGCGCTGCCGGCTAGTGTGGCATCTGAGCGGGCAGGGGGACCCCAAAGCCATCTTGGGACCTGAGGACGCGCTCGCGGTGGCCCCTCAAGGCTGCTCCCGCGGGCCCTGCAACCTCGCCCGACAGACCGCGCTCGTCCCCGAGCCCCGGAGCATCGGGCCGCCGCCGAAGACGGCTCCCGCGGCTTTGTACTCACTCTGCCCTCGAAGTTGTTCTCCTCTACATCACTCATGTCGGCCAGGCGCTCCCGAGAACTAAGTAAGAGACAAGTCTCGGCTCGAGGGCCGACGGCCTAGTCAGCCCGCTGTCTGGACTGTGGGGAGGAGGAAGGCGGCGGCTACAACGGCCGGTGCGCTCCACTCCCACTAGCTCGCACGCTCAGGCAAAATGGCGCCGCCACCGCCAAAAACCTCCTGGTGTCCCCGCGCCCGACGTCAGAGGGCGGGCTCTCGGTGACGTCACGAGCCCTGTCCCCGCCCCGGGAGGCTTTGTGTCCGCTCGGCCTAGCGCGGGAGATTGGCGGGTTTCAAGAGCCTGGCTCCTGGGCATCCGGTCTGTTTTTCCTCCGCGTGCTGGCTTTTAAAGGCGTGCGTCCCCGCCTGGCTTTACCTGTGGTTTGTGTTGGGTTTGTTTTTTGGTTTTGCCCTTTCTGAGTATGGAACTCAGGTCTTGCTTGCGTGGCAAAACAAAAAGCAAAAAAATAAAAAATAAAAAAATAACCACTTTACCAGCTGAGCTATTATCCTCAGTTCCAGTTGCCCCTTTTAACGTTGAAATAGCAATGTATGCACAGATGGGCTATACTGAAAAGCTACGAGTTCCTTGCTCTTTCATACTTCCAGCCTCCCTCCAAGTCTGTTTATTAGTTTTTCTTTCTTTCTTTCTTTCTTTCTTTCTTTCTCTCTCTCTCTCTCTCTCTCTCTCTCTCTCCTTCCTTCCTTTCTCTTTCTTTCTTTCATTGTTTCTCTGTGTAACAGCCCCAGCTGTCCTGGTACTCATCCTGTAGACCAGGCTGGCCTTGAACTCACAGAGATCCACTGCCTCTGCCTCCCGAGTGCTGGGGCATGTGCCACCACGCCTGGCTCAAACAATTTTTTAAAAAGCTTGTCACAAAAGAGTAATGCCAGACATGTCAATACACACTTAGAATCTCAGCTCTTGGAAGGGAAAGGGAAGAACTCAATTTTCCGGCCAGTTTCTACGCGACCCTAACTCCAAAGCAATAGCAACAACAACCAAAATAAACTCCAGGAAAAAAATAACAAAACCAGCTGGACGTGGTGGTGCACACATTTAATTTCAACACTTGGGAGGCAGAGGCAGGTGGATCTCTATGAATTCGAGGCTAGCCTGGTCTACAAAGTGAGCTCAGTACAGCCAGGGCTATACAGAGAAACCCTGTCTCAAAAAAACAAAAACAAAACCCCAGCACCATTATAGTGACAGGAGCCCCTACATTTGTTTACAGAGGCCACATGGAATGATCTCCCTGTACCTTTGAGGCCTCTATAAGCATATTCATATTTGCACAATGAAATTGCTTGTTGTTGTTCTCAGAGCATGCGCCCATTATTAAGTGACACACAACTGACTAAATGTCACCCAATTGCAAATTTTAGAACTTTAAGTTGTTCAACGTTATGAACCCTGGGGACATGCAAATCAATATCTCAATGAGATTCAATTTCACATCTGCCAGCATATTAATAATCATAAATAATATTGAAAACCCAAGAATAATATGGCACTGTTATGCTCGAATGTCAGGACCCTCAAGAAGACCCCAGGAGCTGATCCTGATGCTAACACAAGAGGACCTTATTTATTGCAAGCTCGATTTCCTTCTCCCCAGTCACTCCAATGCAGTAGAGGACAAAGAGAGCCTCGAACAGCAAAATCAAGGGGTTTTTACAGTGAAACAAACAAGTTATGTTGTGTAACATCATGATTGGAGGAACATAGGGGAATGCCGAGGGATCAAAGCCTGATTGGTGTGAATGCAGCTGCCAAACTACAACCGGCTGAATTTGCTTATCTGCAGGAACATCTGGAGCAGCGAGGGAAGTTCTGGAACAGTTAGGAAAGTAGGACGATAGTTTCTTGTAACTATTTTGGCTGTTGCTAAGGGACGGAGGCCTAGACTGAGGTCTCAGGATTTTCTGAGAGCTCAGGTTCAGGGTTCAGTCACAAAACGGAGTGACTGTCAAGGGTGATCTTTAAGTAAGTACATGCTATAAATTTTGAAGGAGATCTATAGAGGAAGAGAGCATATAAAGAATCTACCAGGAATACGAAGCCATTGTGTTGACAGTCTTTAAATAGTTCCCAAATGAAACCAGCCAAAATAACCCCTAGCATGGGGCTGGAGAGATGACTTAGTGGTTGAGACTGCTTGCTGATCTTGCAGAGGACCTGAGTTCAATTTCTAGCATCACATAGCACCTCACAACAGTCTATAAGTCCAGTTCTGGGGATTCCTAGGGCCTCTACAAGCACCATGCATGCACACAGTGTATACACATACATGCAGGCAAAATACCCATATTCACAAAATAAAAATTAACAAATAAAAAAAATTGCTGAGTGGTGGCGGCACACACCTTTAATTCCAGCACTTGGGAGGCAGAGGCAGGCTGATCTCTATGAGTTCGAGGTCAGCCTAGTCCACAGAGCCAGTTCCAGGACAGCAAAGGCTACATATAGAAACCCTACTTCCAGAAAAATGAAAGAAAAAAATTGCCCCGGGAAGCAGTGATGAATGAATCTGTGATGATGTTATGTGTAGATGTATATACAGGTTAAAAAAAAAAGTTGTATTTGTTTGTGGATTGACCTGAGTGGTACAGTATGATCTTAGCAAGTGTGAGGCTGTGGCCTTGATCCCTGGGGCTGCAGGGAGAGCAGCACCTGGAAGACCATACCATACCTTCTAATACGTTCCCAGGCCTTAGTACAACTGATGCCATGATGGAAGGGCCCACTCCACCTGTAGAGAGAGAGCTGTCAAAACACAGTCCTAGAATGGAGTTGTGTGAGGAGAGCTCTCAGGGCTTGTGAGAAAACTCCAAGCAAACAAAGCAAGAATCTTGTGACCTCTGTTTCTTCAAAACTCTTTGTTCTTTGTGTTTTCTTGCTCCTCCCAGGTGTAGCAAATAGGAGTGGATTTGGTTCAGATTACTCATTGCCACTTGCTATTGTTTTGTTCGTTGTTTGGTTGGTTGGCTTTTTTGAGACAGGGTTCTTTGTGTAACAGCCCTGGCTGTCCTGGAACTTGCTTAGTAGATCAGGCTGGCCTCAGACTCACAGAGATCTGGCTGCCTCTACCTCCCAGAGTGCTGGGATTAAAGGAATGTGGCACCACGCCAAGCTGCTGCTTGCTATTGTTATTCAAAATGTTTACAGCCTGAACTCAAGTGAACTTCACTCTTTCTTAATCCTTAAAGCATAAATTGTCTGATGCTCAAAAGAAATTGGCAATTGCATGAGACTGTAGTTCACCTCATTCATGGGCTCCATTCTCCCAGATCCCGCGGCTTCTGGAGCTGTGACAGTCAGCACCACCAAAAGAAAAGAAAAGGCCTAATCCACCAAATCCGTAGTTCTGGGACAATCTCCAGAAGTACTAACCTTGCTTTTTGGCTTCTGTAGCTCTGCTTCCCGCTAACTGTCCTTGTTAACTGAAGTAAGTCAACCCAGGATGTGGTTTTGTGCTTAAAAATTAACTGCAAGAAAGGCTTAAGGCTACACTGGGATCCCAAACACCCTGTGAGGTCTTCGGCTATAGTCTCTGACTTTTTATTATCTTAAACCCCCTGTGTCCAAGCAGTCTTCTCTGGTGGATTCCCCACAACACCAGGAGTGAGAGAAGACAGGAGGAAATGTGCTCCATGAGCTCATTTGTATGTGCAATTGGAAGGAAGGAGTTTAGCAATCTTAGCTGCTTAATAGCTTTGCAGAAAATAAAGTTTACAGCATGTTAAAAGGCCTTGGTAGGACTGGCTTTCAGCAGTTACCTGCTAAGACGGTACGCAGAGATCTCCCAGCTAAAATGTATATCTAACTTCTCCACTTTGTCTTCTGAGCTTCAAGAATGACTACCAGAAGCTTTGTACACTAAGCTGTTCCTCTTCCTCCTCAGCTTTCTTTTTAGGAAGTTGACAGGTGTGTGCCACTATGCCCAGCTTTTAAATCTTTCTTTATTCTTACTTGTTGATTTTTTTGGCTTTTCAAGACAGGATTTCTCTGTGTAGCCCTGGCTGTACTGGAACTCAGTCTGCAGACCAGACTTGTCCAAGATCTGACTCTCTCTACCTCCCTAGACCTGGGATTAAAGGTGTGTACCACCACTGCCTGGCTAAATCTCTTCTTGAATGATCTTTTCACCAGCTTGCTGTACATAACATGTGCGGATGTCAGAGGACAATTAGCGGGGAGTCAGTTCCTTCCTCCTACCATGTGGTTCCCGAGGAATAAACTCAGGTTGTCAGGCTTGGCGACTGGTGCCTTTAACCAATGAGCCATCTTGATGGCTCAATTCCATTTTCATCTAGTGGGCAGAGGCTAGGGATGTTGCTTAAGGACCCAACAATATTGTAGGTAAACCCTCGTAGCAAAGAAGCTTCTAAACCCACATGTCAATGACACTGAGCTGAGAAATGCTGATGGCCTGCAGTCACTTCTTTTCAAGCAGACCCTCTCTGGCACAGCCATATCTAATGGGAACAGTGAAAGTCACGAGGCCAGCACAGCTGTTTGGCAAAGCTGAGCCGAGTGATGCTGCGTCTATTCCGCAGGCTTGGTCTCCACGTGTTGCATGCTTGGGGTGCTTTTATTATTTGTACAATTTGGGGATATTGGATTGATGGAGATTTCCTTATGAATCATTTATGCCTTCTCCCAGGAGTACTGCTTCTAAGCTTCCCCAGGAATGTCCTGACCATACTACCCCTCCCACTTTTAGGGAGATATCCTTATCTGGCCTACCTGAAGGCCTTCCTTATGCCTGGAGGTTGTGGCTCAAATAAATACAGAGAGACCTCCTTATGAGGCTCTGACTCCAACATACTCCCGAAACATCTGCCCCTGCACTTACTCAGGAACAAGATGATCACAACAAAGTAAACTTAAAAAGGCAAACAAGATTCAATGGGCTAGAGAAGTTGGCAGCAGATCAAATTAAAAGCTTCTTCCTACTACTGATGGACAAAGAATGGTGTGGATAAAAAAATAAAAGAATAAAGTATTAAGACTTCCCTTTCTTAGAAAAAATTAACTTATACAGGGCCACTGTGGTGTCACATGACCAAGGGGAAAAATACCAAAATTAGACATATAAATAAATTCCACAAATATATAAAATATAAACATTGTATTATGGTGGAAATTGAACACTAAGTGTAGCAGCTTTGGCCTGAAGACTTTTCCTGGGCCTAATGACAATTAGCACTCTGACTACTAAAAGTTGATAATGCACTGCTTGGGACATAACCATCTGCCCAGGCTGGCTTGGAGAATTTCTTTCTGTCTAATGCCATTGAAACTGCAAGAGCTACCAGCCTGAGAACAGGCTGTCATGCATTGGCAAAATATGCCTCCACATTATTAAAAATTGGGTTATGGGGTTGATGAGGGAAAATGATTGTAAAAGATTATTCTGTCATGACTTATCAATGGTGACTAAACTTATGACCAAGAGGAAGTTAAGACACATGTCCAGGACAAAAATGATGTGATCTGTGCTTCGGAACAACATAATCTATCTACACCTGCCTACTAAGCTCTACAAATAAAACCTGTAAGAGACACAGGTTGTCAGAGTAGGTAAAGCCATAACAAGATGTACTCCTCTCTGTCCTGTCTCTCAGGAAAAGAAACTAAAAGTTGTCTAGTGTCTGATTCCTCCCTTACTGCTCTTGCATCCATCTTTCTTCAGGCCCTGGCCCCCACCTGGAGCTAGACTCTGTCACCTCTCTAAACAGGGTGCTGGTTTGGACTTGGAGACAGGATGTTAAACACAGCCTGCCTTGCTTCTTTCTTCTTCCTTGCTCTCTTTTCTTTTCTTTCTTTTTTTTTTTTTTTGAGACAGGGTTTCTCTGTATAACAGCTCTGGCTGTCCTGGACTCACTTTGTAGGCCAGGCTGGCCTCGAACTCACAGATCCGCCTGCCTCTGCCTCCCAAGTGCTGGGATTAAAGGCGTCCGCCACTACTGCCCTGCTTCTCTTTTCTTTTCCTTTGTTTTCTTTTCTTTTTCTTTGAGACAGGGTTTCTCTGTGTATATCTGGCTATCCTGGACTCACTTTGTAGACCAGGCTAGACTTGAACACACAGAGATCAGCCTGTTTTTGTCTCCCAAGTTCTGGGATTAAAGGTGTGCACCACCATACCCAACTCTCTCTTTTTTCTTGGTCAAGGGGTTCGAGACAGGGTCTCTCTAGTCCTGGCTGTCCTGGAACTCAATATGTAGACTAGGCTGTCCCCAAACTCACAGAGATCTGCTGTCTCTCTGGCTCCTGAATGCTGGAACTAAAGGCATGTATCACCACTGCCTGACTTCCTGCCTTGCTTCTTCTTCTTTTTTTTTTTTTTTTTCGAGACAGGGTTTCTCTGTGTAACAGCCTGGCTGTCCTGGACTCACTTTGTAGACCATACTGGCCTCGAACTCACAGAGATCCGCCTGCCTCTGCCTCCCAAGTGCTGGGGATTAAAGGCGTGTGACACCACGCCTGGCAATTGCAGACAGCTGTGAACTGCCATATGGGTGCTGGGAATTGAACCCGGGTCCTTCAGAAGAACAACCAGTGCTCTTAACCGCTGAGCCATCTCTCCAGTCCCTGTAAATTCATTATTATGCAGGTGAATCTTTTTTTTTTTTTTTTTGGTTTTTCGAGACAGAGTTTCTCTGTATAACAGCTCTGGCTGTCCTAGACTCACTTTGTAGACCAGGCTGGCCTCTAACTCACAGAGATCCGCCTGCCTCTGCCTCCCAAGTGCTGGGATTAAAGGCGTGCGCCACCATGCCCGGCCATGCAGGTGAATCTTATTTCTACCCAAGGCCAGGTCGGCTTTGGTATGCAACATAGGCACCCTGTAGCTTGTTCTGGGTCTGAATCCCAACACGTAAAGTTGCCAAACAATACATTTTCTAATTTATTTACATGTGTTACAGTGTTGAGGACTGAACCCTGGGCCTGTACATGCTAGGTGTGAGGGATAGTTTTATGTCAACTTCACTTGACAGAGCTGAAGTCTTGTCTCCAGGCATGGTGGCCCATGTCTTTAATCCCAGCACAGGGGAGGCAGGGGCAGGCAGACCTCTGGGTTCAAGGCCAGACCCAGTTTCAGGACAGCCAGGGCTATACAAGGAAACCCTGCCTTGAAAAACAACAACAACAAACAAACAAACAAAAAAAACCCCAAAACAAACAAAAACCAAAAACAACAACAAAAAAGAAAGAAAATGCTCCTAGCCGGCCATGGTGGCTCACACCTTTAATCCCAGCACTCGGGAGGCAGAGGCAGGCAGATCTCTGTGAGTTCAAGGCCAGCCTGATCTACAAAGTGAGTCCAAGACAGTCAAGGATACACAGAGAAACCCTGTCTCCAAAAACCTAAAAAAAAAAAAAAACTAACCCTAGGGCATTTTTTTTATTAGTGATTGATGGGGGAGAGCCCAGCCCATTGTGGGTGGTGCCACCCCATGGGCTGGTGATCCTGAGTTCTACAAGAAAGCAGGCTGAGCAAGCCAGTTAGCACCACCCCTCCATGGGCTCTGCGTCAGCTCCTGCCTCTTGGTTCCTGCCCTGCTTGAGTTCCTGTCCTGACTTCCTCCAATGACGGACAGTGATCTGGAAGTACAAGCCAAATAAACCCTTTCCTCCCCAACTTGCCCTTTGGTCATGGTGTTTCATCTCAGCGATAGAAACCTATCTAGGATCTCTCAGGTGGAGTCTTCAGACAGCTGACTCAGCAGGTCGCAGGAATCGTCACTTTAGTCCATGCACGGCCTGTGGTCTGGTCGCCAGCAACCTGAATCTCAAACTTGGGGAGCGTTTCAGAGTTCAGGGTGAGGTGGCCCCCAATGTCAAGAGCTTTGTGCTGAACCTGGGGAAAGACAGCACCAACTTGTGCCTTACCCTCCAACCTCTGCTTTAACACCCATGGGGACCCCAGGACCATCCTGTGCAACAGCAAGAATGGCAGAGCCTGATGGAGTCAAGTACCCGGAGCCTGCCTTCCCCTTCCAGCCTGGGAGCATGGTGGAGGTATGCATCACCTTTGGCCAGGCTGACCTGACCATCAAGCCGCCAGAAGGACATGAGTTCAAGTTCCCCAACTGCCTCAACATGGAGGCCATCAAACTACATGGACGCAGATAGCGACTTCAAGTGTGTGGCCAGCCAGCCTGTAGCACTCAATAAAATCAGCTACCTCTGCTCACCATAAACCCACCCCTTCAGCAGAAGAAGAAGAAGAAGAAGAAGAAGAAGAAGAAGAAGAAGAAGAAGAAGAAGAAGAAGAAGAAGAAGAAGAAGCCGGGCGGTGGTGGCGCATGCCTTTAATCCCAGCACTTGGGAGGCAGAGGCAGGCAGATCTTTGTGAGTTCGAGGCCAGCCTGATCTACAAAGCGAGTCCAGGACAGCCAGAGATATTCAGAGAAACCCTGTCTCGAAAAAACCAAAAAAAAAAAAAAAAAAGAAGAAGAAGATAGACTGCTT
>CAJQZJ010032648.1:8702319-8725394 GCA_907164525.1 Lophiomys imhausi | reverse complement strand
CAAAAAAAAAAAAAAAAAAAGAAGAAGAAGAAGAAGAAGAAACCTAACTAGGCAAGTACTCTACCATGAAAGGTTATATCCCCGACCTGTATTTCTGTAACTTACTCTTTCTTCTCTAGGTAACTATTTTACTTTTCTTTCTTTACATTTGGAAACTTTTCCCCCGAAAGTGTATCTTCATTTGCTGGTCCTGCTTCTCTTTCACAAGGAAAACAGATGATGATTTCCTTCTACTCCCACACTCATCAGCAGGGAACTGTGTCAAAAGTCATACTCCAGATATGGTTAGAGGCATTCCAAGAATCCCAGGTACTTGCTGAATGGGTTCTTATCAGAAGAAAGGAAGTTAAACCAGTAGCTTGTATGTGACACTCCTCAGGAATCTGACTCAGAGTGTGGGAGTCAGATTCCCTACATCAGGCAGAGAAGAAGGAGCCCCGCTGGGAAAGGGAGTCTGCCAGTTAGCTCTGAGCTCAGGGCTTTATGGTCATGGCAGACTACAACCTTAATAGCGGGATCCAACACAAATGTTACAAATCAATTTTCTTCCTTTTTTTTCTTTTTTTTTTTTTAAAGATTTATTTTATTTTATGTACATGAGTGATCTATCTGAACATACATCTGCAGCCAGAAGAGGGCATTAGATCACATTGTGGATGGTTGTGAGCCACCATGTGGTTGCTGGGAATTGAACTCAGGACCTTTAGAAGAGCAGGCAGTGCTCTTAACCACTGAGCCATCTCTCCAGCCCCTTGTTTTGTTTTTTTGAGACAGGGTTTCTTTGTGTATCTCTGGCTGTCCTGGACTCACTTTGTAGACCAGGCTGGCCTCGAACTCACAGAGATCCACCTGTCTCTGCCTCCCAAGTGCTGGGATTAAAGTCATGCGTCACCACTTCCGGCTCCTCTTTCTTTCAGAGAGCTCGTTGCTAAATACTTGCCCCTTCTATTCATGTAGTTTTTTTTTTTTTTTTTTGGTTTTTTGAGACAGGGTTTCTCCGTATAACAGCTCTGGCTGTCCTGGACTCGCTTTGTAGACCAGGCTGGCCTCGAACTCACAGAGATCTGCCTGCCTCTGCCTCCCAAGTGCTGGGATTATCATGTAGTATTTTTAAGATAAAGAGTGTTATTTTGCAAGCACGTTTAAAACTGCACATTACTAATTTACTATAGTGTATTTTCTTATATAACTCCCCCCGAAAGAATAAAGCATTATGGGCATTATTCTTGTCTTGAGATGGTGTCTCTGTGTAGGGCAGGGCAGAGCTGAATGCATGTTCATTCTGGATCAGCCTCTCATGTGCTAGGATTACAGCATGTAATACCATATCCCTCTTGCTAACAATATTGTCATAAGATTCATTGAAGTTCATATGTACAACTGTCATTGTTCATTTACGATGCCCTCTTCACCCTACAAGAATGTAAGATTCATAAACATAAACATTTCTTTAAGAAAACATTTTAGAACTGGGAATGTAGCTCAGTGGTAGAGTGTGTGCCCAGCATATCCAATGCCCTGTATTGCCTTTTCATTGTGTTTCTGCCTAGTGTAATAGTGCACACCTGCAATCCCTGTATATTCAAGGGAGATTCAAGAGAATTGCTACAAGTCTGAGTCCAGCTTTGGCTTCATGATAATTTCCAAAGCTACATAATGAGATTTGTTGTTCACTCCAGAACAATAAATTAAAATTTTTAGTTTATTTAGTTTTAGTTTAGAAAATAATAGTTTTCAGAGATGGAGAGATGGCTCAGTGATTAAGGGCACTGGCCTCTCTTCTAAAGGACCTGGGTTCTATTCTCAATACTCTCATTGTAGCTTGTAACCATCTATAACTACAGTTTCAGGGGACCAGTTACCCTCTTTGAGTCTCTATGGGCACTAGGCATGCATCTGGTGCTTAGGCAAAACACTCATGTGCATAAAGTAAAATAAAAATTTTAAAAACAAAATAATAGTTTGTTATCACATTTTCAACATATATTAGTATACCTTGCTCATATTTGCACCTCTTCCTACCCTTCCTCATCGCCACCTCTTCCCTGCTGGTTCCTTTCTTTCTCACAAATAGTCCTCTTTCCACTGTCAATTAACACACATGCACACACACACACACCCCTGATGGGGTGATGTTATGCATTGTAAATTAGTTACATTAGTTAACCTGTTCCCAGAAGCCTGCTTGCTGTACATCAAGTAAAGCTGTGCTACCATTCTTGTTATCCATTGTCTATTTGGTTAAATAAATGCTGAGGCCTGAGATTGAGCAAAGGCAGAGGTAGGGGGGACTAAGGTGTGCAGGCTTCTGAAGCAGAGAGGTTGAGGGGTAGGAGAAGTCTCGAGAAGAAGGGAAGAACACAGAGGGCAGAAAGGAGGATACATGCCATGGGTTAGAGAAAAGAACCTCATTCCATGTGGCCTGGAACATTGGCATAGAGTGGACAATAATAATCCCAGGGGACATATGTATATTATATGGGGCTTTATTCAGGGATAGAATTATGAGCTAGCTTAGATGGGCTAAGATTACACAATCCAGATGAAGGCTTGTTAAAATCCATCAGGTGTCTATGTGGTCATTTATAATGGCAGGTTAAGGATTAACAACTGCTGACCAATTAAATATTAAATATAATATAAACACAGGTAAATAGTTTAATTATTTCTACACACACCAGTTTACATTCCACATATATTAGAGATATCTGCAAACACTGAGACCAGCAGAGTATTGATCTACTTGAAGCTGTTGAGCGGAAAATAGACTCTTGGATTTGGGGCAATCGAGGAATCATCAGGACTCGAGATCGATGCAAAAGAAAGAGGTTTATTCACCAGTGTGCTGGGGTTGGCACTCACAGAGTCCCCATGAAAGGGGAGTTTTTGTATGTTTTTGCAGGGAAGAATCAAGCAACAGTACATTCGGTGACCTTCTATTGGTTAACTGCCCTATCTTTACGTTGATTGGTGCTGGCTAAGGGAGGAGAAACTTGGTACTGGGGATGAGGAACTTGACCCTCTGGTGACAGTTAGGGAGTTTCCAAACCCGAGGAGGTTAGTACATTCTGTGACTTTTCTCAGAATATTTCTTAACCTCTAGTTCCTGGAACAAATTGCCCCAGAACTCAGGGCCTACCCAAGTTCCCAGGCTTTTGAAGCCTGACTAAAGTTTGGCCATGTGAACTTGGGTTTAATATTCACGTGAACTTGGGTTCTATATTCCTCCCTTTTTCCTGTGACTGCTTCAATGATAAAGCAGCCAAGCCTGTTTAGTTTTCTGGGAAAGGATTGTTTAGTAAGTGATATTGTTGACTTAAAACCATCAGTTGCGCCGGGCGGTGGTGGTGCACGCCTTTAATCCCAGCACTTGGGAGGCAGAGGCAGGCGAATCTTTGTGAGTTCGAGGCCAGCCTGGTCTACAAAGCAAGTCCAGGACAGCCAGAGCTGTTAAACAGAGAAACCCTGTCTCGAAAAACCAAAAAAAAAAAAAAAAAACCATCAGTTGCACAGTGTTAATCTATCTTTAACAAAAGCAATTAAGTGGTTAAGAACGCATGGGCCAAAGGTTAAAATAAGCAGCAAGATTAAAAATGGTCCTAAGAGGGTGGATACCAGGATGGTTAACCAAGGAGAAGAATTAACCAAGGAGAAGAAATGAACAAGATTCAAACCAGCCCTGCTTTTGTTCTCTCTCTCTCTTTCTTTTGGCTAGACCTTCTCTCACCTTGGCCATTGAGTTTTTAATCAGTCCTGAATGATCAACATAAAAACAGCATTCTTCCTTTAAAGCAGCGCAGAGTCCCCCTTGTCGGAGAAACAGTAGGTCTAGGCCCCTTCTATTCTGTAAGGCTACTTCTGAGAGGGAGGTTAAAGAATCTTGAAGATGAGAAATAGAGTTTTCTGGTTTTTCTATGTCTAGATCTACAGCTGCTCTAAGGGTCTTGTATTGTTGGCCTTGTAGCACTAAAGAAGAGGTTCCTGTGGCCACACCTGTGGCTCCCAGACCCAAAAAGAGCAATATTGTCAAGGCAGTTGCCAATTCCCAGTTTTCTTGGACTAGTGGTCCCCCTGGTATTGATCTAAGAGGTGTGCATAAGGATGGTAAATCAGTCTAGGCATTAATTGTACCAACACACAGAAATCTTTGGAAGTTTTGAGAACCTGAACATGGACACAAGGAGTCAGTCCTGTGGAGCACACGCACCATCCCTCAGTAGGTGGGAGAATGTAATTGTTCCCCGTGTCACCCTTGGTAACATTTAGGGTGTAACTACAGAAATGCTGGTGAATGGGAGGAACAGCTCCTCTACTCGGAGGCCTCATGCTGATACTGATTGGAGACTTAGTTTAACCTTTTGACTCCATCTACAACTAGAAACATCAGTGACAAATTGACAGTGGCATTAAAGGCTATACCTTCATAGTAGGGTGGCTTAATAGCATAACAAAGCCAACATGACCCAGTCACCTTTGGGTTGGAGGCATTTAAGACTCTATAGAATTTATCAATTATTTGTGGCAAGGGGTCTTCGTCAGCGTCTTTTTTGGACTCCTGTGGGGGTCGGGGTATGAATGGGGCCTATTGATCTAGTGATGGGAATTTTGGGAGTAACCATCCAGCCTGAGTAACCATCGGGGCTGGATCTGTTTTCTTTCTTTTTTTTTTTTTTAAACATCCAGGGGGTTGATTGTTGCTCTTTTTTTTAACATTTATTTATTTATTTATTTATTATGTATACAGTATTTGCTTTACATATATGCCCGGGCAGATCTCAATGTAGATGGCTGTGAGCCATCATGTGGTTGCTGGGAATTGAACCCAGGACCTTTGGAAGAACAGCCAGTGCTCTTAACCTCTGAGCCACCTCTCCAGCCCTGGATCTGTTTTCTTAGTTGGAGGATTAAGCACCTGGTTGGGCCCTATGGGGTGATGGATTGTAAGGGTGGTGAGTCTGACGATAAAGATCAGCCCTCGGTCATAACCTGTTTGATAAATCCGCAGGCCCCAAGTTTTTCCTAGTTTCCATACTATTGACTACTTTCCTTTTTTCTGAGAATTTTAAAACCATGGGGTTGTTGCCGGGCGGTGGTGGTGCACGCCTTTAATCCCAGCACTCGGGAGGCAGAGGCAGGCGGATCATTGTGAGTTCGAGGCCAACCTGGTCTACAAAGTGAGTCCAGGACAGCCAGAGCTGTTACACAGAGAAACCCTGTCTCGAAAAACCAAAAAAAAAAAAAAAAAAAAACCATGGGGTTGCAATACAGTGTTTTACACCACCCCCCCCCAGCCTCCCTCCCTTAAGCATTCCCCACTCCAGAGAAAAGAAGTCTGGGTTTTTTTTTTTTTTTTTTTTTTTAAGATTTTATTTATTATGTATACAATGTTCTGTCTGCAGGTATACCTACAGGCCAGAAGAGGGCACCAGATTTCATTATGGATGGTTGTGAGCCACCATGTGGTTGCTGGGAATTGAACTCAGGACCTCTGGAAAAGCAGTTGGTGCTCTTAACCTCTGAGCCATCTCTCCAGCCCGAAGTCTGGGGTTTTAAAAAGGGTGATTAGATCATCCTTGACTGGGGCAGACCACCAAATGCACCCCGTGGATATGCAGTTCCAGCTGGCACAGAAGAAGTTGACTGGCCCCCCACATTTATTTGCCTGAGTGCTTGTATGCCCCATACCTGGGCAAACATAAAAATGGGCCTTTGGGGGCTAGAGAGATGGCTCAGTGGTTAAGAGCACTGGCTGTCCAGCACCTACATGGCAGCTTACAGCTGTCTATAATTCCTGTTCCAGGGGAATCTGACACCCTCACACAGACATATATGGAGTCAAAACACCAATGTATATAAAATAAAATAAATATTTTTTAAAATATGGGCCTTTCTCAGGTTTGCCCGCTGGGATGGATGAATGCATCTGGGTCTTCATCCCCCCCCCCCCCGCCCCAATCTCTTGATCATCAACCTCCCAAGATCTGGCTGCCAGAGCACATAGGTCCAAGGTCAAATCAGGTTATCTAATTAGCCCTTCTATGGCATGTGGGTTAGTGATTGTCAGGCACTGTCTCAGAGTCAGCTTGTCTGCATCTTTGACCAAGGCAGCCAGAGCTGCCACTATTTTTAGACATGGGGGCCATCCCACAGCCACAGGGTCCAGTTTCTTTGGCAAGTAGGCCGTCGACCTTTTCCAGGGGCCCAGTTTTTGAGTTATCATTCCTTTTGCTATTCTTTTTATTTTCAGCCACAAAGAGATGAAATGGCTTTG
The DNA here is from genome assembly GCA_907164525.1 of Lophiomys imhausi. Lineage (NCBI taxonomy): Eukaryota > Metazoa > Chordata > Mammalia > Rodentia > Muridae > Lophiomys > Lophiomys imhausi. Next base: position 8,719,123 of record CAJQZJ010032648.1, on the reverse strand, counting down.
TTATGTCAGGTAACCCAAGGGCCGTGCCATTGTCAAGGCCATTTTTATCTGATTGAAGGTTTTTGTTCCTGGGTCTGCAATGGAATGGGTGGTCTTTCTTTGTCAGGGGCTGCCATTTCTGCAAAACCCAGAATCTATAACCTGCAAAAGCCTGTCATGCCCAAGAATTCCCAAACTTGTTGGGATATGCAGGATAGTCTCTTTTGTAGTTGAGGAGAGCCACCTTTTTCCATCTTCCAACAGGTAACCCAGGTAACTTACTTGTGTTTTGCAGATCTGAGCCTTCTTAGCAGATGCATGGTAGACCAGATCTCCAGTTCCAGCAGTAGACTTTTTGCTCTGTGGAGGCATTGTGGTTGGTTCTCTGCTGCCAGCAGGAGGCTGTCTACATATTGGAGGAGAGATACCTGAGGGTTTTTAGTCCTGAGAGCTTGTAAGTCCTGATGCAGTGCTTCATCAAAGATGGTGGGAGAATTTTTGAACCCTTGAGGCAATCTGGTCCAAGTGAGTTGTCCATTCAGTCCATTTTCAGTGTTGCTCCAATCAAAAGCAAAGTAGGTTGGCTCTTGGGTGTCAATGATAGGCAGAAGAAGGCATCTTTTAGGTCTAGAACTGTACACCAGGTTCTAGAAGGTAGAAGAGAACTCAACAAGTTATATGGGTTAGGCACAGTAGGGTGAACATCAAGAACCTGCTTGTTTACCTCTCTCAGATCTTGAACTGGTTGGTAGTCTCCAGTTCCTGGTTTCTTCACAGGCGGGAGTGAAGTGTTCCAGGCTGACTGACATTTTTTTAAATATTCCATTGATATGTGGCTTCATACCTTCTTGTGCCTGTCTTGGCATGGGCTATTGTTTGATGGCCGCTGGGTCAACATTGGTCTTTAATTCCATATAGACAGGGGGCTGTTGGTGTGCCAATCCCATGCCAGCCATTTCCACCCATGCTTCAGGGAATTGTTCAAGCCACCAATCAATCCCTGTCTGTGTGGGGAGAGTCTCTTCAAATAGCTTGTACTCAGCCTCCAGGTGGAGGGTCAAAACCTGAATAGGTTCTCCTTGGGGGCTGGGTATACATCTCTTGCTTTGAAGAGACAACTCTGGGTGTGTAACATTCCTGGTTCCCTTAGTGCCTATCTGTGAGCACAAGGACTTCTGTGCCTCCAGTGTACATATGAAAGAAAACATGCTGAGTTGTCTTTCTTTCCCTCTTGTCCCTCCTGCCCCCTCCACTTAGAACCTCTCTTCACCCATCATAGTCCACTTACATTTTCTTTTCTTTTCTTTTTTTTTGTTTTTTTTTTGTTTTTGTTTTTGTTTTGAGACAGGGTTTCTCTGTATATCTCTGGCTGTCCTGGACTCACTTAGTAGACCAGGCTGGCCTCGAACTCACAGAGATCCGCCTGCCTCTGCCTCCTGAGTGCTGGGATTAAAGGAGTGCGCCACCAACACCCCACTTACATTTTCATATTCTATATACTGCACATGAGAGAAGACATATGCTATTTGTCTTCCCGTCCCGTCTATTTTGCTTAATGGTATGATCTGCGGAACCATATGTTTTCTTGCAAATGATATGATTTCATTGTTCTTTATGGGGGGATGAAACTCCACCGTATGTGTTACTAACACGTTTTCTTTATCCACTCATCGGTTGATGAACATCTTGGCTGCTTCCATTTTGGGGCTGGTGTGAGTTGTGCTGAAATAAACACACATGTGAAAACATGGATTTCCACTAGTTTTAGTCTCTGCTACGTTGTTGGAGCTTGAGATAGCGTCTAGCACAAGGCAAATTTCAAACGTGTTTATTGATGGAATGAGCAGCGGAATGTCTGCTTTTTCTCTGAGTTAAGACCTCCCTTGAAGCCGGGCATTGTGACACACGCCTGTAATCCCAGCACTCTGGAGGCAGAGGCAGGCGGATCCCTGAGAGGGCAGCCTGGTCTACAAAGCGAGTCCAAGACAGTCAAGGCTACACAGAGAAACCCTGTCTCAGAAAACAAACAAACAAACAAATAAACAAAGGCCTCCCATGATTACTGTGTGTTTTCTAGTTACTAACCTGTTGGCTTGCCAAACTTTGCTGAGAATTTTGTTTTACTTTCTTTCCAACTAGAAGAGGTCAAGCTTGGAGAGAAGAGATAACCAGACAATGAAAATGCCCTCCAAGACCACCAGGTGGCAGTAGGAACACGCTGGAAATCCAGGCTGCTGGGACTCTCAAACAGTTGTCTCCAGCACGCTTTCCCCTTCTTTTTTTTTTTTTTTTTTTTTTTTTGTTCTGAGACAGGGTTTCTCTATGTAACAGTTCTGACTGTCCTGGTCTCGCTTTGTAAACCAGGCTGCCCTCCAACTCACAGATCCACCTGCCTCTGCCTCCCAAGTGCTGGGATTAAAGGTGTGCGCCACCACGCCTGTGAGTCTACTTTTCATTCTGATTGGCCTATCTTTTATTGTATTGCCCTTCTACAGATTCATGAAAATGTGGGTTTTTTTCTTTTTCTTTCTTTTTTTTTTTGTTTTGCTATTTTGGGACAGGTTCTCACCCTGTAGCCCCGGCTGTCCTAGAACTCACTATTGGACCACAGTGGATGTGAACTCACAGAGATCTGTCTGCTTCTGTCTCCCTGATGCTGAGATTAGAGGTGCTGCCACTACGCGCAGCTGCAAATGTATGTTTTATGTTTTTTCTTATGTTTGATAACACTAAATTTAAAGTGTTAGAGCAGAACAGAGGGCACTGAGATAAAAGTCACGTGACATATCCCCTTTACTTTACAGTGTCTCATTTAAGTGCACTTCCCAGAGTTCTAGTTGTCACTCACTGAGCTCACTGAGTGTTCAGTGTTTTCACGCTGTCCTGAAAACACCACCGCTGTCTAACCCAGGACACTGGCACCACCACAAAAGAAGCCATCCTCATGAAGCAGTACTTTCTTCTCCTATCTCAGCATCTTCTCATAATCGCTAATCTGCCTTCTGTCTCTGTAGATACACCCATTGTGCGCATTTTATATGAATGGATTCAGTATGTCAGCCAGACTTTGGCAATTGTAAGACTTGCCTATGATATTAGTGATGAAGCTCTTTTTGTTTTTGTTTTATTGAGACAGGGTTCCTCTGTGTAACAGTCCTGGCTGTCCTGGAACTCACTCTGTAGACCAGGCTGGCCTTGAACTCACAGAGATCGACCTGCCTCTGCCTACCGAATGCTGGGATTAAAGGCATGTGACATCACGTCTGGCCACTACAGACAGCTGTGAACTGCCATGTGGGTGCTGGGATTTGAACCCAGGTCCTTTGGAAGAACAGCCTTTGTTCTTAACCGCTGACCCATCTCTCTAACCTCTGTTCATTTGTTTTTGATATTTGTCTAGAACACTAAAGAGTGGTGTGCAAATAGAAAAAAAAAACAGTTTGGAATTATCAGTAATCTTAATTTGGTTTAATACTTCATAATATTTTTTTGCATTATCTATTGGATTTGTCTGTTCTCATGAATAGGAACATTGTTTTGTTTAGATTTTTTGTTTGGTTTTTATTCTTTTATTGGTTTGGTTTTTCAAGACAGGGTTTCTCTGTGTGGCCCTGGCTGTCCTGGACTGAGTTTGTAGACCAGGTTGGCCTCGAACTCACAGAGATTTGCCTACCTCTGCCTCCAGAGTGCTGGTATTATAGGCGTGAGCCACCACACCTCCTGGCTGTTTTTGTTTTTCAATTGTGCTAAATTAGGGGCAGAGGGATGCAGGTGACTGAGAAGGGTTGGCAGGGTTTGGGGCTTCTGAACTCCCTAGAGCATAAAAAGTCAAATAGTTAGCAGACATTACCCACAATGCTCTCTGGCTTCTACTGAAGGTGGATTTTTTTCTCCCCCTTCATGGTCTTGTTGGCTGTGATCCCAGAGGTGGCCACATGTGTTTCTGGTGGGTTTTGCCACAGTTCATAGCATAGGCATTCCTGGGAACAGCTGGGCTGTTTAGCACATGCTAGTGGAAGCAGGGGAAGGGGGTTGTCTTTGTCTTGTAGCTTTGCCAAAGGTAGCAGTTATGAATTCATAGCAACTTCATTTATCTTATTGATTTTGAACAACAAGTAGATTTGTAAGGAGTTAGATTAATATAAATTAGATTTAGTAAATATCTAGGGGTTTCTGATACAGTCTCTTAATCTGGGGCATGAAGATCAACGTGGAATTAGCTTATGGACTAAAAACAAGGAGGAAGCCAGATGAAACAAGGAGAGACTCTACGGACTAAAAACAAGGTTTTGGGGGCTGGAGAGATGGCTCAGAGGTTAAGAGCACTGGTTGCTCTTCTAAAGGTCCTGAGTTCAATTTCCAGCAACCACATGGTGGCTCACAACCATCTATAATGAGATCTGGTGCCCTCTTCTGGAGTATAGGCATACATGTAGGCAGAATACTGTATACATGATAAATAAATAAATCTTAAAAAACAAAACAAAAAAAATAAGGTTTATGGCCTGACATTGTTTTCAGCTGCTAAGTGGGCAGAGCCCAGATTAAGCTGAAGCCAGGTGGAACAAGGAGAGATCCTATTTAAGGACAAGTGGATGAGACCGGGAGAGGGCATGCTAGAGAGCTCTGATGCTAGCGAATCCTCATGCTAGAAAGGTCAATGAGTAGTTTGTATCCTCTGATGGAGAAAGTGCTGGTGGACTGATGGCCAGATCTCCCTGAGGCAGAAAGAAGCTGGTGAGCAGAGAAAGCCTCAGCAAGACAGCAAAAGGCCAAGGACTAAACCCTGTGGCTCAGCTTTTGCCTAGAGGGGTTTGACCTGTCCAAACAGTGGCCTGAACGGAACTGTGGCCAGTGGCCAGTTTTAAAGACTGAGGCAGAGCGGCAGAGTTGCTGATACGAAGAAAGTAAGTTGGCTTGCAGACTGCTGAGGTCTCCCAGAGAGAAGAAAGCCTCAAGCCTTATTTAAGGTGAGACTGCCATACCCAATTTACCCTGATGGATCTACATCTGAGATATTCCAGAATAAAGACTGCTAAGTGCATTAAAGGGTTTACCCCAGAGACTGTGTTCCTGACGACTTAGGACCTGCCCCAGAGACTGTATCCTTCTAAAAGGTTATGAAAATAGTTGTAATAGTTATCAGTAGGTTTAGTGGGTAGGTAATAGGGGTTGTAGGCATTTGTAGGGTAAGTGTTTGTATTTGATATAAGTGAATATAGTTACCAATAAATAATTGTTGACTAAAAAAAAAAGTTCAGTTTCAGGTGGCACCCAACCAATAAATACGTATTGAATAATTTAAAAAAGGTTCAGTTTCATAGATTCTCAACGTAATGACATAGATGACCATATCTGGAACAAGAGTAAGCAGAACTTGTAACACAGAATATAAGCAGGGGCGTTGGATCTCTTTCACATTATCTCCTAATACCGAAGAGCTACTTCATATCTTAGAACACAAGTCTTCCTTCAAATGCTTATTCCTTGTTTTTAATTCCTCTGTTGTCCATGAGCAAGAAAACAATCCTGTACACAGGTGTGAGAAGCCTCAGGCACCAAGGGCTTTTAGGAATACATGTCTTTTTATGTCACTGAAGGGATGGTGACAGGAATGCAAGGTGAACATAACCACCTAAAGTTATAATTTTTATCATAAATAGGAGTAGCAAGGTATGTCTCAAAAGTTATTTTAAAAGAAATGTAGCTCTGCATGGTGGCTCACATCTTTAATCCCAGCACTCAGGAGACAGAGGCAGGCAGATCTCTGTGAGTTCAAGGCCAGCCTAGTCTACAAAGTGAGTCCAGGACAGTTAAGGATACACAGAGAAACCCTGTCTTGAAAAAAAACCTTAAAAAGAAACAAGAAAAGAAAAGAAAGGGAGCTGACATGGTGGCACATGCTTGTAATCCCAGCATCTGGGAGTATGAAAGGTAGTAGGATGAGGAGATCAAGACTAGCCAGGGCTACATGACACTCTGTCTCAAAAAAGAACCTCCCACCAAATGAAAGGGTTTCTAAGAAAAGATAGGCATAGAATGAGAATTCTACTCATATATTATCACTCATCAAATATTTACTAAGTGGGCTGGAGAGATGGCTCAGTAGTTAAGAGCACTGGCTGCTTTTCCAGAGGTCATAAGTTCAATTCCCATGGTGGTTCACAGCCATCTGTAATAAAATCTAATTCCCTCTTCTGGTGTGCATGAAAACAGAGCACTCATATAGGAAAAAAAATCTTTAAATTAAAATATTTACCAAGTGCCCGTTCTGTGCTTTGTACTGTACTGTAAGTTCTGTGATCAAGAGAAGTGAACTGGGGCTGGAGAGATGGCTCAGTGGTTAAGAGCAATGACTGCTTTTCCAGAGGTCCTGAGTTCAATTCCCAGCAACCACATGGTGGCTCCCAACCTTCCATAATGAAATCTGGTGCCCTCCTCTGGCCTGTAAGCATACCTGCAGACAGAACATTGTATACATAATAAATAAATAAATAAAATCTTTAAAAAAAAGAGAGAGAAGTGAACTGCCTTCAAAAATTCAATTATGGTTATGTAGTTTAAAATGACAGAGTAGAAGGCAAAAAGGTACCTGAAGAAACCATTGTGATAGTACAGGGTATTTTCTGATTACTTCTGGTTTTCATAGAAAATATAGCCGGGTGTAATGGTGCACACCTTTAATTGCAGCACTCAGGAGGAGGCAGAGGCAGGTGGATCTCTGTGAGTTGGAGGCTAGCCTGGTCTACAAATCGAGTCCAGGACAGCCAGGGCTCTGATACAGAGAAATTCTGTCTCGAAAAAACCAAAAACCAAAACAACCCCAATGTACACGTAATAGACACAAGGAAGCAGGACTAACGATGCACAATGTCACCAGGGACATTGAAGCCTGAGTGAGCGGAGGTTGCAAAGATGCTAAAAGCAAAGGAGTTTTATGCCACATTTAGAACAAGAGAATAGGAGGTCTGTCTGGTGCTTGGGACTGACAGCATCCCATGGTTAAGAGACAGGTAACCTGGATTCTATGTTTTTCTTCTGTGTAAAAAGCATGGCCTTCAGGATGAAAATGGTCACAGGTGTGTGGGAGACTCTGGAGCTCCAGATGATGGGGAAAGGGAACTCTCTAGGGTTATGCACAGGTCTGAGGATTTCTCATCATGTTGTAGTGGCCCCAGAGCTTAGCATGCTGGCTCCAGGATGGAAGGACCATTCAGGCGATAAAACTCAGCATGTAGACAGCACCACCTGCCAAAACTAAAAGACAGGCCTAATCCATCAAAGCCCATAGTTTTGGGACAGTCTCTAAGTGTGCTAACCTTGCTTTTTGGCTTCTGTATTTCTGCTTCTGGTTAACTGTTCTTGTTAACTGAAGTATGCCAACCCAGAACAGGGATTTTGTGCTTAAAATTTCATCCTGAGAAAGGCTCAGGGCTATACTGGGATCCTGAATACCCAGTGTAGTTGCCAACCAGCTAATAAAGACTTTCTGTTAGCTTAAACTGGTGTCGGAGCAGTCTTCTCTGGTGAATACCCCACAACAATGTAACTTACACAACACTCAACCCAAGTGAATAACTAAACAGATAATTTGCATTTCTTAAAAACAAACAAACAAACAAAAAACAAAAAAAAACCAGTTGGATGTGGTGGCACATGTCTTTAATCAGAAGGCAGAGGCAGGTGTATCTCTGTGAACTCAAGGCTAGCCTCATCTACAGAGTGAATTCCAGGATAGCTAGGGATTCATAGAGAAACACTGTCTCGAAAAACCAAAACCAAACCAAAAAGAATCAAATTAGGATTGAATATAGGCACACTTGAAATACATACCTGTAACATTGATTTTTCACTCAAGATTCACGAAAAGATTATTTAAAATATAATTTATGTGTTCCTACAAGGAAACATGCTATTAAAAGAGAGTTTGTTAGGGGACCAGCAAGATGGCTCAGCAGGTAAAAGCACTCATTGGCAGGCCTAATGATCTGAGTTCAATCTCTAGGACCCACATGGGAGGAAAGAAATGACTCCTAAGGTTGCCCCCTGACCTCTTCATGTATGCTGAGGCACACATACACACACACCACCACCACCAAAAATAAATAAATAAAATTATAAAAAGTGTAGTTGCAGCCCAGCGTATTGGCGCATGCCCTTAACCCCAGCACTCGGGAGGCAGAGGCAGGCGGATCTCTCTGAGTTCAAGGCCAGCCTGGTCTACAAAGTGAGTCTAGGACAGCCAGGGCTGTTACACAGAGAAACCCTGTCTCGAAAAACCAAAACAAACAAACAAAAAGTGCCGTTGCAGCAGGTGGAGGTGGTAGTCCACACCTTTAATCCCAGTACTGGAGCACAGGTAGGGGGGGGGGGGTGGGGGGAGGCAGCAAGGCTGGCTACAGAGTGAGTTCCAGGACAGCCAGAGCTACACAGAAAGACCCTGTCTCAAAAAAGGAAAAGATGAATTTGCTGGTGATATGTAATTTCTGACCAACTTCTTTCTTATGATTGATACATTTGTTAAAGTGTAGAAGTGACAGGGAGTCTTTAGGGTATCCTCCAAGGTCCTGGAGTGTAGAGCAGCTTCTCATTTGTCATTGTGTCCTCCAGTGCCTGGAACAGTTCTTCATACTTTGCTGAGGTCTGTGTGCTGGGCAAATAAATACAGAAATCAAGTGAAGGATATGTAAATGCTGAGCAATATCAAACTAGACAAGAGGAGAATTCAAATTATGAAGTAATAAACTGGACACTATCATTTTGATTTTGAACAAGTGATCTATTTTCATACACAGCTGAGAAAATACCTTTGCTGGCACATGAAGCAGTCTACCTGCAATGGAGAGCATCTCTCCTGAAATGTGAGAACATGTGCCCTCTACAAACCAACAGCTTTCCTCTGAAGATACAGCCCAGAGAGAGCCTTCACAGGTCTAAGAAAATGGCAGGATTTTGCTCATCATGATTTTGTCAGTAGCAAAACCAAGAAGCAACATGGTCATAGCACATTAGATAGGGCCAATGGCCTTTCGCTTCAAACTTGCCCCAACATCACAACACAAAATTATATGTATAATATAATCATATAATATTTTATAAATAATATAATAGAAAACATGTATAATATTTATGTGATATAATAATTTATTTTCATATATGTGGAAATTTAATTTATCATTAATTGTGTGTGTATGATATGTGACTGCAGACATGTGCATGCCATGGAACATTGTGACAGTCAGGACAACTTTCAGAAGTTGATTCTTCCACCCTGGGTCCCAGGAATAGAACTCAGGTAGTCAGGCTTGCATGGCAAATGCTTTTACCTGCTGAGTTTTATTACTGGCTCAAGAATTATTTTATTTCATGAGAAAGAGGTAGGTAAGTAAAAGCAAGTTTGCCTGGCATGGTGGCGCACATCTTTAAACCAGCACTTGAGAGGCAGAAGCAGGCAGATTTCCATGAGTTTAAGGCTAGCCTGATCTACAGAGTTGCAGACCAGCCAAGGCTACATAGTGAGACCTTGTCTAAAGGTCCCCAAATAAATAAACGAATAATAACAAGTTTGTCTACTATCAAAATTAAAATGAATAAAAAGAGCACAAAGTGGCTGTGTTAGCTCATATTTGTGATCAGAGCACTCAGCAAGCTAAGACAGGCAGATGGTCATGAGTTCAAGGTTAGCCTGAGCTACACAGAAAATTTTAGGCCAGACTAGGCTACAAAGGTGTTGGGCTTGGTAACAGGGCCTGTTGCCTCTATCCAAGCCAGGCTCGAGACCTGTCTCAAGCTTTCGATTCCACTTCCCTACAGAGGTGACTCAGCATACCCTGCCCTGGTGAAGCTCTGCCTGGTAACTGCCACATAGAGAGAGTCCTTGCTGGCCCCTTCTTCTCACACCACCTTGCCTCACCTCACCCCATCCTTCTAGCCCTGCCTCCTTGCCCAACCCTATAAAAGAAATAGCCTGATGTAGTTAAATGAGATCTTGCTTAGAAGAATCTCCTGGCTCAGGCTCCGTGTGTCTGTCCTCAGTGCTAGGAGGGAATGGGGTGGCCCACACTCATCCCCCTCAGCCTGGGGGTGCAGCCGGCTGGCCCACCAACCTCCTTCCAGCTCTACCTTTTGGGAAGGGACCCGACAAAAAGGAACAAACAAAACCCAAATAAAACAAAAAAGTATATATATATATATATATATATATATATATATATATCACAGCAATGAATTGCCACAAAGATTTACTCTACACTAGAACATTTATAAGCAAGATATTTGGTTTTAATAAAGTCAATAATTCAATTGAATCTAAATCAATTCAGTTAATTTCAATAATTGATTCAATTAGATTTTCTAAGTTCAATAACATTTAAAGCTTAAGATTTATGGTTTTTTTTTTTTGGTTTTGTTTTTTCGAGACAGGGTTTCTCTGTGTAGCCCTGGCTGTTCTGGACTCACTCTGTAGACCAGGCTGGCCTCGAACTCACAGAGATCTGTCTGCCTCTGCTTCCCAAGTGCTTGGATTAAAGGCGTGAGCCACCAAGCTGTACCTGGGCAAACGATTCTTTTTTGAAGAATTCTTGTTTAGTTGTTTTGCTGAGATAAGGTCTCTCTAAGTAGCCCTGGCTGTCCTAGAACCTAATACGTAGACCAAGCTAAGCTGGCCTTGAACTTACAGAGTTCTGCCTACCTCTGTCTCCCAAGTGCTGGGCTTAAAGGTGTGTGCCACCACACTTGGCTTTTTTTTTTTTTTTTTTTTTGAAGAGTTCCTAAGAAAACTGTAGACAAGCTGTGTATGGCTGTGTTTATACATTCTATCATTTAGGGAGACAGAGGCAAGAAGACTGTCAGGAAAATCAAGGCCAGCCTGGACTACATAGTGAAATGAGACCCTGTTACAAACAAGAAATGTAGGGTTGAAGGGATAGTCCAGCAGTCAAGAGCACTTGTTGTTCTTACCAAGGATCTGGTTCATTTCTCAGCATCTTGTCACAAGCTGTTACAGTAACTTAATATGATTGAGTTAGCTTCACAGTTTTTACCTCTTAACCTGGCTATCATCTAAATAATTGAGACTCTATTATATTATTTGTTAAACAGGCTTCACAATCCAAAAACTGAGCAGTTATTACTCTATTCTTAACTCACTAAGCTAATCTGGCTCCCCGCCTCAGCGTAAATCCCAGAGATACTTGCATTGTAGCTTTTCCGCCTCAGATGAATCTCTCCTGGTCTCTCCTCCCTCTTGCTGAATCCTCCTACTTCCTCTCTTTAACTCCTCCTCCCCTGGAGGGCAGGAAGTCCAACCCTATTCTCTCCCCTGCTCAGTGATTGGCTGTAAACTGCTTTGTTGCCATATGGGGGGGACAATTGGGGAACAGTGTTTATATAACATTCAGAAATGAGCTCTTCAGAACAAGTACTGGAACCAGATATGGGGAGGGGGCACAGAAATCAGCATTTGAATTACAACAACCATCTGTAACTATAGTACGAGGAAGTGTATTCTTTTGACATCTGTGAGTACCGGGCATGCATAGGGTACACACATATATACACTGGCAAAACACTCATATATGTAAAATAAGTCTAAAGATAATTTTTACAGCTGGGTTTGGTGGCACACGCCTATAATCCCAGCACTTGGGAGGATGAGACAGGTAGAGCTCTGTGAGTTTGAGGCCAGCCTGGTCTACAGAGTGAGTTCCAGGATAGCCAGGACTGTTACACAGAGAAACCTTGTCTTGAAAAACAAACAAAACAAAACAAAACAAAAAAATTTGCCACTTTACTAATGGTCATATTCTAATTTAATCGTTCTCACTGTGTGAGTCACGACCCCTTTGGAGGGTCAAATGACCCCTTCACAGGGGTTGCATATCATATCCCACATATCAGATACTTGCTTTACAATTCATAACAGTAGCAAAATTCCAGTTATGAAGTAGCAACAAAAATAATTTTATGGTTAGGGGTCACCTCAATATGAGGAGCTGTATGAAATGGTCATAGCAATAAGAAGGTTGAGAACCACTGCTCTAGATGGAAAGGAACCTTAATTTAGAGCCAAATGAATCCACAGTTCTGTTTCAGATTAGCTGTTATGTGAATGGACCTGGGGCTCCATTCACAGGAGAGGTGCTCAGTGGATAGGAGTACTGGCGGATCTTGTGGAGGACCGCGTGTTTGATTCCCAGCCTTCATGTGGTAGCTTGCAACTGTCTGTAATTTCAGTTCTAGGGAATTGAACACCCTCTTCTGGACTCCATGGTACCAGGGTGCAAAGACTTACACGTAGGCAAAACACCCATACACATAAATATGTAAATAATTAAAAAAAAGCAAAATCAGAGTTGGTGATGTGATTGTACAGATAAGGGAGATTGCTGCCAAGCCCGATGGCCTGAGTTCAATCCCCAGAACCCACATGGTGGAAGAAGAGAACTGATGCCTGGAAATTGTGGGCGCTCGCGTTAAGGGAGGATGGAGGAGGAGGGTAGAGTTCTCTCCCCCGCCTCTCTCTCTCTCTCTCTCTCTCTCTCTCTCTCTCTCTCTCTCTCTCTCTCACACACACACACACACACACACACACACACACACACACACACACACTCACACTAAATGTAAAAAATAATTAAAAGCCAAAACAAAAATGAAGCAAAAAACTGTCCTGCAAATGCACACACTAAAATTTTATTCAAAAAAATCTAGAAAAATTCTTATTTCTTTACATTTTAAGATAGGGTCTTGCTATTTGGCCCAGGCTAGCCTTGAACTGGTGGTCCAATACTGTCTTGAGTATTGGGATTACAGGTGTGTTCCACCATTCTTGGCCTCCCAATGTAGACCAAGCCATCCTCAAACTCACAGAAATCTGCCTGCATTGCCTCCCCTGTGCTGAGGACACCGGCATATCTCCCTGTGTCACTGCTGTGCTCAGCAAAGCATTGGCTCCTGGTAATCCTATTAAATAAATGTGGGGTCACTCAGGTCTCTCTCCACCAGCACCCCAAACCTGCCTCCCCAGAGTCTTACTCTGTAGTTCACGCTTGCCCAAACTCCTGCCTCAGCCTCACAAGTGCCACAAGCCTGACACCTCTATTCCATTTTTTATTTGGCAGGGAGGGAGATGAGGGAATGAGACACAGAAAGGCTAATAATTTGCCCATGATCACACAGCTGGTAAATGCAATGTTGGGATATGACTGAGGAAGACTGGGTTCAGGTCTTCTAAGACAGTATTCTCTTACATCTCTACAGTAGTCACTTAAATGGACATAAGAAAGTATATCCAAGGATCTGGAGTCACACAGTGTGCAGGGGGTTCCTGTCAGAGGAAAGGACCTGGATAAGGGATGGAGGGAGAAAAAGCACAAGGTAGGAAGACATGAGAGGGATGGTCGTCTCAATTCTGTGCTCCTGAGTGGATGTTTTGAACCTCATACTGTTAAAAACACTTGTTTGGGAGAATGGGGGATTCTCTGTTCCTGTGCACTAAAGAAAAGTTTCCTTCCAACTCTGTCAGGCTCTGTCATCAGCACTACTTGATGTCTTCATTTATTTTCAGGCCTGTGCTCTGGGAAGCAGTCCGACATCAGAAGTCTAACGGATGTTTATATATATGCCTTTGTGAACAAATATGTTTGAATTCTGCCTTTAGTGCCTTCCAAGCAAAAAATAGGGGGCATGCCCTTAAATAGGGGGTCTGGGATCAAAATCCTGTGTCTAACGCTTAGGATCTGGGGCAGGTGTTTGATTAATCTCTGTGTTTGAGATCTCCTGTAAAATGGAAATAAAAATGTTTTAGAATGATTGTGTTAATACATTCTCAATGCTCAACCGGTACTTGGCACACAGAGATTGTTTGCTCAGGTATTTTTGCTTAATGATGCATAAATCTAGAACTTATGCCAATCCTTTTGGGCAAATCTATAACTGTTCCTTCCTTCCTTCTTTCCTTCTGTCCTTCTTTCCTTCCTTCCTTCTTTCCTTCTGCCCTTCTTTCCTTCCTTCCTTCTTTCCTTCCTTCTTTCCTTCCTTCCTTCTTTCCTTCTTTCCTTCCTTCCTTCCTTCCTTCTTTCCTTCCTTCCTTTCTTCCTTTTCTTCCTGTTTGGAATGAAACACAAATAGTATCTAGTTTATGTGTGAGAATGTAGACCTTTAAAAAGCACTCCTCGAGCAAATTTGGTTTTTTTGATAATATATAAAGTATTACCTTTCAATCCGGATTAAAGAAGAAATTATTTTGATATTTTGGAGCTAAACAAACCTTTAGTGTATATATTTTGAGATCTCAAAGGACAATTTGTTTGAATTGCAGCCTGCCTTTTGTAAGTAGCTTTTAAACTTAAATCTTTCCAAATCCTATGTGCCTGTCTCTGCATTCTAAATTTTGGGATCAAAGACATGTGGTTTCCAACTGATGGGATTAAAGATGTGCTCCTCCACTCCTGGATCAAAGTTTTTCTCTGTTTAGAGCTTGTTTTGTATCAGGTGGCCTTGAGCTCTGAGATCTGCCTGTTTCTGTCTCTAGTGTGTTGGGATTAAGGGTGTATTCTTCCCCAATGATGTGACTAAGGGTGTGCACCATCACCACCCTGTTTCTTGTAACTCTAGAATTTATAAGACAACTAGCTCTATAGTGATCCTCCTGTCTCTGCTGGAGGTAAAGGCATGGGCTAACACCATGCATTATTTTACCTTAGCTCTAAGTTTTTTCAACTCTTGGAGGTTTGTAAAACCAGGTTGAACAGCTGTCACCTTTAATTTATATACAGTGTTTTAAACCTGTTACCTGCTTTTTAATGCCAAACCATGGAAATAGCCTATACCTCTACAAAAAAAACCAAAAAACAAAAAAAAAACTTTTAAGCTGCTATCAAGTTTGTGTAATCTCTGTAGCCACCTGCAGTCTAACATTCTAATCTGAAATTAAGGCCATTTTCTTTTCATGCCAGTAAGGTAAATTATAGTTTGAAAATTTTATATTGTATTTTTATTATATTTTTAAGCTTATTAATTCTTTTCTTAAAAAAGTATTATTTATTTCTAGAACATAGTTTCCTCCCTCCTCCCCTCTTGGCCCCTCCCTTTATATATTATCAAAAAAACCAAATTTGCTCCAGGAAAAATATTACCTGACCCCCCCAAAAAAAGGTAATTGTCCCAGAGTTAGGATTAGGGCAGGGCTCTGTTCTTATCTTTCCAGGAGATTTAAAGCATCCATTCAAGGAATCCAGGGACAACTGGACAACGGAAACCTCAGCAGAAAACAGATCAGACACCAAAGAAGACGAGTGGCTCAGATGATCCAGCCTTGCAGATTTCTTCAAAAGCAGTTTCCTCAAAAGTCTATAACCACAACAACTCAAAATCGCTAAGATCATTCAGCTCCACAGACTACTCCAGCCAGATCTTCAGTAAAGTTCTGAAGATCAGCTTCTGTCTATGAACTTCGTAGGACATCTAAATAGCTGAGCACAAAGGGACTGAACATCAAATGATTCTATTAATATTTTTAACCATTTTTCCATTCTTATTTGGGCCCCAAACAGGTTTACTACGTCCCAAATCAGCAGGAAGTCATTTTAAGAGAACAACGTCCCATCCCCAGAAGGTGGGGAGGGTGTTCTCCCCCTTTGGTTATTTGATAGATAATAGAAAATTTTGTTATTTAGGGGAAAAGACTACAAACTGTTAAATGGTCTTGTTAAATGGGTTTTGGAGGTTAGACCCAGGGACTTCTCTCTTTTGCTTTTCTGTATCCTCCTTTCTCTCCTATATAGGAGTGAACAGACTTGAGAAAAATGGGACATAGACATAGTATAGGAAAGAACAAGAAAAAAGGACAGATTATTGAATATAGCTTTATACCTTTGTATACTGATACAAAATTAATATTATATTTGGCTAAATTGGTATTGATCATTGTATATTAATGCAAATTTAAGATTGTATAGGGCTACATCGGTATTGATCTTTGTATATTGATACAAAATTAAGATTATATTTGGCCACAATGGTATTGACCCTAGTATATTAATGTAAAATTAAGATTGTATTGGGCTACATCGGTACTGATCTTTGTATATTGATACAAAATTAAGATTATATTTGGCCACATTGGTATTGATCTTTGTATATTGATACAAAATTAAGGGTAACGCTTCTTAAAGGTATTGTTTGTAGTAATACTTAAAAATGAAATGTCAAGTTTTGACCTCTCGCTACCAACCGACATAAACTGTTTAGGATAATTAAGAAATGGAAACTAATAGTCATGAAAACATGTCATTTTGTTAGTTACTATGACAGTCTATCACAGTTATTTTCTAAGCTACTCAGATATCAAGTTGCTAAGAGACAAGCAATATTTGCTTATCTAAATATAAGAGATAGATAGGGCATCTTCAAAAACCTCAAGAGATCTGCGGAATATGGCATTCAAAGATGTTTTCTTAACTTAAGATTTTTTTGATATCGAGACATGTCAGCTCCTGACAGCACCCCCTATATTACTCCAAGTAGAAGATGAGCATCGAAGAATCTCCAGTGGGAGATGATTGAATTGGTGGTAAGCCATTCTCTTGGCAAGAAAAACCACTTGCTTCAACTGTAGACAGACTTCTGTCCAAAAAGGACAAAACTTGGAAGCAGGTAAGTCGACAGCCTAGCTCTGCCAAGACAGGGTAGGTAAGTCCTTCACAATTCCTGCTCTACAACCAATGTCTGTCAGAGAAATGGGGCCAAATGGCTGAAGATTGATGCTGTAATGTATGGAGAGAAAATGGGAACTGTCCAGGCAGCCACTGGTATGTCATTTTTT
>CAJQZJ010032648.1:8662730-8672959 GCA_907164525.1 Lophiomys imhausi | reverse complement strand
GGGATAAATATATCTGATTATATAGGAAGTGCAGGGCCTGCAGCTTCCAAAACTAAAAAAATGACATACCAGTGGCTGCCTGGACAGTTCCCATTTTCTCTCCATACATTACAGCATCAATCTTCAGCCATTTGGCCCCATTTCTCTGACAGACATTGGTTGCAGAGCAGGAATTATGAAGGACTTACCTACCCTGTCTTGGCAGAGCTAGGCTGTCGACTTACCTGCTTCCAAGTTTTGTCAGGGAGACTCTTATTCTGTTTTTTTAAAAAAAATGAAGGCCAAGATCCAAGAGCCAAGATAAGGAAAGCACTCCCTTGGACCAGTGGAGGCTCATCTCTCAGGCAGGCAGCTGGAAGATGGTTACACTCTTTCTGGCCATAACATCTAGAAAGTCAATTCTTTAACTTGCCCTCCACCTGAAGAGTGGCTATTAATTTGTGTGTTTGCATTCCTTGTGGGCTGTGATGGTTTTACTCCGAACTACAGCCATTTGCCCAGAGTTAAGTTTAGAAATTATAAATTTCAGTAATAGCTGAACCTCTGTTTAAAATGTTGATAGAAGTTTTGCTGCATGGTGAACATAAGAAATAAGTTTTATCAATGCATTATATATCTATATATAATATTTATAGTCAACAGTTTAAAACACTAGATGATAGTCTACATTCTTTCTTGTAGGCATAAAGTTATCGTGTAATTCAAACGCTGATTTCTGTACCTCTCCATATCTGGTTGCCATCCTTGTTCTGAAAAATCTCCTGTCTTAATGTTGTGTAAACACTTCTTCCCAGTTGTCCCTGGATATGCCAATAAAGCAGTTTACAGCCAATTGATGAGCAGGAGATAGAATAGGGCTGGACTTCCTGCCTCCCAGGGGAGGAGTCAGAGGAGGAGATGTAGGGGATTCAGCCATAGGCAGAGGTCCAGGAGACATGTGGAAGAAGCAGCTGGAGCAGAGAAAGTCCTAAACTGCAAGTATGTCAGCGATTTTGGCTAAGAGGGAGTCAGACTAGCATAGAGGATTAAGAACAGATTAAAACTGTTCAAGATCATACTGTGAAGTTTATTAAACAAATAATATAACCTAGTCTCAATTAACTAGCTGGGTTAAGAGAGAAACTGGGAAACAAAAACAATTATATAAATTTACACCAATACTTTCTTATGTGGAAATCTTCAGTATTTGGTAGCTTGCTGTTACAGCACATTCTAATTTAGACTAACTACATTGCAAGTCCTCAAGGATCACATATGACTAGCAGCATTAGAGAGAGAGAGCACAGAAGATTTACATCCAAATCATCTCATTTTGTGCACCAGTTACTTGGCTTAGTTAAAAGCTTGTCTGAATCTCCCTTTCCCTCCCCTCCCCGTGGTGCTGCCGAGGATCAAACTATCCTCACACATGGTGTTAAACCCTCACACATGCTAGCGTTTTACCACTGAACTCTGTCGTTGCCCTTGAATCATTTCCTTGCAATTAAAATTCTTTATGCATCCTGAAATACAGGCCTTTCTTGGTTTTATATATTGCAAAGGTCTTACTCCACTCTAAGGCTTGTCTTTTGTTTGTTGCTGTTGAAACTCTGTATGTGTGTAAGAGCAGGGGGAGGGAGAATTTTATGAGTTTGGGTGTTTTGGCTGCATGTACATCAGTGCACCACTTGAATTCTTGGTGAGGCCAGAAGATGATCGTCAAATACCTGGTACTGGGGTTACAGATGGTTGTGAGTCACCATGTGGGTGCTGGGAACTGAACCTGAGCGCTGTCCAATAACAAGTACTCTTAACCACGAAGTCATCTTCCAACCCTATATTTGACTTTTTTTTTTTTAAAGATTTATTTTATTTATTTTATGCATATAAATGCTCTGTCTGCATGTACACCTGCATTCCAGAAGAGGGCACCAGATCACATTGTGGATGGTTGTGAGCCACCATGTGGTTGCTGGGAATTGAACTCAGGACCTTTGGAAGAGCACTAAGCAGTGCTCTTAACCGCTGAGCCATCTCTCCAGCCCCTATATTTGACTTTTAAAAGTAATTTTTGTGTGTGCTGGGCATTTAATCCAGGGCCATATGCATGTTAGGCAAGTGTCTACCACTGAGTTGCATCTCCAAGCCCAGAAGACTTTGTTGAAGTCTTATTAATTGTAATAATTTGTCTAAAAATGTTTTGTATTTGTTGTGTCCTTACATAATTATACCATCTGTGAAAAAGAATATCTTAAAACTGCTTTATTTGTAATTATGTAATTGCGTGTGAATGTGCTGGTCTGCAGAGGCCAGAAGAGGGTAGAATTCCCTGGAGCTGGAGTTCCAGGAAGTTATGAACCTCTTGATATGGAGCTGGGAATCGAACTCTGGCATTCTGGCCCTCAGCAAACTGTCTGAACTGCTGAGCCACGTCTCCAATCTCCAGACAAAGATACTTTGTTTCTATTAATCTTTAGTCCTTTTATTTTTCTTATCCTACTGAAGTGGATAAGGACCTTCAGGAGCAACAATGATCACATTTGGACTCTCCAACACTAGGTTGCACTCCAGCGTCAGCCAACACATCGGGAGGGTCGGTTTTCTGGTGGACGGTCGGTAGTAGGCTTCACTTCGCTCCTATTAGCGATTAGGGCGCAGCATCTTCTCTTTTAGTGTTGCAGCCGCTGGACCTTTTGGTTGCCAAGCAACATTGTCACCCGGAGCCCCGGGGCTAAGAGCACGTGCCTCCACTCGCAGGGCTGGACTACATCCCCCACAATGCCGCGCGCAGCAGGTCCCCGCCCGGGAGTGGGGGAAGGGCGGCGGGGAGGCGGAGCGGAAACGGGGAGCAGAGTCTCAAGCGCGAGCGCTCCGGTTCCTACCTCCATCCTCACCCGGAGGCTGTTGCGGCGTTGCTGATGCCCGCAGCTGGCTGGAGCTCCAGCTCCGGCTCGCGAGCCCCGCGGCGGCGGCCCGCATGATTGAAGGGAAGCCGGCGGCCCAGGTAACGCGGAGGGCACAGGGGAGGCGGGAGGCGGTGTCCTCGCGGCCCGGCTTTGCGGCTTTGACAGCCTGTACCCCGGACCGGGCCGGGCTCGGTGGCGCTGCGAGGGGATGGGCAGTCGGCGCGGCCGCTCTCACTTGAGCTCGGTTCTTGACAGCTCAGGTCTCTAGTTAGGAGAAGGGACGTGAAATGCCCTTTAAACCTGCCAAACTCTTCTCCTGGGAGTCTGGTGAGGAGGTACTTCATGTGCTATCTGGTGCGGGTGGTGGTGGTTGAGTGACCAGGCAGTCGGGATTCGAACTCTTGGCCTCTCGCTTCTTGCTGCTTCCATCACGCTAATCAAAGGCTCCGAACCCGATTTGTTTCATCCAGCAGATGGAGATCACGCCTAGTTTTAAGTTGTTATATTTATAAATAATAAACTGTTACACCATGAGCTCTTCATTTGATGAAAGGATGTTTTGAATGTGATACGAAGTGGTGTGGACTTTTTTTGTGTGTGTGCTCTTTTGTTTAATCATTAGCACTTAGCACTCTAGGTTGCGTGTTCACTTTATATTTTACTCAGCTTACATGCAAAGAATTCCTTAAGATATGCTGGCTTCTTAATTTCCATCCTTTTAAGATGGCTGAGAATGTTCTAAGGAAATTGATGACTGTGCTTTCCTGGAGATCAGCTCCGAAGATACTGTACACGGACTCCCCCACCTCCCCCAGCCTCATCCTGTGGGAAACCCTTAAAAGGAGATTAAAGGCTTTGTCACTCAGCTTCCAGGTCCTCGCAGCTTTTCACTGTGTCGACTTTCTCTATTGTTTTTTAACTGCTTCAGGTCTTGTTTTTTTTGTTTTTGTTTTTTCCTTTCTACCTCCTTTTTTTTTTTGAGATAGGGTTTCTCTGTGTCACCTTGTCTGTCCTGGAACTCACTCTGTAGACAGGCTGGCCTTGTCAGAGATTTGCCTGCCTCTGCTTCCCGAGTGCTGGGATTAAAGGTGTGCGCCCCTACCACCCGGCATCCACTTAGGATTTCTGTTTCCAAGCTGTAGTTTTTGTTTTGGACACACATCTAATGAATGCAGTAAATGTGATCAGGAATGACTTCAACGTTGTGACATTAATGCCTAATGTCAGTTGTTTTTGGAATGCTTTGTCAATTTTATTGACATTGGTGATGGATTTTCAAGGAAATTTATAAAATCTTTATGCATTTTTAACTGAATTTCCTTTTCATTTAAGATGTCTGCTCTGTGTGTACTATTGGGTAATATGTCAAATAATTGCGTAAATACTGTTTTTTTTTTTTTTGGTTTTTCGAGACAGGGTTTCTCTGAATATCTCTGGCTGTCCTGGACTCGCTTTGTAGACCAGGCTGGCCTCGAACTCACAAAGATCCGCCTGCCTCTGCCTCCCAAGTGCTGGGATTAAAGTAAATATTGTTTTGAATGTACAGTTGTAGTGGGGTAGTGGAGCTGTTGGACCCCACAAATTGGCTATGTGATGTCTCTAGGAAATAGGAAGACCTCTAATGATTGTTGGAAGAGTAACAGTTAATAACTGGGAATTGTGGAAGAAGCCATGTGCATGCAAGCATTTCTGAACAACCTTGAAATGTGTGGCTGAAGGAAATGTTTCTACTAGTGTTACTGAGCACAGGATAGGAGACAGTGATGACTACAGAAAACGGGGACCTTGGTTCTTGTCCTGTTCTGCCACTCTCTCCGGCCTTACCTGTGCTTTCACTGCAGTTTTCTTTTCCTTGTGTCCAAAATAATGAAATGATTGATTCCAAGGGCTTTCCTATCAGACTGTCAAGGCCAACGATTTTGAAATATCCACCTTAATGTAGAGGAAAAAAGATATAAATTCCTTGTTTGTGTCCTTGTCCCCTGCCATTCAGGTTGTATAGGTCTCTCAGTCCACCCTGATTAAAACAGGGTTCTCATGAAAGAGCTAGGAAGCTGCGAAGATCTCCATCCCTACCAATCAGATTCCTGCTCATGTCTCCGCCTCCTTCCTTTTGCTGGTGGCCCTGAGTACCTGCTCTCGTGCTTACTCAGAGCTTTTATTCTCACTTCTCTAACCCATTTTCATTTTTACTCTTCATGAATTCATCCACTTCAGCTGTTGTTTTCTCTCTGGGCTCTTTGTTTGTTTGGTTGGTTTTTTTTGAGGCAGGGTTTCCCTGTGTATCCTTGACTGTCCTGGACTCACTTTGTAGACCAGGCTGGCCTCTCTAAGAGCTCTGCTTGCCTCTGCCTGCCAAGTGCTGTAATTAAAGGTGTGCACCACCATGTCCGGGTGGCCTCTTTGTAGAAGGCACCTGGAAAGGTTGCTCCCCTAACTGCTGGTCTAGTTAGCTGTGGAAAGGGGTGTAGGGGGGCCATGTGATACAAGTTAAGGTGGGCTAAGGCATGGGCAGGCCAGAGTGAAGGAAATATCTAATGCTGCACAATGTGTTAGATTAAACACTCTGTAGCACAGTGATTAAATATTTTCCTTTTTCTGTAGTGCTTCCTGTTTTTATCCCTGCCTTACTTTAGGGTCACCCCTTTTTGCATTCCTCCCTCCCTCCCTTTCTTCCCTCTCTCCCTCCTTCCCTCCCTCCTCCCTCCTTCTTTCCTTCCTTTCTTTCTTTCTGACAGTATCTCACCATGTAGCTCTGGCTGGGCTGGAACTTGCTATGTAGATCAAGCTGGTCTCCAACTCACAAAGATCCACCTGCTTCTGCTTCCCTTGTGCTGGAATTAAAGTCATGCATCACCAGGCAAGAGTACTTTAGGTTACTTTATTCCCTCTTCTTAAAAAAAAAAATCTATTTTTATAACTTTTACTGCTTCTGTCTTCTCCCTTCCCAAAGATGTCATCTAAAAATGATAAGAAATCTGTGTGTTACCTTAGTAGGAACTCTTGTGTAGCTTTCTTCCCAGTAGTACATTTTATTTTTTTATCTTTAGTTCTTGGCAGTGTGGATTTAGCCCGGTCGCTACATAACCCCAGGCCTAAGGCATCTTCAAGTTTAGACCTAATTATAGAGTTGGTAGCTGTTGTCTATTTTAATTTTTCTCCACCAGATATTTGCTTCAGGCAGTATTATGTTGAGAAAATATCTTAAGAATGGACCTTTTCCCCAGAAATTCCATTCCAGGGCCCAGTCTGGTGTGTGTGTGTGAGTGTGTAAAGCTTAGTTCGGCCTCTTGTCTTGCAGAGAGCTATGTACCTCTTCGTGCCTCTGTGTCTGTACAGCCTTTGGAGGCTACAGGCATGGAGGGAGGGATTCCTACAGCCCCTGGGCTGAGTGAGGGCGGCTGTGCTTGGCGGCGGCTGCTGCTGCTGCTGTTAGATATTATTCATAACAGCACAAAACGGAGCACTGAATCAAAGCAAAATGGGATTTGAATGAGAGAGTTGAAGGTAGGATTAGCCATCTGTTAATGTTTTTAATGTTGCTAATACAGTGTTTGCATAAAAATACATGGAAATACTTCATGACAGGCAGTTTGAAATGCACTAGTTTATAAAAATAGCTTTTAAAACTGCAACTCAGCAAGAAATCTTTATCTGTATGTTTCATAGACATGCATGTATGCATGTATGTATGTAAAGACAAATATACCAAGAAAAATTTTACAAAGACAAAATCTATAGTGTGCACATTTTTCTCTGATGATTTCTGTTTTGGTTTTCTAAACCTTGCTGATTGCAAATAATCTGTCTTGTTCCCTGTTTTTGAAGAGCAGTGCGGTCCTGAGTCTGGATGTCTAAGTTTTCACTTTTGTTTGATGTTGGATGGCCTTTACTCACTTTGTGCCCTCCTTCCTTTCTTTTTATAATATTATTTTAAGTGTTTCATGGTTATTTGTCTTTCTTTTTTCTAATGATAAAGCTGCCCTGACGTGTTAATCTTTTGGTTTTGGGCTAGGGAGAAACCACTAAAATGTTGCTTAACTACTTGGCTGTTTGCATGGTGTCCTGTTTGGTGAGAGGTGTAAGAGAGCTTTTTCCTTTAAATAGTGGTTTCCTTTGAACAATACTTTCCTTTAAAGCAGTGGTTGTCAGTCTGTGGGTCTCGACCCTGATGGGGGTCACACATCAGAGGTCCTGTATATCAGATATTTACAGTTTGATTCGTAACAGTAGAGAATTACAGTTATGTTTTCTTTTTTTCGAGACAGGGTTTCTCTGTTTACCCCTGGGTGTCCTGGACTCACTTTGTAGACCAGGCTGGCCTTGAACTCACAAAGATCCGCCTGCCTCTGCCTCCCAAGTGCTGGGATTAAAGGCGTGCACCACCACTGCCCGGCGAGATTTTTTTTTTTTTTTTAAGACAAGTTCTCACTGTATAGCCCTGGCTGCCCTCACATTTCTGTCTCCCAAGTACTGGACTATAGGCATGTACCACTACACCCTGTTTCCTGTAAAGATTTTATAAATCGGATTGTTGATATTAAATCCTTTAACAAATAGGGAAATTCAGGAAAAACTTCTGCCAATCTTTGCTGTTTCACTTTTGTGTTCCATAGGGACTGTTTTTTGAGAGTTTGACACATTGTGCTTAAAATACTTAATAACAGTTTTCTGTTAACATTCTTAGAATTGCTACCTAGACTTTGTTCTGTACCCCACCTTTCTATTGCCCCCTTCCTATTAGAAAATACAAATTAAGAGTATGTTTTGTGTCTGTAAAGACCATTGTGTCAGATTATTACTGATCCTGTAAGTTACCAGATAGCCTGACAAGCTCATAAGAAATGGAACATCAGGGCTTTCTTTGCCTGGGGTTTTCTGCTATTTGGGAGGAGAAAAATGTCTTTTTTTCTATCAAAGGTAGACAGCCCACCGAGGGCCAAAATTCTGTAAATCTCCCACACCTCTAATCTCTCCCACCTTATAAAGCCTTTATGCAAATCTTTTTCCTTCCCCATATTTGTTTATACAAAGTCAGCCCCTCCCCAACCCTCCAGAATTTGATGGCCTGGAGTGGCTGTCTCCTTACCTCCTTCCTTCATTTTTATTGCATGATTCATTTTAAAATTAGTTAATTGGGAAAGATTGTGAGATTGGAACCCAGTCAGTCTGGAAAAGACTCAGGCATTATCTGTGTAGGACTAAAAGCCTAAACTTGCTAGTCTGGTGTGGGGTCTTGGTGCATCCTTTTTGCAAGAAGGAGTTGCTTTGCCAACTTGCTCTCTCTTTGTTCCTGTGTTTACTTGGGGGATACAGATATATTCTTGTTTCTGACATGATTACATTGGTTTCTCCAGACCAGGCTTTCCATAGTAGAGCTTGTGAGTCCTCTTCTGCTTACTTGCTTGTGTTTTTGTTGTTGTTTGTTTTTTAGTATTTTGTGTGTGTGTTTATGTGTGTGTGTCTGTGTATGTGTCTGTCTATCCATCTGCCCATGTTCATGGTGGCCAGAAGAGGGCTTCAGATTTCCTGTAGCTAGAATTACAGTCAGTGAGCCAGTGCAGCATGGATGCTGGGAACTGAACTTCTGTCCTCTGGAAAAGCAGCAAGTGCTCGGACCCTTTGAGCTGTCCCTCAGCCCTGCTGTTTGTTTGTATTGAGAGTAAGAAGCTGCAGTTTCCTCCAAGATTCCAGTCAGAAACAAATGTTAATGGTTTTAGTTGGCAGGAAATTGGGACCAGACTTTGTTCTCGGCAGATCAGTTGCTACCAGCTCAGAGGGATCACCTTAGCACATACCTCATATAGACTTCCTCAGGCACATACCTCATATAGACTTCCTCAGACACAGCCTCTGTTTCTGTGTATTCAGAATACTGCCTTCTGATGTGAAATTAACTTGTTTCTGGGTTACTTATTGTCTCATTTGTGCTAAGGCAGTCTTCAGGGAAACAGGAATCCTACTTTTACCTTTCACATTGCTTGTTCCCAACACATAGTGTGTGCTTTAATAGATAATGTGAACAAGTGGATGAACAGATGAATGAATAAGCCAAGCTCATTCATACATTGAATGGAACTGCCTGTGTATTGTACACTTTTATTTATTTTCCTCTAATTTTTTTTTTCTGGAAATATGTTGTGTTTACTGATCTTGGTGAAGGGATCTTCTTCTTCTTTTTTTTTTTTTTTTTTTTTTTTGGTTTTTCGAGACAGGGTTTCTCTGTGTAACAGCTCTGGCTGTTACTAGACTCGCTTTGTAGACCAGGCTGGTCTCGAACTCACAGAGATCTGCCTGCCTCCGCCTCCCAAGTGCTGGGATTAAAGGCATGTGTCACCACGCCAGGCGAAGGGATCTTCTTGAAGATTATATCTTTATCTTTGTTTCACCTTATTTTTTAAAAATAATTTATTTTTATTTTATGTACATTGGTGTTTTGACTGCATGTATGTCTGCACATGGGTGTCAGATCCTCTGGAACAGGAGTTACAGACAGTTGTGAACTGTCATGTGGGTGCTGAGATTTGAACTCTGGTCCTCTGGAAGAGCAGTCAGTGCTCTTAACCGCTGAACCATCTCTCCAGCCACTCATTATTTTTTTCTACTCTGTATGTGTATCAGATATCTACCTGTATAGCTGTCACCTTGTTCTCTTTTTTTCTCTTTCTTTTCTTTTCTCTCTCTCTCTCTTTTTTTTTTTTTTTTTTTGGAGGGGGAGTTTGAGACAGGGTTTCTCTGTGTAGCCCTGACTATCCTGAAACATGCTCTATAGACCAGACTGGAACTCAGAGATCTGTCTGCCTCTGCCTCCTGAGTGCTGGAATTAAAGGCGTGTGCCACCACAGGCTTGCCTTATTCTCTTGAGACAGACTTTTTCAATGAACTGGAAGCTTGCCGTTTTGGCCATTCTGGGTGGCTAGCAAGCTCTTGGGACTGGCTTGTCACTGACCCCCATCCCATGCTGGGGTTACTGGCAAAGCCATGCCTGGCATTTTTACACAGATACTGGGCATTTGAACTTGGCTCCTCATAATTGCAGAACACTGTCTTACTGAGTCATTTCTCCAACTTCTGTTCTAAGTGTTTGCATGCATGTGCATGCATGCACGTGTGTGTGTATTAAAAACCCATGTAGAAATTAAGATATAAAGCCGGGCGGTGGTGGCGCACGCCTTTAATCCCAGCACTTGGGAGGCAGAGGCAGGCGGATCTTTGCAAGTTCGAGGCCAGCCTGGTCTACAGAGTGAGTCCAGGACAGCCAGAGCTGTTAAACAGAGAAACCCTGTCTCGAAAAACCAAAAAAAAAAAAAAAAAAAAAAAAAAAAAAAAAAAAAAAAAAAAAAA
>CAJQZJ010032648.1:8609514-8653158 GCA_907164525.1 Lophiomys imhausi | reverse complement strand
TGTTTTGAGACAAGGTCTCTCTATATAGCTCTAGCTGTGCTGGAACTCACTATGTACACAGGGTTCCCTTTAACTCACAGAGATCCACCTGCCTCTGCCTCCTGAGTGCTGGGATTAAAGGCATGAGCCACCTCTACCAGCTGCTTTTAGTTTTTTGGTTTTTTTTTGTTTTGTTTTTTTTGAGACAGGGTTTCTGTGTATCCTTGGCTGTTCTGAACTCACTCTGTAGACCAGGCTGGCCTTGAACTCACAGAGATCCACCTGCCTCTGCCTCCCGAGTGCTGGGATTTGAACTCAGGTCCTTTGGAAGAACGGCCAGTGCTCTTAACCGCTGAGCCATCTCTCCAGCCCCCAAGTCCTTTAATTCTTGAGTTATATTTACCTTTTTTGAGAAATTGCCAAACTCTTTTCCACAGCTGTTATACCATTTTATATTCCTGCTGGGTATATGAAGTTTTCAATCCTTTGTCTTGGCAGATACCCCCTGCCTTGGTTATGACTATCCTGCAGGTGCCAGCTGGACTCATGTGTGGTCCACTTTGCATTTCCCTAATGGGCTGTGGTGGCCGGCGTTTTCTTTTGTGCTTGATGGTCATTCTCATGCCTTCTTTGGAGAAATGTCTGATCAAGTCGTTGGCTCATTATTTTTTAAAATATTTTATGTGGATGAGTGTTTGCCTGCATGTATGTCTGTGTACCATGTACATGTCTGGTTCCCACAGAGAGTATCAACCTCACACAGTTTTGATGACTGTGAGCTGTAACCGAACTTTTTAAAATTATTCAATACTTATTTATTGATAACTATATTTACTTATAATTAATATAAACACTTTCTTTTTTTTTTTTTTTTTGGTTTTTCGAGACAGGGTTTCTCTGTGTAGCCCTGACTGTCCTGGACTTACTTTGTAGACCAGGCTGGCCTCAAACTCGCAAAGATCCGCCTGCCTCTGCCTCCCAAGTGCTGGGATTAAAGGCGTGCGCCACCACCGCCCGGCTAATATAAACACTTTCTTAACTACTAATCCTACAAATTCCTACAACTCCTTTAACCTAACCACTAAACCTATTAATAACTATTACAACCATTGTCTAACCTTTTAGAAGGATAGATACAGTGTCTGGAGCAGGTCCTCAGTCGTCAGGAACACAGTCTCTGTGGTAGACCCTTTAATGCACTTAGCAGTCTTTTTTTCTGGAATATCTCAGACATAGATTCCTCAGGGTAAATTGGCTACCACAGTCTCACCTTAAATAAGGCTTGAGGCTTTCTTCTCTCTGGGAGACCCCAGCCCCTTCGCATCAGCAACTCTGCTGCTCTGCCTCAGTCTTTAAAGCTGGTCACAGTTCCGTTCAGGTCACTGTTCGGACAGGTCAAACCCCTCTAAAGCAAAAGCAGAGCCATAGGGTTTGATCTTTGGCCTTTTGCTGTCTTGCCGAGGCTTTCTCTGCTCACCAGCTTATTTCTGCCTCAGGGAGATCCGGCCATCAGTTCACCAGCACTTTCTCCATCAGATGATAAGGAATCGCTAACATCGAAGCTCTCTAACGTGGGGGGGGCTCCCTTTGGCTCCATCCACTTGTCCTTAAATAGGATCTCTCCTTGTTCCACCCGGTTCAGCTTAATTTGGGCTTTTCCCACTTAGCAGCTGAAAACAATGCCAGGCCAGATACTTTGTTTCTTAGTCCATTAAGTCTTTCCTGTTTTTCTGACTTCAACCTTGTTTTTCAGTCCATTAAGTCTTTCCTGTTTTTCACCTGGCTTCATCGTTTTTCAACAAGCTGATAAGCTAATTGCTCACAGCCAAGTTGATCTTCATGCCTCAAATCAAGAGACTGTATCAGAAACCTAGATATTTACTAATCTAATTTGTATTAATCTAACTCCCTACAGTGAGCTACCGAGTGAGTGCTGGGAATTGAACCTGAGTTCTCTGCAGCAGCAGCTGGTGCCTTATTCACTGAGCCATCTCTCCAGCCCTTTCTTTGCTCATTTTAAAAAACTAACTTCGTATGCAGTGTCCTCATGGAAACTGCTCTGATGGATGGAGCAGGTCTGACTCAAAGTCCTTCTAGGTTGTGTCTCCCGCACACCTACATCTACCCCTAAGAATGGATCACACGGAGCTGTATTTCCCATTCAGCTTTGGAGGGGGCACTGGCATCTGAACCCTTGCCTGCTTGATGAGGCTCAAACAAAATTTGCCCTCCCTTGATGCATGTCTTTGGTAGCCTTGGCCTCTACTGTGTATGCCCTTGGGCCTGGGCTGGGTAGTTCTGCCACAGATGGGCTGCACCTCAGTGTCGTCCCTTGGCACAGTTATTTTCCCCATCTTTTTATTAAAAGCTTTTCACACAACGTATTTTGATTATGTTTTTCCCTTCCCCAAAAGTCCTCCCAGATCTCCCCACCTCCCTATCCACCATATACACATTGGAGAAAAGACAGACTATTGAACAGACAGTGTTTAGAAAACCAGATGTTGGTAAACTTCACCCTGTCCTCTGTGATCCATTTTCTGGTCCACAACTCTGCCTGCATTCCTGGAGGTCTGCAGGCACCAGGGACAACCAGGTAGAATGCCACCCCAAGCACTTGGCCTCCACATGCCCTTAAAGCACACCAAACAGCAGTAAACTGCACCAAGTAAACAGAAAAAAGGGGAAAAACCATCCAAAATCCACCCATCCAACAAAGATAAATGCAGAAATCAGGATCTAAACCTATAAAAAATAGATGCAGACCAGACGGGTAAAGGCCAGCCTAAGAAGACCACCTACAAGAGTCAGAGCTGCATGGCACCATCAGAGCCCAGTTATCCCACTACAGCAAGCCCCTGGATATCCTAACACAGATGAAGCACCAGAAAATGACCTTGTATCCATCCAGTTGTATGAAGATGATGTTATTTCTTTTTCTCTTTTTCAACCCCTCCAAAAAAAAAAAAAAAAACCAAAACCAAAATAAAATAAAAAGCAAGACCCCCCTTCCAACCCCACCACGAAAATAAAGAGACAAAAGACCAATGACAAAAAAAATACATAAATAGTAAAACCCAAACAAAGCAAAATGAAACAGAGGGTATAGAAAAATGCCGTTGAGTTCGTTTTCTATTGATGTGCTTGCTACTCCTGCATATGGGGCTGTCCTAGAATGTGGCTGATACACCCAGGGGCACCCCATTGGAGAAAATTGATTTTCTCTTTGCTTGGCACAGTTATCGCCCACCCCCATTCTCTGGTTAGAAGCATGAGCCTTTGCGTATCTATTGCCACTATTGAGTACCTAATATCTGTGAAATGCCACTGAGAAACCCGAGGGGACAGTTTGATAAAGCAATAATCTGGTTTTTCCTTTTTTTTTTTGCTAGCTAGAAAAAGTCTACTTAAGCCCCTCAACCTTTCCACAGAGGTTAAAAATTAGAGTTCCCATCATTTTTCTGGAAGAAATTCAGATTAGAACTAGGTGGCATGCCTGCTGCCCTGGCCAGGTCTCCTGATGTGCAGTGTCAGCAGCAGACAGTGTGTCTTGCCACAAGGTCAGAATTCACTCAGCGACAGTAAATTCATGAGTATTGTTGGTTTCATTGATCGAAGTTTTCCAGATGGTTCCACTGCCCTGACAAGAGGCCCTGAGGTCTTATACCAGTCTTAATAGCAAGTAACTCTCAGATCACGTATTTCAACAAAAAATTAGTTTATTATTGTGTGTATGTGTTGCATGCCTGTGTGTATCACTGTTTTCGTGCGTGTGCATGCATGATTGTGTGTGTGTAAGTCAGAGACAACATTTAGGAGTCAGTTCTCTCCTAAGGTGGATTCTGGGGATTAGACTCATCATGAGGCTTTTACAGCAAGAGTTTTTATCCACAGAGCCATCTTGCCCTGGGTCCTTAGATCGCACATTTCCCTTCACAACTGTGTATAGGCTTCAGAATGGCTACAAAAGGTTGGCGACACAGAGTTCAGAGAGGCTTCAGTAGGACTGAGGTGAGAGCTAACAGCAAGCAGCCCCTGAAGGCTAGACAGGGTTCTGGGCATCTCAGTTAGAGAAAATGGAGAGAAACCTGGTGAAGAGGAGCTGAGAAACTGAAGCCAGATCCATAAGACTGAACCATCCAGTCAGGGTGCAAGATGGGGTCTAGATGGTGGACAGCATTTGATTAGAGCTCATCAAGCTGAGCTAAATTTCTGGGAGCAGTTTGGAGCTCTGTCCTCTCGATGCATGTATGAAATGGTTGGACAGCAGGTGGACGGGCTGTCGTCCTGATCTCAGGGTTAGAGTTGCTCTTCCTCTGGCACACAGATCCTTCTTGGGTCTGGTGTGTACTTTTTCACTCTTATGGAGAAGTTGCCAGTCAGTTCTTCATGGCTAGTGCTGGCCAGGTGGTAGTATCAGCATACAAATAAGAATGCAAAGTGAAAAGCCTCCACATTTGTCCTCGGCACAGAGCCAAAGGCTGCTGGAGTAGCCCAAGGTCACCCAGGCTGAACCTGAAAGACTAACAGATTAGAACATTCCAAGAGCAGGTCGCCCTGGGCCCTGGCTCCCACCCCTGCTAGAGTCTGGAGGGTTCAGATGTCTTGCTTGTTTGGTTGAATTGCTTACAGGTTCTTCACCTGCCTGGTCAGGCCTTCTTATAACCTACTCAAGAAACTCAGTGTAGCGTCCCAAGAGATGGCTCACCACTGGTAAGAGAACTGGCTTCTCTTCCAAAGAATCCTGGAGCACCCACATGAGAGCTTATAACTGTATTAACTCCTAGAATCCATCACCCTCTTCTAGCCTCTGAGCACTAGGCATGCATATGGTACACAGACATACATGCAGATAAAACACCCATACACATAGAATATCCATGCTTCTAAAAAGTAAGAAACAATCTAAGTGTATTCTTTACCCAGGGACTGATGGTCTGAACTAGACTTTAAATCTGACGCACTGCCCTCCTGGTGTGTTAAAACTGTTGCTTTGTGGTGTGGTGCTCTTGATGGACGTTGAGTAGGCTTTCCGTGTCTGGGGTCTAAGTGTCTTCTCTGTAGCACGTTTTCCTTCAGATGTCCTGATATCTGTGTACTTCTTTCCCTTAAATGTTAAGGCATAACCATTAAGTGCTCCACGGTGATTTAGTATGATTTATTCTGATTTTCTTCCCTTTAGCGGATCTGAAGAGAACGATCGCAGTCCTCCTAGATGACATTCTGCAGCGCTTGGGGAAGCTGGAGAACAAGGTCGACTATATGGTTGTGAATGGCTCTGCAACCAACACTACCAATGGCACCAGTGGGAACTTGGTGCCGGTAACCACCAACAAAAGGACGAGTGTATCGGGCACTGTCAGATAACAGTGACGGGGACCCTGCACGGCTGTAGCGCTGTGGATTACATCCATCACAAGACACCTCCTAAACCGCTGCCTAGGACAGAGTAATACTTGATAATAAAAGCTCCACACATTTCCAAGGAGCTTGCTGGATCCATGGGACGCTAATTCTGTATATAAGATTGCAGGCATTGTTAGTTTTCTTTCACACAAAGCTCTCCTTGCTGTTCTGCATTCCGAGCAGGGATTCGGTGACACGGTTGGTAGGGTGAGCAGGGAGGTCATCTTTGCACAGAGATAAGAAGGAACTAAAGCACCAGGAAGACATGGAGTCCTTCCTATACATACTTACATAGCATGTCTTTCAGATAAGTGGATGGTAACGTTACTGAATTACTGTCAGCGATGCCCCTGTGAGCAGAAAACATGCTGACTTCTAGTACTATATTTTGTTACTCAGACTATGAGCAGAAAATGGAAGTGTCATGTTGAAAAATCATGTTTTGAAGTAGACCCAAAGAATGTTTTCATTTGCACTACCCTTCAAAATAACTGAAGGTTAATTGTATATTTTTAAAAATAGCATTTGTAAGACTATAATTTTGAAATGGGTAGCAGCCACTCTCCATAGCCTAACCATTGGGGACAGTTTAATAGAAATGAGAGTAATCTCTAATCTCATACTGTAAAATTTCTTACATATATTCTGCAGAATAATACATATTTTTATGATGAAATGAAAAATAAAATATGCATGATTTTTCAAAATCATGATTGTTGATTTGAAAGTGAATCCCAGTGTCATATGCCTGTAGCCATGAATACTCAGGAGGCTGAGACGGGAAATGCATGGTCAGTGCCAGTCTGGGCGACAGAGCAGACCCTATCCAAAAAAGAGGAAAAAGAAAACCATTAGTCCATTGACTGTCTCTACTATTAGGAAAGTACATCATCTCCATATTTTGGTAAATGTTGCTTTGGTTTTGTTGGTGGTGGAAGGAAAGAACTTGAGGACTTTAGTCAGATGTATATAATAAGTGTATTTGTGCTGCACAAAACTGTTTGGAAAATGTTAATGTTAGTTGATGTTATATATAAGAGTATCCTGTGTTAGGCGATGTCAGATTAGCTATTCATTTTATATAATGACCACTTTACAAAATTAAGAACATTAAAATATAAATTATGAAGATTATCTTTTTAGGGAAACATCTACTGTATACAGCACAAGAAATCTTAACTTGGTTAATTCTAGTATAGAACAAAACATGTCTTTATTTAAATATCCTTTGTAGCAAATCCAATTGCTATATAGTATTCTATATTTCATAGTATTTATTCTATACAATAACTGCTCAAGTGCACCTAGCCTCTAGAGTTAGACTAAATTGAATTTAGTTTTCAGTATTGTTCATTGTTATAATGCTACCACAAATAGTAGCAGCGATTATAATATTTTGTTAAAATATATTGTTTCATGAAAGATAGCTTTCTGAAATGTCTTCCCTGTACCTTTATGTGAAGAAATTATGTCCCATTGCCAGGTAGATTCTGCAGTACCTGCTCAGGCCCTGGTGAGTTGTGAGCATGTCTGAGTGTCATTGTTTTCAGGGATAAAATAAAATATATTGTTTCTATTCACAGTTGTTACATGTTCTTTAAATAGCAGTCGTGCATTTAATAAATGGCAAATGATTTGTTTTTTTTTCTTCAAGTGCTGGGGATGGAATCCAGGGCTTTACACATGTGAAGTCGTTCTGTACCCCTGAGCTTGATTCAGAGCCCTTAATGTTAATGTCTAAAAATAATCCTAACACAAGTTTGGGTTTTATTTCAACTCCAAATAACTTTCACAAATAAATAAATAAAACAAGAAAGCCCAAGAGGCTGGGGATGTGACTGGTTGGTGGTGATTGCCTAGCATGGTGAAACCCCAGTTCCATCCCCTGCACTGCGTAAGCCAGTGTGGTGGTGCCAGCCTGTGACTCCCACCATGAGCAAATGATTCTTAAGAAGTTCCTCAAGCTGGGCTTGGTGCACGTCTTTAATCCCAGCACTTGGGAGGCAGAGGCAGGCGGATCTCTGTGAGTTCAAGGCCAGCCTGGTCTACAAAGGGAATGAATCCAGGACACCCAGGGCTACACAGAGAAACCCTGTCTTGAAAAACCAAAAAATAAAATAATAAAATAATAAAAATAAATAAAATTAAAATACCAAAACCCTAACTTGTTTCTTACTCTGTTCTTCCTGATCTGATTCCCTCCCACCATTCTGCTTTCTTCCTCTTCAGTATACAGCTTTCCCCTCCTAGAGAAAGCATCCCAAAGAATGGTCTTCCCCTGTGATGTCAGATTTGATATTCCTCTTCAACTCTCAGCCCTAGATACCCTAGATATTCTCATAATTTCCTTGCAGACTTCATGTGTTAAATCATTGGTGCCTTCTAAGATGGCTTTTCCAGCCATCATTTTGTTTTTGTTTTTTGAGATAGGGTTTCTCTGGACATTACAGACAGTTTTGAACTGCCATGTGGTGCTGGGAAGTGAACCCGGGTACTTTGGAAGAGCAGCCAGTGCTCTTAACTGCTGAGCCATCTCTCCAGCGCCCCAGCCATCTTTTAGCACTCGGGCGGCTCTTATTCTCTGACATTAAATGGCATATTAACTTTCATTTTCTCTGATGCTTTTTAGAAGTGAGGACTTTTTTTTTTTTTTTTTTTTGAGACAGGGTTTCTCTGTGTGGCCCTGGCTGTCCTGGACTCACTCTGTAGACCAGGCTGACCTTGAACTCACAGAGATCCACCTGCCTCTGCCTTCCAAGTGCTGGGATTAAAGGTGTGCACCACCACACCTGGCAGAAGTGAGGACTTTATTTGGTTTACTTTATTTGATATAATGTGGGCATCCACACACTGGCATTTAACAGGTATCAGATAACTTATTTAAAACATTAGGTCACTAAACTCTTCAGTACTTGGTCTGTAGTGCCAGGGATTGAATCTGAGTTCTGAATTCTAGGCAAACACTATGCCACTGAGCTGTGTCTCATATGTATACACATATATTTCTGTGCATGTTCATGTGTGCACAGCACAGCACAGCCTCAGGATTCATTTCTTAAGTGCTGTCCAGGGACCTACAACTCTCCCTTGCTGCCCTGGCTGCTGTAAGCAAAAGGACTGTCAGTCAAACAGTCAACTGGATTACCTGTATACCAATACCAGCCTTGAACACTCCACTGATAACCTGAAAAGAAAAAAACACAATTCCATTTTATAGGCATATTAGTCAAGTTTTATTGTGTTCCCTCTAGCATCTAAAATGACAGTGTAAGAAGGTACAGTGTTAGCCAAGACTGTTTCAAACTGCACCAGACATTTTGTCATCATAAACCTCATTGAACTGTAGATGACTGAAGTCCTTGCCACATACGTCAGGGGTCACACAGCGGGACTGTTGTGACAGGAGCTAATATAAGCCATCAAGGTTTTCTGTTATTGGTGTAAACACAAGCCTTCATTAGCATGTGAGATTTGCTGTTCGGCTCACTGCGGAAGACAGATGTTAGACTCCTTCCAATGCTGCCCCCCTGTATGATGACTAATCTCATTGCTGTCTTAGTTGTGTTTCTATAGCTGTGATGAAACACCATGACCAAGTCAACTTAAGGAAGGGTTTGTTTGAGCATATAGGTCCAGAGTGTTGCAAAGAGGATAGTGCTGGAGCAGGATCTGAGAGCTTAGGTCTTGATCCACAAATAGGAAGGTCAGAAAGCTAATTCCAAATGGTGTGATTCTTTTAAAACTCCAAAGCCTACCTATAGTGACACATTTCCTTCAGCAAGGCCACACCTCCAAATTCTTCCCCAAATAGCCACCAAGTGGGAACCAAATAGTCAAACGCCTGAGATTTATGAGGGACATCTCATTCAAGCCACCACAATTGTCAGTTTGACTGGCTTTTTCCCCCCTTCTATTGTTTTTTTATTTTGTGAATTTCACATCATGCACCTTGTTCCCTCTCCCACCTCCCCTCAGACCCACCCTCCACCCTTGAAAGCTCTCCCAACATTAAAAAAAAAACAAAAACAAAAAACTGCTGGGCGTGGTGCCACACACCTTTAATCCCAGCACTCAGGAGGCAGAGGCAGGCGGATCTCTGTGAGTTCAAGGCCAGCCTGGTCTACAGAGTGAGTCCAGGACAGTCAAGGATACACAGAGAAACCCTGTCTCAAAAAACCTAAAAAAAAAAAACCAAACCAAAACAAAACCAAAACTCATTGTGGAAGCTGTAGTGTGTCTCAGTGTGTCCCACAATATTCCATTTTGTCCACACTTTTTTGCTTGCAAATGTTTATTATAATGTCTCCTTGCTCTGGTACAAGGCCTGCTATTTTGTTAATACTGGAACATCACTGGGACTCCTCTCAAATATCCTGTTGTTGTCCTGTGTCATGGAGATCCTGTAGTTTTGAGTCTGTGGAACTGGCCTCTTCATGTACGCCAGCAGTTCATCCATGGGGTATATGTTGGGGTGGGCCAATTCAAAGTCCTGGTTCTGAGCCTGCAACCCCCACATCCAGGGCCAGTTCTACTATGCTGGCCAAGTAAGATGGAGGGCCTGCTTTCCCAAGTAATGCAGCATGTGAGGGGCAGGAACAGCTCTCCTGCTCTTGTGACCCCATTGAGGCCAGATCTCCTGTCGGACACTGGTGGTGAGGGCAAAAGGGAGGGGAGGAAATATCTCCCTTACCAACATCATCACAAAGCAGACAAAAGGTGGGGCTGGCTCTCCCACACTCACCTTTGGGGTTGGCTTACCTACAGACCCCACATCTGGGGCCAGGGAAGATTCTTCTAGTATCTGGTTTGCTTTCTGACCTGGGAGCCCATCTGGTACTTGCCTGGTGCTGGACTGTTGGTCGTCACCTGCTAACTCCCTGCCTGGGCCCCATGGTGCTGAACTGGTATTGGTCTCAGGTTTGTTTTTCCCCCAGGAATTTTAGGCTACTATTCATTCTATACTATAGGTCAGAACACTGACTATAGACATAGCCTCTCTCCTCTCTGCCACCTACTGCTGCACATGTGACACAGCAGCCACATCTGCAATGCTTCTAGGGGCAGCTTGACTGTCTTTAAAATGAGTAAAGAAGCATACCTCTGCCTGTATCTATGCTGGTGCCTCCAGAAAAGTTTGAGGAGGTAAGAACCACACTGATTGTGTGGCACCAACTCATGGCCTTGGGGAGTCATAGACTGAATAAAAAGGAGAAACGAGGTGAACACCAGCATTCCTCGATCTCTGCTTCCTGACTGCAGACACTTTTGTGACCAGCTGCCTCCCGCTCCACTCCTACTGATGATGAACTGAGTCAAAAGACGCCCTCCCTCCTTCAGCTTTGTCAGCTCTTTTGTCCCAGTAATAGGAAAGGTAACTAATATATGTTTTTGTAACATTAGGCACAATAAAAGACTTCTTGGGGTAGGGGGTGTTCTTGTGTGCTTCTGATACTGTGAGCTGGGCTGGTGACATGAAGGAAACAAGGGCAGCAGCGAGAGTGGAGCAGCTGACACTCGAGCTGTAGAAGCAAAGCTGTGGAGGATTGATAACCAAGGAAGAGATGGAACTGCAAGGCTTGTGGTCGGTGGTGGCCGTGGGAGCAGCGACAAAAAGCAGCAGAAGCTGCTTCCTGACTAGCAACAGTGGGCTAATGAGCAATCCTAGAGAGTGAGGGCAGGAAGAGCCTGGGCAGTGGAAGTCACAAAAGCATGGAGAACTGAGACAGGAGTAGGGTAGAAGGCTGTGAAGAGCCAGAGAAGAGGACCTGCAGGCTTTGCTTGCTGAGAGAGCTCCATTCCAGGGAGCTGTCAAGCCTTTAGGGAGAAGGGTCCCCGACTCATAGGCCCAAGAGTTACAGTATTGGCTACTGCCACTGGCATAAGGAATCTTAACTTTTAGACGTCCCAAGATCCTAGGCTTGCATGTTTACCTAGATTACACTGGCTACCTGAGAGAGTGCTGCCCGCTGCTGCTCCCTGCTGCATGGATACAAAAGCTGCCAAAGACTGGCACTAAGTGAGCTGCTTGCCCACCACGACTCCTATCTAGAGCAAATGGATGGACCAGTAGCACCATGAGCAGAGGGTAGGTCAATTTTTGCAGAGTAAGGGAGAAGATGGGGATATTTATACTTGCCTAGTATATATTGAGTCAGCGTGTGGGGAGGGTTAGACTTGGATCACTCAGGAGGAGTTTGTAATTTTATAGCTTTTAGTTGTTTTGTTTTTAATTGGGATGGGGGTATAGGGGTGGCTAGAGACTGAACCCAGCATCTCATGCATGCTAAGTACATGCAATTTTATAACTTTTGACATAAATAATTCAATAGTAGTATGACTTAAGAGAACTAAGCTGTAAAAATTTAAAAACCTTATGATGTTTTAAATTTGATCAGTAGTACCAGTATCTTTCAAGTATATGTTCAGAAGGAGTTTAGTACCTCACTAAGTTCTTAGTAGGTTTATTCATCTTCATATTCCTTTTGCATGTAGGCTAGCACCATTTTTAAAAACCACTATTTAGGTGGATGAAGAGATGGGTCAAGAGTTAAGAGCACTAGCTGCTCTTCTAGAAGACCTGGAATGGATTCCCAACACCCACACAGCAGCTCACAGTTGTCCATAACTCCAGTTCTAGGGAACCCAATGCCCTCTTCTGGCCTCTGTGGGCACTGCACACCCATGATGCATAGAATATACATGCAGGCAAAACACCATACACAAAAATAATATAATTTTAAAGAATCAACACTATTTAATTTTCTCGTTTGGCTTTTTTTTTTTTTTGCTTATTTGTTTGTTTTTTCAAGACAGAGTTTATCTGCGTAATAGCCCTGGCTGTCCTAGACTCGCTTTGTAGACCAGGCTGGCCTCGAACTCACACCTGCCTCTGCCTCTGCCCCTGCCTTTGGAGTGCTGGGCTTAGAGGTGTGTGTCACTATGCGGGCCTATTTTTTGTT
Source organism: Lophiomys imhausi (assembly GCA_907164525.1). Classification (NCBI taxonomy): domain Eukaryota; kingdom Metazoa; phylum Chordata; class Mammalia; order Rodentia; family Muridae; genus Lophiomys; species Lophiomys imhausi. The sequence goes on along the minus strand of CAJQZJ010032648.1, from coordinate 8,640,814 downwards.
GTTGTTGTTGTTGCTTAATGTATCTTTTTTCTTTATTTTCATAGTTTGATTTTCTGTTACTGTGATAAAACACTGATCAAAGTCTACTTGGGGAGGAAAGGGTTTATTTGGCATATATTTCTTCTACACTGCTGTCCGTCATTAAGGGCTGGAGAGTTGGCTCAGTGGTTCAGAGCACTTGTCATTCTTAAAAAGGACCTAGGTTTGATTCCTCACATCCATATGGAGGCTCACAATTTCTTCAGGCATCAGGTACATATGTGGTACACAGACATACATGTAGGCAAAACACTCATACACACAAAATAAAATAAATCTTAAAAATTAAAAAAAAAATCCATCACTGGGGGCTGGAGAGATGGCTCAACCGTTAAGAGCACTGGCTACTCTTCTGGAGGACCCTGGTTAAACTCCCAGCACCCTTATGGCAGCTCACAACTGTTGGTAACTCCAAAATCTGACACCCTCGTATATAGAAATACAAGTAGGCAAAACACCAAAGCACATTAAAAAAAAACCCAAACCAATCCATCATTGACAGAAGTCAAGGCAGGAACTGAAGCAAAGCCCATGGAGCATGGAGGAATCCTGCTTCCTGACTTGCTCCTCATAGTTTACTCAGCCTGCTTTCTTATAGAACCCCAGGACCATCTGCCCAGGGACGGTACCACCCAAAGTGAGTTGGGCCCTCCCACATCAATCATTAACCAATCCAAAGGGGGGGGAAATGTCCTAGAGACTTGGCTACAGGCCGATCTGAAGAGAGCATTTTGAGGTTCCTTTTTCCAAATGACCCTAGATTATTTAAGTTTTGATTTTTCAGACAAAGAAAAGGACTGTGTAGCCGGGCGTGGTGTCGCACGCCTTTAATCCCAGCACTTGGGAGGCAGAGGCAGGCGGATCTCTGTGAGTTTGAGGCCAGCCTGGTCTACAAAGTGAGTCCAGGACAGCCAGGGCTGTTACACAGAGAAACCTTGTCTCGAAAAACCAAAAAAAAAAAAAAAAAAAAAGAAAAGGACTGTGGTTCTGAGACATCTAGAGGAGAAAGGGCTGGTATGAAACCAAGGTTCAGGGGCTGAAGGTAGAGGAAGCAAAGCACAGTTAACCGCTGGTATGGGAATTTACACATAACATTAAGTTAGGTTTAATTCTGAGAATCCTTCAAAGAATGTTTAATGTATGTTTATGCTGTAATAAATGAATGTAATCTAAATAGAACTTTACTGATCTTTTATTTTAATTATTTTGTGCAAAATCACTGTTAATATACACAATAAACACCATTCGATTTTATGTTAAAGTTCAGTAATTAAGATTTTTTTTTTTCGAGACAGGGTTTCTCTGTGTAATCCTGGCTGTCCTGGACTCACTTTGTAGACCAGGCTGGCTTCGAACTCACAGAGATCCGCCTGCCTTTGCCTCCTGAGTGCTGGGATTAAAGGTGTGCCAGCACCGCCCAGCCAAATATGTAGTTTTTAAGTAGATGCCTTTATGGCAGTTTGCATAGGAAATGTCCCCCATGTGCCCAGGTATTTGAACCCTTAGTCCCCAGTTGGTGGTACTGTTTTGGAGAGTTAGGAAGTACATATCTTTGGGGGCAGTACTTACTCCACTTCCAATTCACTCTCTCTACTTTGTGCTTATGGTAAAAGATCTCTGTGGTGGTTTGAACAGGAATGGCCCCTGTAGGAATGCTTGACCCATAGGGAGTGAGTCTTTTAGGAGGTGTGGCCTTGTTGGAGGAAGTACATCATTCTGGGGGTGGGCTTTGAGGTCTCCTATGCTCCAGCTCTGCCCAGCATGGAATTCAACCTCCTCCTGGCTGCCTTCAGATCAAGATGTAGAACCCTCAGTTCCTTTAGCACCATGTTTTCCTGTTCATTGCTATGCCTCTGAAACTGTAAGCCAGACCTAATGAAATGTTTTTCTTTATAAGAGTTGCCTTGGTCATGGTGTCCCTTCACAGCAATAAAACCCTAAGACTATCTCCCTGCTCTTGCCACTTCCTTGCTTCCTGCCATGGAATGGCAAGCCAAAATAAACTTTCTCTGTGGCTCTCTAATGGGGTGATCTGCTTGTATTCAATTGTTAATTGGTTGTATCCTGTCACCCTTACTATGATTTGGCAGTCATGTAAGACCCAAAATGATATTTGTAACTCTTGCCTCTCCAAAACTTCTCTGATTGGTTGAATAAAATGCCTGCAGCCTGGATTGGGTAGAAGAGAAGTAGAGGTGGGGTAGGGCAGCCTTGGCAGGTTTTTTTGAAGAGAGATCACCGGAAGAAGAAGCCAAGAGGAGGAAGGATAAGAAATGAGGGGTAGATGGAAGAAGATCATTCCACGTGGTCTGGAACATCAGCATAGCGCATGGAAAATAACAGCCCAAGGGGTCTTATTTGGGGAATAGCGTTAAAAGTTAGCTTAGATGGATTTAGATTATACAATCCAGGCTAAGGCTTGTTAAAATCCATTAGGTGTCTCATTGTGACCATTTATAATGACTGGTTAAGGATTAACACCACTGACCAGTTAACTATAATATAAATACTGATAATAATTTAATATCTACTTCTAGAGGTCTCCCCTTTCCTTGGGGACTGTTGGCCACCAGTCTATGAGGGTGGAGCAGGGTCCAGTCAAGCTCTAGTATGACAGATTGCCTTCCAGGGTCAGCTTCAGTGAGGCAGCTCAGCATTATTTGGGGTGAAGTTGGGTTATATAGAACTTTGAGGAGTTGGTGGGGATTCCCAGGGTGGGTGTACATCATTGACTAGGGCTTAATATAATGGGAGTGCCTCATTTACATGGAGAGGCATTCCTGGAATCCCAGTTGCTTGCTGAGTGGCTTCTTATCCGGTGAGGCTCAGAGGGGTGGCAAAGCCTTCCTCTGGTCCTTCTTTCCCTGGCTGCCCTTGCTAAAGAGTGCTGTCCTACAGAGACGACGACTCCTGCTGAGATTAGCTAACCCTGTATGTGATAACCCTCCCCTTGTTTAACTGTGTGGAATTAACGTGCTGAGCCTCTGGGGTGTACTAGGTTTTGTCAGTCAGTGAGCCTAGGCCACCCAATCCCAGCTTCTCTATTGCATATGCTTCTGTTATTAATGTTATGTTATTGCATATGTTGTTGTTATTATTGTACCTGTTATTTCTTCATTCCCTTGTCACCCTAGTCAGGCCAAGGACACCCCCTCCCTTTCTGAGACAGGGTCTCTCACTAGCCTGGACCTCTCTCCCAGTAGGCAATGCTGGCTGGCTAGGGAACCCTGAAAGGAATGAAAATTTTAGAGACCCCCTTGGCAAGCAGTGAAGCCAGGCCAGTTGGGTTCCAGGAATTTAGCTGATCACAAAAAGGGTGGAACCAAGAATGAAGGTCAATTGAGTCATGGGCCCAGGGTTTCAGGAACTGGCTGACCACAAAGTAGATAGCGAAATAAGTTTAGGTTCATTCCTGAGAAAAACAAGTATGGGGTGTGTTTCCTGCTAATTAACTAAAGAATGAGTTGGTACTTGCCACTTGTGATTTCTCCCACCCCCTTAATTTTTGGTGCTCTCCTATATAACCTTCTCCCTCAGGCAGCTGGGGGTCGCAAAACTCCTCTACCCCTGCGTGGGATACGAGTTGAGCCCTCAGTGCACTGATCCCCCCCAAAATAAACCTCTTGCAATTGCATCAAGATGGTCTCTTGTGAGTTTTTGGGTGGCCGTGATATCCCCAGCGTCGGGTGAGGAACTTCCCTCACCCGGGTCTTTCAGCCCCAAGAAGCCTCCTGTCTCCAGTCTTCTCTGGGCTGGGATCACAAGCATGCACTACTATACCTGGATTTTTTTATTTAAATAATTTATTTATTTTTATTTTATGTACATTGGTATTTTGACTGCATATATGTCTGTGTGAGGGTGTCGGATCCCCTTGAACAGGAGTTACAGACAGCTGTGAACTGTCATGTGGATGCGGGGAATTGAACTAGGGTCTTTTGGAAGAGCAGCCAGTGCTCTTAACCACTGAGTCATCTCTCCAGTCTGGATTTTTTTTTTTTTTAAATGTGAGTTCTGGTGATCAAACTCATATTCTTGTGCCTGCTTTGCAAGCACTTTACCAGCTGAGTTACCTGATAAACCCTTGTATGGTTTCTTTGTGTCTAGCTTTCTACAGTTTGAATGATACTCTTAAGATGTATCCATGTTATTGCACGAATCAGGAGTTTGTCATGGCAGAGTATTATTTCATTGTGTGTGTATATATATATATATATATATATATATATATATATATACCATAATTTACTAATCCATTCCATAGCTAACAGGTAATTTATGTTGTTTTTAGTTTCTGATGCTTGTCAGTAAAGCTAATATAAACATGGTGTGTGAGTGTCTGTGTTTATATGTTTATTATTTCTCTTCAATACATGTTCCGGAGTGGCCTTGGTGAAGTGTGTAGGTTTATAATATGGCTTCATAACAGTGCACCATGCTTTTCCAGAGTGACTGTGCCATTTCACGTTAACAACATCAATGTGTGAAGAGTTCTAGTGTGGCCCCTTCAACAGCCCCTGACAGACAGGTCCAGGTACAAAGGTGTGGCTACACTAATTGTTCCTGAGCCCAGTTCTAGTTGCCCACCTCTCAAAAGCAGCACTTGAGAAATGAGAGGAGGAGGAGAGACAGAAGTCAAATTTATTCAAGGGCCATTGTCTTGAGAAGATGAACGGATTAGTTTCCTCAAAACTCCATCTTTGAGAACTCAGATGTGCCAAGGGCTTCTACAAAGAGGGAACAGTCTCGGGACAAAAGGCTCTGCTGAGTGACTCATCATCCTGACCTGTTTCCCTTCTTCTCTGGTTGGGATGTTATGATTGAACTTCACCTCCTTGGACTGCTTCTGTAGTTTATTTTAGAAAAAAAATTTTTTTAAAGTTTTCTCCCTTTTAATTTGTAATATGAAATAGGGTTTGACTGTGTAGCCTTGGCTGGCCTTGAACTCATGGCAATTTTCTTGTCTTACCCTCAGTGTTCAAATTACAGTCAGGCACAACCATCCATATATATATATACACATATATATATATAAAATTTTTTTCAGGAAGTTTAACTTCATGATAATTTACATGCCTCATGTTGGTTGAGACATGAACTAAAGAATAAGGGTGCTACACGTTCTGATGTTATCTGCAGAGTAACTTAGTCACTTAGGTGCTGCCCCTCCTTAGAATTAAAAATGCAAAGGAGAGGGTGCATGCTCTCACCCCACAGAGATTCTGATCAATCACTGGGCTACACAACAGCTCAGGTTTAGGGGGCTCTTCTCTGTGTCCCATGGCATGCTCTCAGTGTAGCTCTGTCTTGAGCAATACTGTCTCCACTTCACACGTCAGCCTTCCTGAATTTTCAACTTGTCATTTTAAACGTAAGGAGAACATCTGCCCTGATTTGGGTCCATGTTCCCTGTGCGGAATCTTTGAAACCAATAGTAGAAGCTGAGAGCAATGCTGGGGGTGAGGCGGGGATGGGGACTTCGTTTCCTTCCTTTTCTCAGGGACCAACTGATTGCACTAGGTTCCTCTCAGAGACCTAACAATGGTTTACATTACCACCGGCCACAGCTGCCAGGCACCGAGGGTATTGGCTGTGTATAAAAGGACCCCCCCCCAGCTTGTTCTCTGTTCTCTCTCTCCTCTCTTTCTGTTCCTGGCTTCTCTCCCTCCCCCTTTCTGGCATTCTTCAGGGTCCACTCCTCTCCCTTCCCCCAATAAGCCTCCTTATACCAGATCTGTTGTGCGGCATAATTCCTCAGGGGGATACCTTGGCATGGGCCGGCCATGGTACCCGTCGCCACATCATTATATTTCATAACATTGGTGCTGAGACTCAGTAGTCCCTCCTGGTGCCTGTGTTCCTTCTCATGGTTCTATGTCACACACCAGGATCCTATTTCCAGCCTACCACCACCTGCAACACGTCTGCTTTCTGGCTCACTGGTTGCTTACCACCCCATCCTCCACCAGAGCCACAATCCTGCAGTTTCTTTTAGGCCCCCCTGGGCTACTGCACCCCTTCCTGCTCTTCTACCACCTCCACTTTGGAGCTGCCTGTAAATCCCACAGCTCCTCTAGGCCCTTGTGACTTTTGTCACTCTGTTCCTCAATCCTGTCCTACGGGTGAGCTCCCTCTACAGAGTTCAGTTTTCGTTCTTACCTTCTGGCCTCTATGAAAGCCCTGGCACTTGGCAGACTCCTCTCTGGCTTAGATGGGCTAAGCCACTGACCACCTCAGGGTGCGGTGACTACCCACTTAATGGCTTGGTTTTTGTTTTGTCCTCTCTGAGTCCTGGAGATGCCTACAGCCACAGGCTGCAGTGACATTTCTCCTCTTTCAACCACATACGCATTGTTTTCCATGTCCACTATTAGAAAACCTCTAGCCTCTACATCTGAAACCTGACCTGAAAGGCCCTAAATTTATTCATCTTTCCAATCACATTTCTTTTTTTTTTGGTTCTTTTTATTGTGTGTGTGTGTGTGTGTGTGTGTGTGTGTGTGTATTTGACATCATTTGCTCTGTTTCCTCATCTTCCACCTCTGCTCAGACCTACCCTCCACCCTTGAAAACTCTCCCTACATAAAAAAATAATCTTTGGCTGGAGATATGGCTCAGCAGTTAAGAGCACTGACCTCTCTTCCAGAGGTTCTGAGTTCAATTCCCAGCAACCACATGGTAGCTCCCAACCATCTGTAATGAAATCTGGTGCCCTCCTCTGACCTGCAAGCATACCTGCAGACAGAACATTGTATACATAATAAACAAACAAACAAACAAACAATAATAACCTCCTTGAGGAAGCTGTAGTGTATCTCAGCGTGCCCCACAATATTCCATTTTGTCCACACTTCTTTGCTTGCAAATGTTCATTATAATGACTCCTTGGTCTGGTACGAAGCCTCTGGCTTCTGCTACTTTGTCGATGCTGGAACCTCACTGGGACTCCTCTCAGATATCCTGTTATTGTCCTGTGTCATGGAGATCCTGGGAATCTACCTCCATGTCTGGGCTCCATGGCACTGAACTGGTGTTGGTCTCTGGCTTGCTTGTTTCTAGGAATGTTAGGCTTTATGCATTCAGATGTTCATAGGTCAGAACACTAGATGTAAACAGCCTCTCTCCTCTCTGCCACCTACTGCTGCACATGTGAGACAGCAGCCACATCTGCAATGCCTCTAGGGGCAGTTCCAATCAAATTTCTGTTATTATTCAGGACCTTTACAAATACTACAAGCTATCAAGAAATAGAAAGAGATTCCCTATTTCTCTTTTTCTCCAAATCCTGTTTCTTTTTGTCTGATCTCCCTCCCCACACTGCTTAAAGGTCCTGCTTCTAAGTATGCAACAGGTCAGGGCAGAGTGGGACCAGTGACTGCAATGCTTTTCCTCTGCAAGCAGCTGCTCTCAAGATTCCTTCTGAGCTGTGTTTGGATCATTTCTCTGAATTCAGTTCCAAATTCTAACTAGACTCTGATTTCTCTGTGTGGCTCTGGCTCTCACTCTGCCCACATGGACCCACATACCCCTTCCCCCATCCCTCCTCCTGGCTTCCTGAAGCCAGCTTGAACTAAACCTGGCCCCATTCAAAGGCCAGAATTGGCATACCAAATTTCTAACTTCTCATTGCCACAGACAAATGATTTCCAATTATCTTTTTTTTTAAAGGTCATTTTAAAAAAGAATTTATTTATTTATATTATGTATATTAATGCTCTATCTGCATGTACACCTGCAGCCAGAAAAGGGCATCAGATCACATTGTGGATGGTTGTGAGCCACCATGTGGTTGCTGGGAATTGAACTCAGGACCTCGGGAAGAGCACTAGCCAGTGCTCTTAATCGCTGAGCCATCTCTCCAGCCCTCCAATTATATCTAAACTTACTCAGCTCTACGCTCCCAAAGTCTTCCCTAAGACTCTACTTCCCCACTCTTTGTTTTGTTTTGTTTTTTGAGACAGGGTTTCTCTGTGCAACAGAGCCCTGGATGTCCTGGACTCTCTGGGTAGACCAGGCTGGCCTTGAACTCAGATTCACCTGCCTCTACTTCCTGAGTGCTGGGATTAAAGGTGTGAGCCACTACCCCTTACTTTCCCACTCTTCATTTTTTTTTTTTTTTTTGGTTTTTGGTTTTTTTTTTTTGGTTTTTCGAGACAGGGTTTCTCTGTGTAGCCCTGGCTGTCCTGGACTCACTTTGTAGACCAGGCTGGCCTCGAACTCGCAAAGATCCGCCTGCCTCTGCCTCCCAAGTGCTGGGATTAAAGGCGTGCGCCACCACTGCCCGGCTTTCAAAAATCTTTTATCTCTGCTTTCTTTGCACTCTGCTCTCAAAAGAAAAGAATGTATATCTTAAGAGTATACTCTGGGGCTGGAGAGATGGCTCAGCAGTTAAGAGAACTGGCTGTTCTTCCAAAGGATCCTGGTTCAAATCCCAGCACCACATGCTAGTTCACAGATGTCTGCAATTGCTGGACATGGTGGCACATGCCTTTAATCCCAGCTCTAGGGAGGCAGAGGCAGTTGGATCTCTGTGAGTTTAAGGATAGTCTAGTCTACAAAGTGAGTCGAGGACAGCCAGGTATACACAGAGAAACCTTGTCTTGAAAAACAAAAAACAAAACAAAACCAAAACTAAACAAAAAACAAAAAAAACAAAGCGTATACTCTGAATTCTTATCTAAGGATTTATAATTTGCTCATTGGGTATGGCTTAAAATCTATATAATATGCAATGAAATTTGGCTTTAAACTTACATAACAAAAGTTTACAATTATATATATTATTTAGCTCTTGTTTAGGATATATATATATGTGTGTATGTAACTCGAATTCAACTCTGTGTATGTAACCTGGACTTAACTCTAATGTGTATTTGTGCATGTAACTTGAATGCAATTCTCATTAAAAAATATGCATCTATAGATATACAAATACTTTAAAATAGCAACCATATCGACTACATGGCTTGCAACCTTCCATGTGACTTCACTATCTTAAGATGGCCACATAGTATAAACAACAATTATGAAACTTCTTAGTCTTCATAAACTGTGTTTATTGTTGTATCTCCTTTTAGACTAAGAAAGTAACAATTCTCATATTTTAAATGGGTATGGATTTTTATATGATGGTGAACTTTTAACGTTATAAAGGTCTATTCAGATTAACAAAAGCTAATTTAAAAGTATGTCTAACTACTTATGTCTTTGGCAGTTCTTGGGTACATGAATGAATGCTATTTGTTTTGCCTGCTGCCAGCTGCCTGGGCTCGGGGTTCACCTCTGGGCTTTCTGGGCAACTTAGTATAACAGAAACCTGAATGTTATTTAAATATGGATAATTTTAAAGTTATTTTATACTATTCTACTTTATTGCTGACTCTGGGAATGGGTTATTGTTTATTCTTTTTGAGACCCAGGCATGCTTTTAAAGTTCAGGGTCAAAAACAGGATTATTGATGTTTAAAAACAGGATTAAGAAGCTTAAATTTATCATGACAGACAGAGACTCCTAAAGTCTAACAATGACCACTCCCTCCAAGTTCTCCAAAAAAGCTATGAACACAATGACTCCACCTGGATTGTGGTACTGGGCAAGACTGCCCCAGTGCCTCGCCCGCTACTAGGGCCTGGCCTAAACTTTGGACAAACAGAGGACACCTGAAGAGTTAATTGCATTCACATTGCATAAGACAAGGGGAGACTGATCTCTCCCATGTTCCTCCTCCACAGAAAAGCCACTCATCTTCCGGGCCTGACAGTCAGACTGCCTCTGCCCGCTGCACCATGGAGACCACAGGAACCTGGGGCAACTGTCTAGGCAGCAGACTATGGACTAGTTTCTGTCATTTTAATTAATATATGGGCCATTCAGATTCTAATTTATCCTTCACAGCTCTCTGATCACATTGATGGCTGAGCTGACTGTAGCTTGGCGACTAGAGAACAACAGACAACTAGCTCCTGCGCCCAAGGTAATCCACCATCATGTTAGTTCATTAGTCAATTCATTAGCTAGTTAAAACTGCTAGATCTCTTATTTAAAAAGGAAAACTGGTTTGCTTTGCTTACAAGGCTTCATGCTAAAAAAACAAGCAGGCTTCAAAGTAACTTGCTATTGCTTTATCTAAAAGAACTCGCTCTACAGTGACTGATCCCAGGAATCAACCACCCGTGTCTCATTCATGGTAAATAATTGGATAGGAAAGTTTATGTAGTGACTGAGGATACAAAAGCTTAAGTTATGAGGAACTAAGAAAGTATTTTAGGGTCTAAGAAGGTGTTTTAAGGTTGGTAAATGCAAGTGAAAGCCTACATGGTGAGAAAGTGATTTTAAGGTATATAAAAGGATGTAACGTGCTTCAGACTTCTTCCCCTCACTATGCCACTGTTGTATCAGGACCTCAAAAGTTCAGAGTTTTAACAATAATCAATGGAGTTCTGATAAGTGATTAGTCTAACTATGGTAAAGCCTTCCACTATACGATCCACTATCATAGTCACAAGCTCAAGATTTTAAATTTCCTTTGGTTTGTCTTTAAGTGTAGACTTAAAAATGTTTCTCATTGTGCTACAACTTTATACTCTGTTTTCTAGATAGTGGGAAGAAGCCCCTCTTTCACAGTCTGTAGTCATACTGAAAATCAAGATCTAGTGAGCTTCTGCCCTTCTGATCCCCGGGGGATTTCCGTCCTCCCTGAGCGCCCTTAGGACCCCTGCGCTACCATTTGACAAGTGTCAGAAGGATCGTGAGGTTTCGGTCCTCCCTGAGCTCTCCTTAAAGAGTGTTTATGCTGATAGCCCCAGGTCGTTTTCTAAGCCTCTACTATTACACAAAGATATATGTCTACTGCTTTTTTCTACAGTATGGATTTCAGTACAGATCACAAACAACGACAATGCTGACATGTCTGGCGTTTGTCTCTTTGTAAACTTAAAAAGATACTTCTAAGACTCAGGAAATCCACTGGATCCACCTCTCATTGATCCAATGGACTCCAGATAAGTACCCCTTGTCAATCAACAGACTACAATCCCCCCTATTTCCTATTCAAGAGGGTGAGATTCCTTCCTCTTTCCTGTTTTTGGGACTCCCTTCGCCCCAACTACCAAGTATCATGGGCCTAAAAGTTTCAAATGTAGACCTAAGAAAAAAAATTCTCCCTAACCTTCTTAAGTCTGTCTTCTGCCCTTTATGTATATATAGGGCATATGTTCCAGTATCCTGCCAAGTCCAGGTGTTTCCTTGAGATCTGTACCCAGGACAGCTCCAAAGCTGCTACCCACAGGCACTCCAGTCTAACCTCACAGACTGCTTCAACGAGGCCTGCACACTCACTCCTACCTGCCATTGGCTCCACAGATCCTGGACAGCTGTGAAACAAGGGGCCTCCCAGGACTTGACCAGCATTCCAGTTTTCTTAGGGTCCCTAAAGACGACACTGCCCCAAGTCAGCAGGAAGTAGTCTAAAGAACATAGCTCTCTCACTCCTGCAGTACCATCACCCCTTTCTAGTTCCTCATTTTTAAATTAAACAAAAAGGGAGAAATGTTAGGGTACAGACAATTCCACTAGGGTCTTCTCAGAGACCTAGCAACAGCTTACGTCATCACCTGCTTCAGTGCCAGGTGTACCAGGTGTGGGCTACATATAAAAGGACCCCCACCACCCCAGCTTGCTCTCTATTCTCCATTCTCTCTCTCTCTCTCTCTGTTTGTTCCCACCTTCTCTCTCTCCCCCTTTCTGCCCTTCTGCAGGCCCCCACTCCTCTCCCTTCCCTCAATAAACCTCCTCATACCAGCTCTGTTGTGTCGTAATTCCTCAGGGAGGCACCTCAGCATGGGCCTGCCTGGTACTTCCAACCACTTCATTATATTTCGTAACACCAATGGGTTTTTTTTTTTGTGTGTGTGTGTGTGTTTCCTGTTGTCCTATGTCTGAAAGCTTGTTTTGTATATTTGGTCCTTGGTTTTGTTTTGTTTAAGGGGGAGTAGTATGTTAGTTTTCTATGACTATTACAAAAATGATCACAGATTTGGTGGATGAAAACATTTATTCCCTTGTGGTTCTTGAGTTCAGAATTCTGAAATCAGTTATCCTGGCTGAGATCAAGGTGTTGGCAAGGCCTACTTCCTCTGGAGGCTCTGGGTGGAAAAATGCATTCCCTGCCTTGTCCAGCTCCTGGGGCTTCATTCCTTGCATTTTCTGGCTCATAGCCTTTCTTTCCATTCTCAATCCAGCAATGTAGTCAGAACCCCCCTCTCACTCCTTCTTATACAGATATTATTGGTTATGCTCAGTATCCTCCAGATATGCGGGACAGTTTTCCCATTTTAAGATTCTTAATAGGCAAGGTCTCTTTGCCTTGTGTGGTAACTTCCACAGATTCTAGTGATTTGGGGCTTATTTATTCAGCCGGTGGCAGGATGCAAATGCAGTTCCTGTTTTGTCATCTTGGCTGAAAGTGGGAATCTTCTTTTCAGATATATTTTTTAAAAATGTGGACTTGGGTGTTGTATGTTAGTGGTAGAGTATGTTCCTAACATGCACGAGGCCGTGACTCATCCCCACCAGCAGAAAAGTCCTGTTCTCTCTCTTTCTTTCATTCTTTCTTTTTTGTTTGTTCTGTTTTTGTGAGGCAGGGTTTCTCTGTGTAGCTCTGATTGTCCTGCTCTGTAGACCAGGCTTGCCTTGAATTCACAGAGATCTGCCGTCTCTCTTTTTAAAAAGTAAGAACAAATGGTCGCTGGGCGTGGTGGCACACACCTTTAATCCCAGCACTCGGGAGGCAGAGGCAGGTGGATCTCTGTGAGTTCAAGGCCAGCCTGGTCTACAGAGTGAGTCCAGGACAGCCAAGGTTACACAGAGAAACCCTGTCTGAAAAACAAAAAAAAAACAAACAAAAAAATGATCTGATAAAATCCTTTTCTTCTTTTCTTTTCTCCATCTCTTTCTTCTCTTCTTCCCTTCCTTCTCTCTGCTTCTACTATTGAGTTCTATTCCCAACCATGTTGGTTTGAATGATAAATTCCCCTGTTCTCTGGCATTTGAATACACTCAGTCCGTGCTGTCTGGGAAAGCATAGGAGGTGAGGTCTTGTTGGAGGAAGTATGTCTCTCAGAGTCTGCAGACTCCCTCCATCTTGATTTACTCTCTGTGCTTCCTGTTTGGTGTTTGAGTTGATGTGAGCTCTCAGCAGCTGCCCCTGTTGCCATGCTTCCCTGCTATGAAGGTGTGTGAGACCAAAACAGGAACAATGTACCCTGAAGGCTAAGGGTTCTGTTTGCAGTTAAGAGAGTCAAGAATAAGTCCCTGTTTGTCTTGTGTAGGTTAAGGTTTCTGTTTGTAGTTAAAAAATAAGTTTCTGTTTGTCCTGTGTTAAGTCTTTGCAAGTTAAAGTTTCTATTTGTAATTAAGAATCAGTCCCTGTTTCTTAGATCTGATGTAAACAGCAAAATATGTTTTTAACCTACACCAACTTGAGACCCATTCACATGATGTGCTTCCTTACCCTAGTTCCTTCCCTTTCTATTTTTTTCTTCTTTTTTCAAGACACGTTTTCTCTGTGTAACAGCCTGGCTATCCTGGAACTCACTCTGTAGACCAGGCTGGCCTTGAACTCATAGAGATCCACCTGCCCCTGCCTCCTGAGTGCTGGGATTAAAGGCGTGTACCCACACCCAGACATTATAGACAGCTGTGAATGGCCATGTGGGTGCTGGGATTTGAACCTGGTTCCTTTGGAAGAGCAGTCAGTACTCCTAACCACTGAGCCATTTCTTCAGCCCAAAGATTGATTTATTTATTATTTATATAGAGTTCTGTCTGCATGTGTGCTTGCAGGCCAGAAGAGGGCACCAGATCTCATTATAGATGGTTGTGAGCCACCATGTGGTTGCTGGGAATTGAACTCAGGACCTCTGGAAGAGCAGTCACTGCTCTTAATCCCTTAGCCATCCTTCAGCCCCCCTTCTCTTTCATTGTATCTCCTAACAATATATAACAGCCAACTCTCTCACCCCTGTGAACACCTCATCTCTCCTATAAAAAGAACCTCAGCAGAGGCTGCTCTCTCAAATCCTGACTTAGGGTGGGACAGCCAGCTGGCCAGTCCCAGGTGCACCCCAAAATACAGCTTGCTTTATTTGGACAATCATGGGGTTTCCTCTTCTTGTTATGAAATATAATGAGGTGGCGGAGGGTACTGTGGCAGGCCCATGCCAAGGTATTGCCCTGAGTAAATTATTACACCATACAATAGATCTGGTATAAGGAGGCTTACTGGGAGAGGTGAGAGAGGAGTTAAGGCCCAGAGGAGGTAGAGGCAGAGGCAGATGATTATTAAACATGTAGACAGACAGACAGACAGGGGCAGAGCCATGAGGGCAAAGAAGGACAGAAGGGGCAGAGAGAGATCAGATGGAGAGAGAGAGGGAACAGAGAGAGCTGGGGTGGCAGGGAGGTCCCATTTTTAAAAAATCTTTATTTTATTTTATGAGCATTGGTGTTTTGCCTGCACATATGTCTTTGTGAGGGTGTCAGATCCCCTGGAACTGGAGTTAAAGGCAGTTGTGAGCTGCCATGTTGTTGCGTGTGCCTCCAGAGGATTTGGCATAGAGCTGGTGAGATAAGAGCATGTTCAAACCCCATAAATCTCAAAATTGAGGCCTCATGTCCCAACCTGAGAACAGAAGGCGTAGAGCAAGCTGTGTCCCTGCTTCAGGAGCATGTAGACATAATTCCCCAGGAGGTCACAGGTAAGCTCACTCACATAACCAGCCCCTGGGACTTTTCCCCATGTAAATATGGCATTGCCAGCATCTCAATCTCAGCCAATAGAATGCATTCACCCCCCCAAAATCCCTCCTACTTCTCACTGTTCAAAAACCCTCACCCATCTTAGAGTTTAGGAGATTATGAAGAGATTTTGATCAGCAGCTGGCATGACCCAGCCTTTCCCAGTACACATACACACACACACACACACACACACACACACACACACACACACACACACGTATGTACATCCAGGAGAGAATGGGCACCAGGAGAGAATGGGCATGCTGCGTGTTCTCTCTCTCTTATCCTGTCCCTGTGCCTAGCGGGACAGCGACTGACCACAGACCCTGCATTTCACCATGTGGTTGCTGGGAATTGAACTCAGGACCTCTGGAAGAGCAGTCAGTTCTCCTTAACCACTGAGCCATCTGTCCAGCCCTGTCAGGTCCTCTTATATGCAGCCCACACCTGGTGCACCTGGCTGTGGCAGGTGATGACGTAAGCTGTTGCTAGGTCCCTGAGGGTAGGCTAGTAGAATTACCTGTAAACTGTCACTTCTCCTTTTTCAAGTTTTAACAGTGATGGATTCTTATCCCTTTGAAGGTGTAAGCCCAAAATAAACCTTGTCTCCTGTAAGTTGCCTTGGCAATGGTATTTTATCACAGCACTAGGAAAGTAACTAATACACCAACCTCATTATTTTTCTTAAAATTTGAAAGATGATCTCACTACATTGTCCAGGCGTCTGGAACATACAGCTGTCCTCTTCAAGTCTTCAGAGTAGCCTAGGTTACAGGCTTGTGGCACAAGGTGTGGCTAATAAAATCCTATTATGTGAAATAAAGTTCTTTGTGGTCTAATTCAATAGTTTCTAGTCAACTTTGATAGCCATCCATTATATATTGCTTTTGTTATGTAATGTTGAATCGTTATCTCAGGATCAGTATGGCTTTTGTAGTGGAAATTCTGCCTGGCCTGAATTGGGATAATACTTTGACATTGATTTTGCACTTGTTACCATGAAGCCCCTGTGAGAGCAGAGCTGTGTTTGTAAAAGTTAGGGTATAATCTGGAAAGAATCTCAGAGCTTAAAAGCAGTTGCTGCTGTCCAAGGCAGCCAGCTCATAACTACCCGTAGCTCCAAATGTAGTGGTTTGAATGAGAATGGACCTCCCGCCTCCCTGCCCCTCCCCCAACCCCTGCAGGCTCATGTATATGAAAACTTGGTCCTTAATTGGTGGCTTTTTTTTTTTTTTTTTGGAAGGATTAGGAGATGTGGCCCTGTTGGAGGGGGTGTGTCACTTGATGTAGCCTTGAGGTTTCAAAAGACTTTCACCACGCCCATTGTGCTGTTTGCTATTTGAGATGTGAGCTCTCAGCTGTTCCTGGTGCTGTGCCTTCGCTCTGCCACCAAGAACTGTCACCATCTGCAACCATAAGCGTAGTTAAATGCTTTTCTTTTATAATTGCCTTAGTCATGGTGTTTTATCATAGCAAGAGAAAAGTAACTAAGATACACACATACACACACACAGTTTAACTAATAAGATAAATAAAAATAAAGGTATCCTTCCTCTTCCTCGGAGTTCGGCTGTGAGGCAAACTAGCTTTTTCTCTGTCATATGCTGGTAGAGACACCCCCTCCCCATCCCTTGAGGTTTATCATCAGCTTCAGTCTGATGACCTTATGTGACCCTATAAGCAGAACCCTTGCTTGCTGAATGGCAGTAGTCTCCCATTCCTTCTCAGTTTCCACTCACATTAAGCTGAGTCAGGAGGATTGGGAATCAACATCAGCCTGGGCTACTTCATTCAAAAAAAGCCAGAACAAATCAAACCAAACCCCACAAATTCCAAAACCCTCAAACTTTGCAATATTCTTTCCCAAATGTAATCATTGTTGCACCCACAGGCTTTGGCTACAGTCACAGTATCAGTTGCCTATTTTTTATAACAACGTATTGGACCCTGCTGATAAAAACGAAGTCTGGCATTACCCGAAAGCCCCTGAGCTCAGTGCTAAATGATGGACTCCCTTTTCTCAGCAGGGTTCCCTCTTCTGCTTGCTTTGGGTAAACCTAAACCCCACACCCTCCCTCTGAGGATTGTTGCATAGCCCTCCTTCACAGGTAGATTCCTGGACCAACTGAAATTGCAATTTAACTATCAATTGTATGTATTAAGTATGAACTGTAAGATTAGGCCAGTGGAGTAGCCGGCAGCTTGGCAGAGCAGCGGGCAGCCTGGCAGGATATCAGCTGACGGGCCTGGCCCGCCTTAACCAGCGGCCTGATTTATCCTGGGGAAAGAGCCCCAGACCAAGGGTGGCCTACACCACCTGTAACCTAAACTCTGTTAAGTAATATGAATTGTTATATTAGGCTGGTAGAATTACCATTGGCTTGGTGGGAGATTCGCTGGAGTCTGGGAGTCTTGGATTGCTTGGACTGACGGCCTGTAAGTTTCCATGGTCCTTTCCCCAATAATTAAATACACCAAGACCTTTTAATGTTTCAACACTTAACCCTTAGGTGGGCAGAATCTCAATTAGTTACTCTAAGTTAACCCGGATCACTTAATCCCAAACTGCCATGTTCCTGTAATTACTTTCCAGCCTTCTCAAACATGTCTATCTGCTTCCATGTCTCCTGGTGGAATGAGCTAATGTAAAACTCAGGGTTCTTGTTGTAATCTCAGGAAGTCCCACTTTTCTATACATTTACTGCCCAGCTAATTGGCCTTCAGCAATTTTTATTAACCATTCAAGAGAATGTCTCAGAAGGGGCGGTAACCAGATCTCAGCATTGAAATCAGCCTATCAGAAGCAATGTTATTAGACCTTCCCCAACACCCAACTCTTTCTCCCAATAAGAAACCCACCGAGCAAGCATCTAGGATTCCAGGAATACCCTCCCCATGCTAATGAGATCTCTTGGTGCCTTGGCTTTCATTCAAAGACCTTTTGTCCATGTCTCTAACCGTGCCTGGAGTTCTTTCTCCATCCTTGCTGCCCATGGGATAATTAGGTACTGCATTCCCTTTCTTATGATTGGACCATATCCAGTGAATCAAACACATTTACCTCCAAAACATCTCCTCACTGCCCAAGATTTATGTCCCTTTTCACAAAATAAACTCTCTCTATCACAACCATCTGAGACTTAGTTGTTTATTTTGGGCTTTGGGAGGAGGGAGGAAGAGTTTTCCCCCTATGAAGAACTCAGCACTGGATCTGCTTGCTTAGCTAGGCTTGCTTGGGGAGCAGGATCCTGCCATGCCACTTCCGCCTAGCCAGGTGCCCTATCTCAGGCAGCTGGGGTTCTTCTCTGAGCACCCGGAACTTACGCCCCCTCTGTCACTGCCACTGGTGTTGCCTAGCCAGGCTCATGTCTTGATCATCTCTGCCTTCAAAGCTTCTGGTGCTCTCCTGTACCATCTGCCACAGTGCCCATCTGCAGTGGATGATCCCTGGCTAAACAGCCACTGCATTCCCTGAACTGAGTTGGACTCCTGAAGTCACTTGGCTCAGTCCAGGAGCTCAGAGCTCTTTGAACGGCACTGGCAGCCTAACTAAGAGTTGTAACACTTGCAGGGTGGAGAAAATCCTGTCTTCAGCCTCTGTGGGATATTCTGTGGCACAGGATCCCATCCTATGCTCCATCTTTTTCTTCCTGGGCCTTATGGTAGAGGAGTGGACACTTCCAGACTGGTGCCTGACAAGGCCCTAGCTTCCTGAGAGACTACCGGAGAAGGTCTGAGGCCCACCAAAGCCGCAGAATGACAACACTGATCACTGAAAAATTGACCACTTAAAGCTTATTTATTCCCCCACAGTTTCTATCCAATCAGGTTTGGAGGCCCAGTTAGCTGGACCCTCCTTTTACATCCATACAAAGTGGCAATCAAGGTGCTTGCCAGGATAGGAAGCTCTTCTCCAGCTCTGGTTGGACGTTCTGGACTGAGGACTTTGGCTCCTTACTGGCTACTGGCTAGAGGCTGTCCTAGGTTGCTTAATATCAGGCCTCCTGACACGCAGCTTGCTTCATCAAACTGTGAATGCCAAGGAGGCACTGGAGAGAAGTCTGCTGAAAGGCGGAAGTCGGTCTTTTACTGTCTGATCCTGGAAGTGACATCTAAATGTCACCATGCCTTTGGCCTATAAGAGAAAGATTACACAAGGCTGTAACTACAGGAAGTGGGAACATGGTGGAGCAGGAGATTTACATACTGCCTGTTTTGGTCAAGATTGCCAGGGGCAGAGAATTGGCTGCTGGGTTTGGCAGTGTCAAGCCACTGGCAATGTTGACCAAAGCAGTTGAGTGATTTCAGGAATGGAAAGGAGGGAGGAAGTTCTCATAGGTAGAGGGGAGAACCTTTCAGCAATATCTCTTCATTCCCTACCCAACCGACACCCCTCATCGTACCACCTTCTTTTCTTCTATGGGTTTGAATTTTTAGGCTGTACTTATTAATAGTATGTGTTGTAACTTTTTTCTGGCTGTTTGGTTTCTTTACCTTTTGTAGTGGTTTGAATGAAAATGGCCCCCATAGGCTCATAGGGAGTGGCATTGTTAGGGGGTGTGGTCTTGTTGGAGTAAGTGTGTCACTGGGGGCAGGCTTTGAGGTTTCAAATGCCCAGACCAGGCCCAGTCTCCCTCTCTTCCTGCTGCCTGCTGATCCAGATGTAGAACTCTCAGCTACCTTTCCAACTCTATGTCTGCAGTGTGCAGCACCATGCTTTTTCCAATGATGATACTGGACTAAACCTCTGAACCAGCTCTAATTAAATATTTTCCTTTATAAGAATTGCCGTGGTCATGGTGCCTTTTCATAGCAATAGAACACTGACTAAGACACCTCCAGATTTGTCAGTATTATTGTGTATGACAGGTTTTCCTTTTTTTTCCCCCAAAGGCTGAATACTATTCCATTGTATATTTATACCGCAATTTATTTATCTGTTTATCTACTGATGGACACTCAAGATTGGTTCCTTGTCTTGGGCTATTTTGACAATGAGCATAGGAACACAGATATGTGACACTTTGATTTTATTTCCTTGGGATATAAACGCAGTAGTGGGATTACATGGTAGTTTCTATTTTGAATGTTCTGGGAAACTATATTCTTTCCTTCCACCACAAGGGCTCTGGGGGATTGAACTTATGTCTTCTTCGGGCTTGGGAGGAAGCACCTTCACCTAGTGAGTCATCTC
Organism: Lophiomys imhausi; assembly: GCA_907164525.1. Classification (NCBI taxonomy): domain Eukaryota; kingdom Metazoa; phylum Chordata; class Mammalia; order Rodentia; family Muridae; genus Lophiomys; species Lophiomys imhausi. The sequence continues at coordinate 8,620,781 of CAJQZJ010032648.1, read as the reverse complement.
CTGGATCCTGATAATAACTGTTCTGATAGGTGTGTGCTAATTCCTCATTGTGGCTTTAATTACTCAGTATTAAGTTTTGATGGTCTCTTTGTCTTTTGGCATAATTAAGATGTCCCAAGAGCAAATGATATGTTTCTTGGAGTCACTGTTTCCTGGAAATGACACATGCCTTTTGTGGTGGCGCATGCCTTTAATCCCAGAACCCAGGAGGCAGAAGCAGGTGGATCTCAGGTGGATCTCTGTGAGTTCAAGGCCAGCCTGGTCTACAAAGTGAGTCCAGGACAGCCAAGGATACACAGAGAAACTCTGTCTTGAAAAACAAAAAAACCCCAAAACCAAAACCAAAACAAGCAAACAAAAAAAACGAACCCCACCCAGGACTATGTTACCTAGTACACACAAGGTTGCCATTAGTCCCTGATCTTCTCAGGGGACAGACCTGGAAAATATGCAGATTTTCCCCCTAATATAATCTTGTTATTATTTTTGTAACATTAGCTTAGAACTGGACCTTTGGGGCTAGAGAGATGGCTCAGGGGTTAAAAGCACTGGCTGTTCTTCTAAAGGATCTGAGTTCAAATCCCAGTACCCACATGGCAGTTCACAGCTGTCTAATTGCCGGGCATGGTGACGCACACCTTTAATCCCAGCACTTGGGAGGCAGAGGCAGGTGGATCTCTGTGAGTTCAAGGCCAGCCTGGTCTACAGAGTGAGTCCAGGACAGCCAGGGCTACACAGAGAAACCCTGTCTTGAAAAAAAAAAAAACTGGACCTTTGGTATTTTTTCTAATATCCTCCTAGTTCAAAATGCTCCCATCCTTGGTAGCTGAGATTCTCTTAGCCTGTGTCTGTGCTCCACACACACAAGCCTCAGCATGCTCATCTTTGCAACCTCCTGCCACAATGCAGCTTTCCCAGGCCCCACAGAGGACTCTTGTTCTGTGCTACTTTGCGGGGTAGGTGACTGCCATATTCCTCCCAGAAGTCCAGTGGGTTTTAGGAACAGCCATTGTTTGTGGGAACACTGTAAGGCCAGAGACACAAAAACGTGTAACTTAAAAAAAAACAAAACAAAACGATTTTTGTATTAGGATTCTATCTACTAAATGAGTCTACAACTGAAGAGTTTTATATTTTTGTTTTCTCCTTTTCTCTCCCTTTCTTCTCTTTTTGAGTACGGATTCTTGCTATATATTCACAATCCTGTTTCAGACTCCTTTGCCACGATTATAGGTGTGAAAGCCCTTGCCCAGCAGCAATTTAAGATCTTAAGATTTTTTTTTTATTGTTGTTGTTGCTGTTTACTGACCTTTTAATGCTGACTGTTCTGCCTTGCTGGTTTTAACATAGTTTATTTGTAGCAGTATAATAAAAATATTCGTGTTTCAAAATAACTGCAATACTGTTGTTAACAATGAGATTACTGAAGGAAGGAGGTAAGTCTGTTCCAAGAAAGTACCCTGCAGATTAGAGCAGTTAAAATGCTTTGCTCCAAGGTCTGGTAGAATAACCCTTTGTCTGGGTTTTGTCACCAACCAGTACTGAATATTGTCTTCATTCTGCTTATTTTCCAATTCTGTGCATTAGTTCTTTTCTTTCTTTAAATTTATTTGGAAATTTGTTCCCTACTTCCTTCCTCAAATACTTCTTTTTCTTATCTTAAGTGGCATTACTTTCCTTTGTGTTTTATTTTTATATTTTTCTTTCTCATTGGGGACTCTATTCATTCTCAGTTCATGTTTCCTCTTCCTGCTGCGAACATGGGAGGGCACCAGGTACTCCCTCCCTTCCTCTCATTTTCCACTAAACACACCTTGCCTACCCTCCCACGCCCTTTGACAAGAATGTATCCTAAATTGTCCTAGAACTTAAAATCATCCTCTCTCAAGCAATACGCGACAGGTGGTGCCATCAAGGCCGGCTGAGCCCAGGGTTCCCATTACCATCTCCTTCCTGGCCACTCTCAGGTTTTTTTTTTTTTCTTTTTTCTTTTTGGTTTTCCAAGACAGGGTTTCTCTGTGTAACACTCTCAGGTTTGCATCTTCTGCTTTTACTTCTTCCCTGAGCTGTAGCTCCATGTATGCAAACTTTTAGTTTACTGTCTCTATTTGGGTAGTGAATGGGTGGCTTAAGTTTAATGTGGCAAACACAAACTCTCTATTGTTTAACAGTTACCTGCTCTCTCCCCTATTTAATAAATCATGTAATTTTTTTCAGTCCAGAACCTTGACACCATTCTCCTTCTCATATTCCATAACCAACCCATCAGTGTCTCCTGTCAGCCTCTGTTGTCAGGGATCCAGTCAGCCCAGTCCATTCCCACCGCCCCCACGGCCACCGCCCCCACGGCCACCGCCCCTACGGACACCGCCCCCACGGACACCGCCCCCACAGACACCACCCCAGGCTCTGCTGCTGCCACTTTGCATGGATTTTTCCCTCCATCCTTGCCCTTCACAATTTCTTCCAACTAAGCAGCTGGAATGAACTTTGACAAGGTGCTCCACTGTTCAGATCTTGCCAGTGTATGTCTTTAGAATAGTTTAAGTTTTGGGTAATCTACAGATGAATCAAGACTGGCCATGGTGGCTAGAGAGATGGCTCAATTGGTGGATGAAAGCCCTTGCAGTGTGAGCTGATGACCAGAGTTCTGTCCCTGAAGGCCCTGCTGGAAGGAAGGAACCAATCCCTTAAAGTTGTCTCCAACCTGTACATCTGTGCTGTGGCACAGTGATGCACACACACACACACACACACACACATGCATATGCGTACACACACATACACACGCATGCATACACACATATGCACACACATACACACATACACACATGCATATGCATACACACACATACACACATGCATACACACACATGCACACACATACACACTTACACACACATGCATATGCATACACACACACACACACACACACACACACACACACACACAGAATATTTTAAAAAGCTTGGCCCTACCTGGCTAACTGTGGAAAGTGGGTGTTGGAGCCATGAGTTCATAGTGGTTCATTTGTTTTCGTCTATTGTTAGGTTTTATCGCTTTGTTTTGGCTCCGAATTTCAGAGGTTTCAGTCCAAGGTCATGTGGCCTCCTTGCTTTGGACCTGAGATAAGGAGGCAGAAAGAATGTCATGGAGCTGGGATAGAGGAAGCTGCCCTGCTTATGACAGCCAGGAAGCAGAGGGTAAGGAAAAGGCCAGGGACAAAGTATACCCTTTGAGAACACCCAACCCCATCACGTGACCTACTACTTCCAGCAAGTCCATACCTCCTAGTTTTACAAGTTTCCAATAACTTCACCAAGTTATGAATCAATGAGTTAAAAGCCTATTTTCTGGGGCCTTTTCATGAGTTTTTGAGGGACAGTGCACATCTAAACCAAAATTTTTAAAAGCTTCACAATTTTTGTTTAACTGCCCAGTCAGTTAAGGAAGCTAGTAGCCATGTGTGACTAATGGGTACTTGAAATGTTGCTGGCTGAATTTAGCTGTGCTGTGAGTTTGAAATCCATGCTAAACTGAAAAACTTAGCAAGACAAAAATGCAAATCATCACACTAATATCTTGTTTTGTCCTGTAATATAGCTGCTTCATGCTAACATACTAATATCTTGGTTATACAGAACAAATAAAATGTCCTTACAATTTCACTTGTTTCTTCAAGTATGACTGCTTCAAAATTTAAAACGACATCTCTGTCTTATGCCATGTTTCTGCAGGGTGTGTCAGGTCTTGTGACCTGCCCTGCTTTCTCTCTGACTTCATTACCTACAGTTCTCTTCTTTGTTCACACTTATTCCAGCCACAATGACTTCTTTGTTTACAGTAGGCTTTTCTGCCTCAGGACACAGGCCCGTGCTCCTCTACCCGAGATAGCAGAGAGAGGAGAGAGTGCTAGGCCTTGGATGCTCTTCTTTTCCTTCCTCTGGGGATCCTCTCAAACTGCTGCCTTATTGGTGATACTTCCCTGACCTGTAACACTCTGTCATTTCACTCTTTATCCCCCTGGACCTGCTTCCCTCTTATAGGACTTACCACTACTATAGCAGTCTAATTTCTGTTGCTGTAGTAAAATACTTGAGGCTGAGTGCTTCATAAAGAAAAGTTTATTTGGATTTGGAGGCTCAAGGGCTGATATCTGCTAAGTTTGGTGAGGGCTCCCTTCACTTGTACCACATTGTGATGCAGAGTATCATGGTAGGAGCCTAAGTGGCAGGATGAGTTTATATAGCAAGACAGGAGCTGGAGTGAGAATGAGTTGGGCCTGCTGTTTTATATAACAACTCACTCTCACTGAATCCCAAGAGAACTCCCTTAAATGCTTCTGAGAACATTAATCCAATGACCCAGTTGTTCACATCCCCATAGGCTCCATATCTTAAATTTCTACTACTTGGACATTGCCAACAGAAGATCAAACTTCCAATGTGTAAAGGTGTTCATTCATTTTCTTATTATCTGAGCATGGAGGACAATCCATGGGAGATGATAGTTGTGGATCCCAAACACATATATGGTGGCATTTGTGGGATGAACAATGAGTTCAAGTTCAATATAGACTATTCAGTTTCCCCAAACGTACAAGAAGTAAATGTTGCTAGAGTACAAGAAAACTTAATTTTAATATGTAAAATACTTTACACAGGAAAGCAAGTACATTGTCATATGCTATGGATAGGCTATTTTTAAAAAGAAATTAAAGTAAAATAAATGACATTATTCAATGTTGCTCTATTTGTATAATCAATAAGATAGGGGTTTTAGAGATTTAAAGAGTTAAAGGAAATAGGACTGGAGAAGATTAGCAGTTTAGAGCACTGGCTACTCTTTCAGAAGACCCAGGTTCTATTCCCAGCATCCACATGGTGGTTCACAACCATCTGTAACTATAGTTCCAAGGAATTCAACACCCTCTTCTCAGACATCACACATATACATGGGGCACAGACAGATGTAATAGACAAAATACCCATGTATATGAAATAAAATAAATAAATAACAAGAGTTGATGAAAGTTAATAGAATACAGATTAATTTTTGTTATTAAAAACATTTTTTCATATAATATATTCTGACCTTTCCTTCCTCTAACTCCTCCTAGATCCCTCCTCACTTCTCCACCCACCCAACTCCACACTCTCTCTGTCTCTTTAGAAAACAAATGGGGGGGGCTGGAGAGGTGGCTCAGAGGTTAAGAGCACTGGCTGTTCTTCCAAAGGTTCTGAGTTCAATTCCCAGCAACCACATGGTGGCTCACAGCTATCTACATTGAGATCTGCCCGGGCATATATGTAGAGCAAATACTGTATACATAATAAATAAATAAATGTTTAAAAAAAAAAAAAAGAAAACAAATGGGGAAACAGCAATGACAACCCCCTCAGAAAACATAATAAAAATAAATGAAAAAAAAAACCACAAAAAACACACACATGTACAAACAAAATCCATAAAAATACGAAGTTGAAGACCATAATATACAAGCAAAAGGCCAATAAGACAAAAAACAAAACAAAACAAAAAAAATGCCCAAACAAAGCTGAATGAGATAAAGTCTACAAAATTACCATTGAGTTTGTTTTGTACTGGGAATGGTTAATATACCCAATGAGACTCCATTGGAGAGAACTAATCTTTCTTTGCAAATGGATGTAAATAGCTCCTTGGTTAGGGATAGGTGCTCCTGTCCTCTCCCTCCTCTCAGCACCAAGACCCTGTCTGGCCTGGGCTTGTGCAGACCCTGTGCATGCTGCCCCAGTCTCTGTGAGCTCCTATGTCTGTCAGTCCTGTTGTGTCTGGAAAACAGTTTCCTCAGTCATTCATCCCCTCTGGCTCTTAGAATCTCCCTGCCCCTCCTTTCTGTACAGATCCCTGAGCCTGGGGGGGGGGGGTTTGAGGAAGCCATCCCATTTTGGACTGAGAGCTCCAAAACTCTCTCTCTGCCCTTGCACAGTTGTGGGTGTGGATGTTAGTTCCCATCTATTGCAAGAGGAAGCTTCCCTGACAATGGCTGAGCTGGGCACTGACCTATGGGTGTAGCAGTGTCATTAGGAGTCATTTTATTGCTATGTCCCTTCAACAATAATACCTGGTTTTCCCCGGGGCCATGGCCTTTCTGGTCTCAGGTTCTTACATTAGCAGTGCCAGTCATGGGTTCCATTTTGTGGAATGGGCCTTAAATCCAATCAGATGGTATCTGGCTGTTCCCACAGTGTATACCACTATTGCACCAGCATGTCATACAGGCAGATCACCTTTGTGGATCCCAGGGTTTGCCACTGGGTCTCTTTCCCTTCTCCTCTGGTAGCATTCAGGGTACCTTTCAGTACCATGAACATTAGTCAATAGGGATGAAGCCTCTAGTTAGGCACCAGCTTGACTTCTTTGTGTTCAATGAGCTACAGAAGTGTTGTTGTCAGCAATAGGGTCTTAGCAAGGGAGATCAATATCCATGATAACAGCCTGGGTTGTTTGAGGGTTTTGGCCAACTAGACATAACCCATTGCTGGCACTGTGGATTAAGTTTAATTTAAGAGTTGGTAATGCATTTTATATAATAAATACAATCCTGTCAAAGGAAGTTTCCAAATTCTCTTGTTCTAGCATTTTTTTTTTTTTAATGCAATCATAGAAACCCAGTTGTTGGGGCATGTTAAGGAGCTTAAACATTTTTGGGGGCACACTGAAACTTTTATGATGGTGATAATCATAACAAAAACTTGATCTGCTATGAACTAATCTTTGAAGGCAGCTGTTGTTCTTCATTCAAAGATTACAGGTCATGGGAAGCAGGGAAGGCAGATTGCAAGCCAACTGTGACGCCTGAGGAATCCTCAAAGAACTGCAGAGCTTCAGGCCTCTTCACACGCAGCTGGGATCCTGGCTCAGGACCTCTGTGAAGATGCATCTAGGATCATGATCTGGGACTGCAAGAAAGAATGTTGGGGACAGAAAGAAGCAAGGTTAGAAAGTCACTGATTCACAACAGGGCAGATGCAGTTGAGGCTTGGCTGTAAATGTGAGAAGAGAAATGTACCCAAGTGCCTCACCACAGAGCTGTAAGCCATGTGGAATTACATTGTTTAAAGGAGGACACCTGCAGCTAAGATCCAGGGAGAAGCCGGTGTTCATCTCCTCATTTCCTCATTGTAAGAAGTGTTTTTAAATAAATAAAACCACAAGGCGATTTACAAAAGTACTGGCAGGTTTACACATGAAGAAAATAGGCGACTACGACATCAAATAGATCAAAAATAAAAAAAATTCTATACATCCATTACATAAAGAGGTTAAACAATTTATCTTGGTTCCATGTGTATTCATCTTAATAATCTTGTTTGGGATACTTTTAGTAAATGAGAGTGATCCCTGAGTACACACATCAGTCTTTGTGTGTGTGTGTGTGTGTGTGTGCATTTTCCTTCTTTTTTTTAAATTTATTTTTTATTTCTTCAAGTTACATCTCAATAGAAATCCCCTCCCTACTCTCCCCTCCAGTCCCAAACTTCCACCTTCTTCCCCCTCAACGCCCCCATCCACTTCCTTTTTTTTTTAAGTTTAAGGCATATCTTCGCCCCCCAACAGCTCCCCCTTTCAGTCCAACAAATGGCTCTTTCTCTTTTTTTTTTTTTTTTTTTTTTTTTTTGGTTTTTTTAGACAGAGTTTCTCTGTGTATCCTTGGCTGTCCTGGACTCACTTTGTAGACCAGGCTGGCCTCGAACTCACAAAGATCCGCCTGCCTCTGCCTCCCAAGTGCTGGGATTAAAGGCGTGCACCACCACTGCCCGGCGGCTCTTTCTCTTATAACAACAAATATAATACAAAACAACAGAAATAATTAGGCCACAATTATGAGAGTTATATGGCTTAGCATACATTCTCAATGTCCAGTCCATACGCATTTAGCACCGGACTTTAACATTCTATTATTTAACCATCTCCATGAGTTTAAAGTTCTATATCCAATTCAGCCTCTATCCTAACTTCCATCACAATTTTAAAAACATCTTCTTAGATCCAGAACACCCTCTTAATTCCTAAACAACTCAAAATTTAACTATGAGACTCCAGCTATCTAGTCTTCAACCACTCTCAGAGACCTGAGAGGGATAAATATATCTGCTTATATAGGAAGTGCAGGGCCCGCAGCTTCCAAAACTAAGAAATGACATACCAGTGGCTGCCTGGACAGTTCCCATTTTCTCTCCATATGTTACAGTATCAATCTTCAGCCATTTGGCCCCGTTTCTCTGACAGACATTGATTGTAGTGCAGGAATTATGAAGGACTTGCCTATCCTGTCTTGGCAGAGCTAGGCGGTCGACTTACCTGCTTCCAAGTTTTGTCCTGTTTGGACAACATTCTGTCTATACTTGAAGCAAGGAATTTTTATTGCCAAGAGATGGGCTTGCCACTAATTCAACCATCTCCAACTGGAGATTCTTTGATGCTCATCTTCTACTTGGAAAAGAATTAGGGGGTGCTGTCAGGAGCTGACATGTCTCCATATCAAAAAAATCTTAAGAAAACATCTTTGAATGCCATATTCTGCAGATCTCTTGAGGTTTTTGAAGACTACCTCTCTATCTCCTTATATATGCACATGTTGCTTGTCTCTTAATAACTTGATTTCTGATTAACTTAGAAAATAACTGTGATAGACTGCCCTAGTACCTAACAAAATGAATGACTATTAGTTTGCATTTCTTAATTATCCTAAATAGTTTATGACAGTTGCTAACAAAAGGCCAAGACTTCACATTTCATTTTTAAGCATTACCTAGGTACAATACCTTAAAAAGAGTTAACCTTAATTTTGTATCAATATACAAAGATCAATACTAATGTGGCCAAATATAACTTTAATTTTGTATCAATATATAAAGATCAATACTGATGTAGCCCAATATAATCTTAATTTTGCATTAATATACAAAGACCAGTACCAATTTAGCCAAATATTATCTTAATTTTGTATCAAAATACAAAGGTATAAGAGGATATTCAATAATCTGTCCTTTTTTCTTTATCATTCCTATATTATTTCTATATTCCATTTTTTCTCAAGTCTTTTCACCCCTTCATAGGAGAGAAAGAAGGACACAGAAAAAAAAAAGAGAGAAATCCCTGGGTCTAACCTCCAAAACCTATTTAACAAGACCATTTAACAGCTTGTAGTCTCTCCCCCTAAATAACAAGAAGTATCTATAACCCATCAAATGACCAAGGGGGGGGGAAATCACCCACCCTACCTTCTGGAGCTGGGATGTCGCCCTCCTGAAATGACTTCCTGCTGATTTGGGATGTAGTAAACCTTTGCTCTTGTGGTATGGCTGTTTCCCTGTTGGGTGTACAGGTCCATGTGCAGGCTGGATATCAGGCAGACCAGCGTGACTGTTGATCTGTTGCTGCTCGTGTGCTCCCCTCCAGACTGGTGATTGAGCTGGCTAATCTCAGGGTGGTGTTCCTGGGAGCTGCTTTGAGTGGTGACCAGTCTCAGTGTTTACCTGGGAAATTCAGACACTGTGTTTCACAGTAGGCTACGGGACCTCACATTCACTCCACAGTGACTAATTTCATTCACCTACTACTCAGATACAATGCTCTATGGTCTGCGCCATATTGGATCCTCCCCACATCAGTCTTTTGTGGATTGTGTTATAACTTTTAACTCCAAACACTGGAGACTTGAGTCAGGTTCCAGTGATGGAATGAGGGGCTCTTTTCTTTTCCCATGTACCCTCAACTCTTTTTGATGTGCACCGCGTGTGTCACATTTGAGAGTGCATGGGTTTGTGTATAGGGACTAGAGGTCAAGTTTGGGTATCAATCTTCAATGGTTATCCAACCTTGTTGCCTGTTGTTTTCCTTTATTGTATGTGTGTATACGTGTGTGAATATGGAGATGTATACTAATGTGTATGTGTGAGTGTGAGTGCTCAAGAGCACTGCTGTGTGGAGGCAGGAGGAGAACGCTGAGGAGGATAGGGTGGACGACCAGCAAGCCCCACTGATTGCCTTGCCTCTACTCCCAGACAGTGCTGGAGTTACCAGCACTGGCAACCACAAGGGGCTTTTTATATGTGTTCTGGTAATTCGAACTCAGGTCCTTATGCTTGTGCAGCCCAGCTCCACTTTGTTGACTTATTTAATTGAAAAGGAAATTTTTTTGAGACAAGGTCTGTAGGTAGCCTTGGCTGGCCTGGAATTCACCAACTAGACCACGCTGGGCCTAAAACCTTAGAGACCTGTGAGCCTCTGCTTTCCTAGCAGTGGAATTAAAGACCTGTGATACAATGTCCAGCTTATTAAATTTTAAAAGATTTTATTTTTATTTTAATTATGTGTGTATGTTTGTATCTCAAGTTCAGCCATATTAGTGCAATGCCCTTTGAGGTCAGAGGAGAGTGCTGGATCCCCTGGAGCTGAAGTTATGGGCAGTTGTGAGCTGCCACATGTTGGGTGCTAGAAGCCAGATGTGGGTCCTCTGCAAGAGCAGTATGAGCTCCTAACTGCTGCGCCATCTCCAGCCCCAGATGGATTTTTAAAAAAAAATTTTGCTGGGTATGGTGGTGCATGCCCTTAATCCCAGCACTTGAGAGGCAGAAACAACAAAACAAAACAAAACAAAATTTTATTTAAAGACAGGTAGGGTCTTACTGAGTAGCTCTGGCTGGCCTTGAACTCAGAGACTCACCTGTCTTTTCCTCTCTAGAGGTTGGAAGGGCCTATACTGTCCCCTCCCCCACTCCCTGCCCCAAACCTTGCTTGTCTCTCATCTGCCTGGAACTCACTGGTGAGGCTGGACTGGCAGGCCAGCAAGCCTCAGGGATCCTCCATTTCTGCTGCCTTACACAGGGGCATGCTCCACAGTGCCCAGCCTTCTATATTGGGCGCTTGGGATTGAACTCAGATCCTAAAGAACTTTGTTGATGGAGCTATCTTCCCAGGTGTTGATGGAGCTATCTTCCCAGGGTCCCACCTCTTAGCTCTTTTCTGTTTCCTATTTTGCCTCAATACTATGAAGCAAGGGAAAGAACCAAAAAAAAAAAAAAAAAAGGGAAAATAGCTATTTTTAGCTTCTGGTCTTAATTTATAATGTAAGATATCATGTATAAATGAAATAAGTTAAAAGCAAGAACTTTTCCTTCTCTGAGTATATTCACTGTGTTAATTTCATGCAGTCTTGAACACAATATTCTCTTCCATGTTTTTGCAAGCACTCTGTTGTTTTTGTTACTGTTGAAGCC
>CAJQZJ010032648.1:8562615-8609114 GCA_907164525.1 Lophiomys imhausi | reverse complement strand
AAACTCCCTGCCCTGGGGGTTGGCTGATCCTGAGATCCTGGTGTTTAACTCCAGATGGCGGGCAGATTCCTGTAATAGACTGACTGGCTCTCGGAGAGGAGGGTGGCTGCTCCTCTCCTCAACTGCTTGTGACCCAATTGGACCAATATAGAGGGGATTGGAGTGGGGAGAGGGCTAGCCTCTGAGGACCTGGGAGCTGACAGGTCTCCTCAGAAAGGCAGGTAGAGCTGTGGTTGGGTCTGTGTTCTCCTCTCACTGACCCAGTCTTTCTGGCTCCCCAGCTGGGCTGACTATGCAGGCAGGGAGCTCCACCCACAACAGATGCCGGCCTCAGTGCGCCTGTTGAGGACTGCCTCAGATGCTTGGGTGCTAGGGTGAGTGACCCACCCGCCCCAGTATTTGTGGAGAACACACTGTCCCGGGCTCTGTTTGCAGGCAGTCTTGGCTCCTAATTGCTTTGCTGTGACTGGGTTAGGTCTCTGCCTCTCCGCTACAGTGCACACTGTGCCACCATGTTGGAAACTCCGGAAAAAAATAATCTCACTTACCTTTGCTCTTGTGGTGCGGCTCGAGTGCAGGCTGGATCAATATTCTCTTCATAACGAAGACAACATGGGTGTCTGTGACAGTTCAGATTGGAAAATGTCAGTAGACAATGTTGACGGATGGGGCTATCACTATATTTAAGGCCTAATTTCAGGCATTTAAAGTATATTCCCAATAAAGCTTTTAAAAAATATCAACTTATACCCATTTATAAAAATTTTGTAACTGTATGTTGTGTGTCAATACTGGCGGGTGTCAAGATTGTGGAAGCAACCTTTTCCAGTAGCTATCCTGTGAGAGCTAGCAGGAGGCAGGCGTGTGCTTTGCTAAGGCCTAGTTCCTCCCCTTACAGATCTCAGTGTACAGGTAGGGAGATAGAAGCTCCCAAAGATTCCATTCAAGACGTGTGCCACCTACAGGAATGAGAAAAACAGTGCACAGAATATACAGGCTGAAGGCTCAGTAGATGTTTACAGTGTGGAAATGAGGAAAGGTTGTTTAGGAGGACAGGACACTTGCCTAGAGTTCAGAGGGAGGGAATATTCAGGGTGGAGGAAAAAAATATTTGTATTGTAATAATATTTATTTAATATAGATTAATACAGGAATAATTATCATAATTAAATAATTATATAAATTAATATAAAAACAACATATATGATATATGAAATAAATATAAAATATAAATTAATAAAATATGTAAATAAATAATATATAAATTGGCTGAACTCACCTGGAACTGTGTTGAGCATGTTGACCTTGAACTCTCAGAGATCCTTCTACATGCTGGGATTAAAGGTGTGCAGCACTATGCCTGGCTGAGAGTGGTAAATATTGTCAGCATGCTTCGAGATACTGAAATCTGAAATGACCTGCGCATGTATGAAAACTTTCCTATAAGCTTCCAGTTCATTCATCATGTGCTACATGTTCTTTATTTTCTTATTTAAACAAAGGCTCAGGCCAGGAGTGATGGGGCTTGAGTCACTGGAGAGGGAACTGGAGTGCCTCCAAAGCTTGTTCATATCCACGCATTGATTAGAACTCCGTGTCCTGGAGTACCTTTGCAGCAGGTTCAGGGACAGGTGGCACGATGAAGAGCATTGTGGTTAACAGTGGTAAACAGATTCTGGGTCAGGGGAGTGGCTCAGTGACAGATTGCTGCTGAGGCAGGTGTGAATCCCCAACACTGAAAAGAAGAAAAGGAGAAGCAGAAGGAGCAAAGAGGATGAGTTGTAGAGAAGATGCAGAAACTAGGCTGGGTGGAATGCAGCAGCTGGCTGAGGCTTATGGCCCCTCAGGGTCTGTGAATGCATTTGGTGTGAGGCACTACAATGGAAGATGCATGCCTGCGTATACACAACTCAAGGGTGAGCCATGACAGACCCTGTGGATTGGACCTGCTGTTTGATTTTTAAACTAATGCACATGTGTGAGCATCTCCTGGAAACTCAAGCTTGTGTAGACAGGAGGCCATGTGACACTATTCCAGTTATTGACACACCGAAAACCCTTTTCAGGGAAGTTTCTAGGAAACTCTAACCTGACAGAAGGGCAGCTGATATTTATGACCCTCCTTTTCTCTTCCTTGAGTTTGGTATCATTTCTGGAGCCATTGACTGTTCTTGCAATCATGGAAAAATGCCCCGAACCAAAGCCAACTGCTGTCCTCTACTTTTGCAGAGTAATAAGAAAAAAACACTTTTGCGAAACTTTATGCTTAAACCATGGCCAGTTGTATTTTTCCATTATCTTGCAGAGAAACCAGTTCTAATATATATGTCCTTACAAAATGCAGCTGACTCTTATAACATTTTATGAAGGTTAAATGCACAAAACATCCAACAATTACTTTCGTAGGCAATTTTCATATGGCTCTCTGTCCATCCTACCTCCTGGATCAACTTAGCTATGTTTTAGAAGAAAACTGTAGTTGGATCTTGCAATTACTCCAACAATTACTTTCGTAGGCAATTTTCATATGGCTCTCTGTCCATCCTACCTCCTGGATCAACTTAGCTATGTTTTAGAAGAAAACTGTAGTTGGATCTTGCAAACCACATCCAAGTGCAGTGTTCTGATTAGCAAACTGTTAGTTTTATTTAGAGTGAAATTCAGTTAGGATTACATTTTCCAGTTGGCTTCACACTCCAATTTGCCATGCTGACATTTTTTGTGGCTGCGTTCTGTGGAAGAGTCACTGATCCAGCATCTTCCGGGAGAATGCATGATCATGCTGAGCCTGTTTAATTATCACCCCCTGGATTCATTAAGCACTTTTTGCCTACCCAGATGCTCCCTTGCCAGTTTTCTACATGGTTGTAGGGCCTGTTTTTTCTGCTATTTGTCTTTGTTAATTTCACTGCTGGCTAAAGCAGGGCTGGGGTACTCACAAAAATGTAAGACTGACATCAGGAAATACAGGTGTGACTGGCGAGAGCTTCGTGGAGACTCTTCCCCCAACATGTGTGCATGATCCTAGAATCACCTATGTCCCTGATATTGAATTACTTTGGGTATTAAATAGTCTCTCTAAAATGTATGCATGCCTGGGAGGCTTCTGTGGTTATTTGAATAAGAATGGCCCCTATAGACTCAGAAAGAATGGCACTATTGGGAGGTGTGGCCTTGTTGGAGTAGGTGTGGCCTTGCTGGAGGAAGTGTGTCACTATTGGGGGGGGGGCTTTGATGTCTCAGATGCTCAAGCTGGGCCTGGTGTAGCATTCAATTCTGCTGACAATGGACTAAACCTCTGAACTGTTAGTATTGTAAAAATGGCCGTCTACCAAAAAGCAATCTACAGATTTAATGTGATCCCAATCAAAATTCCAGTCATGGTCTTGATAGAAATAGGGAAAAAACAATCCAGACGGAAGCACAAAAGACCTTAGATAGCTAAAGAAATTCTGAGTGAAGCAAGACTGATTTCAAGTTAAACTACATAGCCATAGTAATAAAGGTAGCATGATGCTGGCACAAAAACAGACATGTAGATCAATGGAGCAAAACAGAGATCTCAGAAACAAGGCCATGCAATTAAGAGCTACCTGATTTTTCACAAAGATATAGAATATACACATTGGAGAAAAGACAGACTATTCAACAGATAGTGTTTAGAAAACCAGATGTTGGTAAACTTCACCCTGTCCTCTGTGATCCATTTTCTGGTCCACAACTCTGCCTGCATTCCTGGAGGTCTGCGGGCACCAGGGACAACCAGGTAGAACGCCACCCCAAGCACTTGGCCTCCACATGCCCTTAAAGCACACCAAACAGCAGTAAACTGCACCAAGTAAACAGAAAAAAGGGGAAAACCATCCAAAATCTACCCATCCAACAAAGATAAATGCAGAAATCAGGACCTAAACCTATAAATAATAAATGCAGACCAGATGGCTAAAGGCCAGCCTAAGAAGACCACCTACAAGAGTCAGAGCTGCATGGCACCATCAGAGCCCAGTTATCCCACTACAGCAAGCCCTGGATATCCTAACACAGCTGAAGCACAAGAAAATGACCTTATATCCAATCTTATGGAGATGATAGAGGCCTTTAAAGAGGAAATGAATAAAATCCCTTAAAGAAATCAAACAGGTAAAGGAAATGAATAAAACTGTTCAAGACCTGAAAAGGCAAATAGAAGCAATAAAGAAGCCAAAACTAAGGGAATCATGGAGATGGAAAATCTAGGGAAGAGAACAGGAACTACAGATGCAAGTATCACCAACAGAATACAAAAAAAATGGAAGAGAGAATCTCAGGTGTAGAAGATATTATAGAAGAAATTGATACATCGGTCAAAGAAAATGCTAAATCTAAAAAGTTCCTGACACAAAACATCCAGGAAGTTTGGGAGTCTATGAAAAAACCAAACCTAAGAATAATAGGAGTAGAAGAAGAATCTGAGTTCAAAGGCCCAGAAAGTAGTTTCAACAAAATTATGGAATGAAATTTCTCTAGCCTAAAGAAAGAGATGTCTATAAACATACAAGAAACTTGCAGAACACCAAGTAGGTTGGACCAAAAAAGAAAATCTTCCTGACACATAATAACCAAAACACTAAATGTACAGAACAAAGAATATTAAAAGCCACAAGAGAGAAACACCAAATAACATATAAGGGCAGACCTATTAGAATTACAACCAACTTCTCAACAGAGACTTTAAAAGCCAGAAGAGCCTGGGCAGATGTCTTATAGTCTCTAAGAGACTGTAGATGCCAGCCAGACTACTATATCCAGCAAGACTTTCAATCACCATAGATGGAGAAAACAAGACATTTCGTGACAAAACCAAATTTAGATAATAACTATCCATAAATCTAGCCCTACAGAAGGTACTAGAAGGAAAACGCCAAGCCAAGGAGGTTAACTACACCCAAAAAAACCACAGGAAGTAAATAATTTCACAGCAGCAAAACCAAGAGAAGGGAACACACACACACACACACACACACACACACACACACACACACACACACCCTCCTCTCTCTCCCACCACCAACATAAAAATAACAGGAATAACAATCATTGATCTTTAATATCTCTCAACATCAATGGACTCGATTCCCCAATAAAAAGACACGACTATCAGAATGGATGTCACAACAAGACCCATCATTCTGCTGCATACGAGAAACACACCTCAACATTAAGTATAGACATTACTTCAGAGTAAAGGACTGGAAAAGGATTTTTCAAGGAAACAGAGCCAAGAAGCAAGCTGGAGTAGCCATTCTAATATCTAATAAAGTAGATTTCCAACAAAAATTAATCAGAAGAGATAGAGGACATTTCATATTAAACAAAGGAAAACTCTACCAAGATGACTTTTCAATTCTGAATATCTATGCCCCAAATGCAAGGGCACCCACATTTGTAAATAAACATTACTAAAGCTTAAATCACACATCAGAGCCCACATATTAACAGTGGGAGACTTCAACACCCCACTGTCACCAATGGACAGGTCATCCAATAGACAGAAACTAAACAGAGAAATAATGGAACTAACAGACGTTATGACTCAAATGGACCTAACAGATATTACAGAACATTTTACCCAAACACAAAAGAATACACCTTCTTTTCAGCACCTCCCAGAACCTTCCCCAAAACTGACCATACACTTGGTCACAAAGCAAGTCTCAAAAGATACAAGAAAATTGAAGTAACCACCTGTATTTTATCAGACCACTGTAGATTAAAGCGGGACTTCAACAACAACACAAACGACAGAAAACCTACAAACTCATGGAAACTGAACAACTTTCTACTCAACGATCACTGGGTCATAGAAGAAATAAAGAAATTAAAGACTTTTTAGAATTCATTGAAAGTGAAAACAAAGCATACCCAGATTTATGGGATACAATGAAAGCAGTGCTTAGAAGAAAGTTTGTAGCAATAAGTGCCTTCATAAAGAAATTGGAGAGTTTTTATAGTATGGACTTAACAGCAGATCTGAAAGCTCTAAAACAAAAAGAAGCAAACACACCTAAGAGGAGTAGATGGGGAGAAATAATCAAACTGAGGGCGAAATCAATAAATTAGAAACAAAGAGAACAATACAAAGAATCAATGAAGTAAAGAGTTGGCTCTTTGGGAAAATCAACAAGATAGACAAACCTTTAGCCAAACTAACTAAAAGGCAGAAAGAAAATACTGAAATCATCAAAATCAGAAGTGAAAAGGAAGAAATAACAACAGACATCGAGGAAATCCAAAGAATCATTAGGTCTTATTTCAAAAACCTGTACTATACAAAATTGGAAAATCCAAATGAAATGGATGATTTCTCGATAGGTACCACTTACTAAAGTTAAATCAAGATCAGATAAACAATCTAAGTAGATCTATAACCCCTAAGGAAATAGAAGAAGTCATTAAAAGTCTCCTTACTGAAACCAGCTCAGGGCCAGATGATTTTAGTGCAGAATTCTACCAGACCTTCAAAGAAGAGCTAATACTAATAGTCCTCAAACTATTCCACAAAATAGAAACAGAAGGAAGGAACATTGTCAAATTCATTTTATGAGGCCACAGTCACCTTGAAACCTAAACCACACAAAGACTCAACAAAGAAAGAGAATTTCAGACCAATTTCTCTTATGAACATTGATGCAAAAATATTCAATAAAACACTCACAAACCAAATCTGAGAACACATCAAAAACATCATCTACCACGATCAAGTAGGCTTTATCCCAGGGATGCAGGGGAGGTTCAGCACATGAAAAATCCACCAATGTAATTCACCATATAAGCAAACTAAAAGAAAAAAAAATCACATGATCATTTCATTAGATGCAGAAAAAGCCTTTGACAAAATCCAACACCCCTTCATGATTAAAGTCTTGAAGAGATCAGGGATACAGGGCCCATACCTAAACATAATAAAGGCAACATACAGCAAGCCAATAGTAAATGGAGAGAAAGTTAAAGCAATTCCACTAAAATCAGGACAAGACAAGGCTATCCATTCTCCCATATCTAGTCAACATAGTACTTGAAGTTGTAGTTAGAGCAATAAGACAACTAAAAGAGAGTAGGGATGCAAATAGGATAGGAAGAAGTCAAAATATCCCTATTCACAGCTGATATGATAGTATACATAAGTGACCCCCCCAAGATTTCCTATAGCTAATAAATACCTTCAGCAAAGTGGCTGGATACAAAATTAACTAAAAAGAAAAAAATAAGTATCCCTCCTATATACAAACAATATGCTAGCTGAGAAAGAAATTAGGGAAACAACACACTTCACAATAGCCACAAATAACATAGAATATCTTGATATAACTCTAACCAAGCAAGTGAAAGACCTGTATGACAACAACTTCAAATCTTTGAAGAAAGAAATTGAAGAAGATATCAGAAAAAGGAAAGATCTCCCATGCTCATGGATCAGTAGGATTAACACAGTAAAAATGGCCATCCTACCAAAAGCAATCTACAGGTTCAATGCCATTCCCATCAAAATTGCAACAAAATTCTTTAGAGACCTTGAAAGAACAATGCTTCACATGGAAAAAACAAAAACCTATATGTTATTATAGCTATAACAATCCTTTATAATAAAAGAACTTCTGGAGATATTACCATCCCTGATTTCAAAATGTACTACAGAGCAATAGTAATAGAAACTGCATGGTACTGTCATAAAGGTAGACAGATTGATCAATGGAATCGACTCTTAAGTACAAGAACTAAATCCACACACCTATGGACACTTGATTTTTGACAAAGAAGCCAAAACTATACAATAGGAAAAGGAAAGCATCTTCAACAAATGGTGCTGGTCTAACTGGATGTCTGCATGTAGAAGAATGCAAGTAGATCCATCTCTATCACCCAGCAGAAAAATCAAGTCCAAGTGGATCAAAAACATCAACATAAAACTGGGTACACTAAATCTAATAGGAGAGAAAGTGGGGAATAACTTTGAAAGCATTGGCACAGAAGACAACTTCCTGAACACAATACCAACAGCTCAGGTACTAAGATCAACAATTAACAGATGGAACCTAATGAAACTGAAAAGCTTCAATAGGACAAAACAGCAGCCTACAGAATGGGAAATGATGTTCAACACCACAATATGTCACCATATTTGGTTGACAGTCTCCTGTCAACCAAGATATATAAAGAACTCCAGAAACTAGACATCAACAATCCATATAACTCAATTAAAAAATGGGGTGCAGATCTAAACAGAGAATCTCAACACAGCAATCTTTAATGGCCGAGAAGCACTTAAAGAAATGCTGATCTTCCTTAGTCATCAGGGAAATACAAACCAAAACAATTCTTACACCCATCAGAATAGCTAAGATAAAAAACTCAAAAACAGCACATGCTGGTGAGGATGTGGACTAAGGGGAGCACTCTTCCATCGTTGGTGGGTGTGCAAACTTGTACAGTCATTTTGGAAATCGTTTGACGATTTCTCAGAAAATTAGGAATAGATCTATCTCAAGACCCAGCTATCTCCTAGACATACCCAAAAGAAGCTCTAACGTACCACAAGGACACTTTCTCAATTATGTTCATAGCAGCTTTGTTCATAAATAGCCAGAAATTGGAAACATCCTAGATGTCCCTCAACAGAAGAATGGATAAAGAAGATGTGGTACATTTACACAATAGAGTATTATTATTCAGCCATTAAAAACAATGGCATCATGAAATTTACAGGCAAATCTATGGAACTAGAAAGGGTCATCCTGAGCGAGGTAACCCAGACCCAGAAAGATAAACATGGTATGTACTCACTTATAAGCAGATATTAGTTGTAAAGACAGATAACCATGCTACAAACCACAGACTCAAAGTAACAAGGAGGGCCCAATGGGAGATGCTTGAATCTCACTGAAAAAGTGACATAGATTAGACTTGAGAGGGGGTAGACAAAGGGAGTTGGTGGAAAGAGGATGGAGGGAGAAGGTAATGGGAGAGACAACCAGACTGGGGGCACATCTCTGGGATGAGCTAGAAACCTAGGACAATGGAAATTCCCAGGAATCTATGAGGGTGACCCTAGTTAAGATTCCTAGCAATGAGGGATATGTAGCCTAAACCAGCCATCTCCTGTAACCAGGCAAGACTTCCAATGTAGAGATTGGGATACCAACCAGGCCACAAAACTTTAAGCCCACGATTTGTTCTGCCTGTAAGATGTTCAGAGGTAAAAGATGGAGCAGAATTTGAGGGAAGGGCCAACCAAAGACTGACCCAGCTTGAGACTCATGCCATGAGAGGGAGCCTACCCTTGACATCATTAATGATATTCTTCTATACTTGCAGACAGGAGCTTACCATAACTGTCATCAGAGAGGCTTCCCCAGCAACTGATGGAAACAGACGCAGAGACCCACAGCCAAACACTCAGTGGAGTTTGGGGAATCCCATGGAAGATGCAGAGGAAGGATCGAAGGAGTCAGGATAGACAAGGAATGAAAACCTACAGAATCAAGCATCCTGGGCCCATAGAAGGTCACAGAGACTGAACCACCAACTAGAGAGCATGCATGGGACATATCTAGGCCCTCTGCACATATGTAATAGATGTGCAGTTGAGTCTTCATGTGGGACTCCTAAAGCGGGACCAGGGGCTGTCTCTGACTCTGTTGCCTGCCTTTGGATCCCTTTCCCATAGCTGAGCTACCTTGTCTAGTCTCAATAGAAGATGCCCCTAATCTTACTGCAACTTGATATGCCAAGGCTGACTGATATCCATGGGAAGCCTCTCCTTTCTGAGGAGAAGGGGAGGAGGGGTAGATGGGGGGAAAGGTGAGGTGAGAGGAAGGGACTGGGTGGATGGAGGGAAGAAGCTTCAATCAGGATGTAAAGTAAATACATAGCTTAATTTTAAAAAGTAAACCAAAACCAAAACAAAACAAAAAAAAACAAAAAGAAAACTAGATGTCTACATGTAAATGAATGAAACTTCATCCTTATTTTTCACTCTGCATAAAACAACTCCAAATGGATCAAGAACCTCAAAATCATACCTCAAACTCTATGGATAGATGCTTAAGCTTGAGTACACATGCTTTAGATATAGGTATAGGTAAGGACTTTCTAACAGGATTCTGATTGCCCAGGAAGGCCAATTATCAATAAATGTGACCTCATAAAATTAAAAGCAGGACAGAGGCAATTGCCAATCAAATTAAGAGACTGCATATAGAGTGGGAGAAAAATCTTCTCAAACAATACATTCAATAGAGGATTATTATCTAGAATATAGAAAGAACTCAATAAACTAAACATCAAGAAAGCACACAACCCAATCAGTAAATGTGCTAGAGAGTTTTCTCAAGAAACACAAATGGCAAATAAATACTGTGAAAAAGTGCCCCACCTCCTTAGCCACCAGTAAAATAAAAACTAAAGCAGCTTTGAGGTTTCACTCCACTCCACTCAGAATGGCTATTCATTGAGAAAACAAAATACAAACACTGGGCAAAGATGTGGAGAAAGAAGAATCCTTCCCGGTTGATGGTGAGAGTGTTAACTGATGGATCTACAAGTAGTATGGAGGTTTCTCAAAAAGCTGAAAATAGAATGACTATATGAACCAGCCATACCATTTCTGGGCACATATTCTAAGGAGTCCATATCCTACTATAGACACACTTGCACTCCCATATCTACATTTATTCAAAGTAGCTAGGAATCAGAGTAGATGTCCACCAACTGTTGTATGGAAAATGAAGATGTGGTATATATACACAATGGGGTTTTGGAGCTGGAGAGATGGCTCAGAGGTTAAGAGCACTGGCTGTACTTCTGAAGGTTCTGAGTTCAATTCCCAGCAACCACATGGTGGCTCACAGTCATCTATAATGAGATCTGGTGCCCTCCTCTGGAGTATAGGCATACATGCAGGAAAAATACTGTATATATAATAAATAATAAATCTTAAAAAACAATGGGGTTTTATTCAGCTAGAAAGAAAAATAAAACTTTCAGGCAAATGAAGAGAAAAATATCTTACTGAGTGAGGTAACCCAGACCCAGAAAGACAAATGCCACATGTTCTTTCTCAATGGGACATACCAGGGCCCTCTGCATATATGCAACAGTTGTGCAGCTGAGTCTTCATGTGGGACTCCTAAAGCGTGACCAGAGGCTGACTCTGACTCTGTTGCCTGCCTTTGGATCCCTTTCCAATAGCTGGGCTGCCTTGTCTAGTCTCAATAGAAGATGCCCCTAAGCCAGGTGGTGGTGGCGCACGCCTTTAATCCTAGCACTTGGGAGGCAGAGGCAGGCGGATCTCTGTGAGTTCGAGGCCAGCCTGGTTTACAAAGTGAGTCCAGGAAAGCCAGAGCTGTTATACAAAGAAACCCTGTCTCGAAAAACCAAAAAAAAAAAAAAAAAAGATGCCCCTAAATCTTACTGCAACTTGATATGCCAAGGATCTGAATTTCAAACTTTTATATTTGTGTATTTAATATGGAGTGTCTGTAGAGGTCGGTAAGCCAGAAATGTCCCATAGGATGGGAGGGAAAGAGGCCTCAAAGTGGGGAGCAAATAGTAGAACACATATGATATGAAAGTAGAAGGCAGAATACTGAGGGAAGGGGTGAGTTAACAAAATCTGATGATGTATGAAAAGCCTTTTGGAGATCCAATACTTTTTATGTTAATTAAAAAATAATTTAAAAAAGTGTTTTGAATAAAGGGCTAACACCATTGAGACCACCCCTAATCCCAGCACTTGGGGAGCAGAGGCAGGAGGAACGCAAGTGTTAAACAAGACTGGACAGCATAGTGAGTTCTAAATCATCCAGGATGACATAGTGAGTAAGACTTTCTCTCAAAATCATCATCATCCTGACCAGGCTAGGGACATAGCACAGTTGGCAGAGAGCGCTGAAGTAGAAACGCACTGTTGGGAAACAGCCATAATTGACTGGCTGCATGCAGTTGCCATGAATCTTGAGTCTGTAAAATGCAATTATCTGTTAAGTAAGAAGATGATTAACAAAGGGTGCTAAATCTGGTTCCCAGAGAGATTCAATGTTTGAGGGTTCTCTTCTCTTGAGTAATGGTGGATTTCTTACCCCCCCACCCCAGTTTGCCAGAAGAACTTATAGCTAAATTACTAATAGATGATAATTTCAGCTTCATATAAAATGTGTGGAGATTCTTTTTAAATGTTAAAACAGACTTAGCTTGGAGCCAGGTGTATAGTTTGGTGGTACTGTACTCAGCTAGCAGTTCAAAGGCTCTGGCTTCCAACCCAGACGGCAAGAACTTGACTGAACTGTTTATACTTGTTCTTCCTTAATAAGTCATTTACTTTCTTTCTTTTTTCTTTGGTTTTTCGAGACAGGATTTCCTAGCTGCCCCAGACTTGCTCTGTAGACCAGGCTGGCATGGAACTCTCAGAGATCTGCCTGCCTCTGCCTCCGGAGTGCTTGGGATTAAAGGCATGTGCCACCTTTATTTACTTTCTTTGGAGAACAATTTTTCTTGTCTCCTGTACTAAGCACAGGAACCCAGGACTGGTGGGTTTTTTTATTATTTTGTTTTTTTAATTAGGCCACATTTATGATTGTTATATGGCTGAACATACATTTCCACTGTCCACTCCATACATATTTGGCACCTGACTTTAACATTCTACTGTCTAATCATCTCCATGAGTTTAAAGTTCTATATCCAACTCAGCTTCTATCCTAACTTGCATCACAATTTTAAAAATATCTTCTTGGATCCAGAACATCCTCTTAATTCCTAAACAACTCAAAATTTAACTATGAGACTCTAGCTTTCTAGTCTTCAACCACCTCAGAGACCTGAGAGGGATAAATATATCAGGTTATACAGGAAATGCAGGGCCAGCAGCTTCCAAAACTAAGAAATGACAAACCAGTGGCTGCCTGGACAGTTCCCGTTTTCTCTCCATACATTACAGCATCAATCTTCAGCCGTTTGGCCCTGTTTCTCAGACAGACATTGAATTATGGAATTCTGAAACAGGAATTATGAAGGACTTACCTACCCTGTCTTGACAGAGCTAGGCTGTTGACTTACCTGCTTCCAAGTTTTAGGACTGGTGGTTTTACATTTTATTATTTTTCAGTGGCATTGATACTTGAACCCAGGGCCTAAGCCTGTTAAACTCATGATGTCCAACTGAGCTTCTAAGCGCAGTTCCCAGCATCAACCCCTCCCCCACACTAAAAAGATGTACTGATTCAAAGTGTGCAACTATGAATGGGTGCGTGCATCGGTGTAAACAAAGCTCTGAGGCTAGGGAGAGGCGGAGGCTGTTGGGTGTCTTCCTCTACACTGTCCATTTAGTCCTTTCAGGTAGAGTCTTTCCCTGAATACAGGGTTGGAATTTTCTTGGGTAGGCTTAAAACCAGCAAGCATTATTGAGTTTCCTGTCTCGGCCCACCTTGAAAATGGAGTATTAGGCGTCCATAAGATGCCTAATTTGTTATATGGGTGCTGGGATCTGAACTCTGGTACTTATGGTTGCTCAGCAAGCACTCTTAGCCGCTCCAAGAGGCCATTTCTCTAAGACCACTTATATTTCAAGAGACGGATTAAGTGAAAAGCGGTGTACAAAGCCCTATTTTGCGATTCCATTGTACCCTGGGATTGCACTTCCTTGTTCTTAAGGAGACTCTGAGAATAGAGCAGTGACAAGCATGTTTGAAGAAAAGTACAAACAGCAACTCTTTTGGGCCTGGGCCTATACAGGAGAAGCCAGTTTGTAGGGAAGGGCTCAGGTAGCGAGTAGGGCAGCGATGCTCAAACTAAGTTAGGATCAAGGCCAAAAGAGACTCGCCAGGTAGTTGCCTGAGTGACCCACTTGTGCAACTAGTAGTGTGGGTGGAGATGTTTGATTGGAGCAACAGGGTGGGGCGGAGTAAAGCGGGGCGTGGCAAGAAAGAGTGTGGTACCAGGGAGGATCGTGAAGCTAGGATGGGCGGAGTGCAGGGGTAGGGCGTGGCGCTAGGGCGGGGTGAAACTCTAACTCTAGGGATGATGAAGGAGGAGCTAAGAGGGGCGGAGCTCATGGGAGAGGGTGAGGTTGATTTGGGAGGAGCTGAGGGGAGAGGGCGGAGCTGAAGGGGAGAGGGCGGGACCAAACTGGTGGAGCAGAGGGGCGGGGTCGGGGACAAGGGCGGAGCTAATGGGGCGGGGCCGTGCGTGTCAGGGCGGGGCCGGGCAGTTTGTGGCGCCTAGGCTGGTGCTCGCGCAGGCCTGGCGTTTCCTGCCTGGCATCTGCAGGACGGACTTGTGGCTCGAGGCAAGGGCTCTTTTCGCTTCCCGCGGCCATGGGGGCGGCCGCGGTGGACGAGTACCTGGAGTACCGGAGGTGAGGCCTTAACTACTCTGCTAGGCGGGCCCCGGTTCCCCCCTGCGTCTCTGGTCGTCGTCGGAGCATCCAGGGGCGAAGGGACCCGATAGGCGAGCGCACTAAGGCTCCGGGAGTCCGTTCCTGGGCTGTTTGGGAGGCCTGGATTAATTTCACATTTCATCTTCTGTAATTAAATATGCTGACACACGGCTCTATTCTGTAATGAATCTCTTCCGAGACCACTTGAGAGTCTTCCTTGCCAGGAGGGATGATTAACTACTTTTATAGTGGGTCCTTTTTTGTTTCTCTTAGTGACACTTGAAGAATTACATATTGAGCACTCGGGGATTATAAAAGTTAGTAGACGTCAGTTTGCTCATTAATTCAGTGATGAGTAAGGCGTTAACTGCCGAATGCACTCTCAAGCCCATTGGGATTGGTTTTAGGACTGAGTTTCTGAGACTTCTCTCCCGAAGCAGGGGACACAGCTGCTTGTTTCTTTGGCTTGAGGGCACACAAAGGGTGATGCACCTGCCTCTAAATCCCCATCTCCTAAGAAAGGCTTCCTTTGACAGTTGGGAAACTGGGAGAATGGGGGTTACAGACTTCTTGGCAGAAGGGTGTGCGCGCATCATCAGGGAGGCAGTCAGGAGCTGATGCGGCGCCCATGGAAGGAGCTGCTTGCTGCTCTGCTGCTCATGGCTTGCTCTACTTGCTTGCTGTTTGTCCATGGGTGGCACCGCCCACGGGGGGGGGCATTTTCTCAGTTGAGATTTTCTATTTCTATATGACGTTAGCTTGTGTCAAGCTGATATAAAACTAGCCCCGCACAATTTTCGTGACAGGTTCACCACATACCTTACCCTCTTACCTAGAGCAGGGATGGCTTCATTAGTTTTGCTGTCTGACTTTTCCCTGTGAGCAAGTCACTTGTTTCAGCGGTTGAGTGAGGTTAACTTACATATTTACGAATATGGATTGGACTTTCACCTGTCCCTTGTCCAGAAAATGCTAGGGGAAGGCTTGTGGAAAATTATTTTTTGTAAGCATCAATATCATGGAATCTTTAAGAGAGATTATCATGTCTTTTACCACCAACAAGATTCGGGAAACACGAGGACTTGGGCACCTAGATATAAAAGGGCAATATGAAGACAGTTCCCCAAACTGATCTCCATCAGGCACAAACTTTTCCTACTTGACAGGGCCCAGGCCTGTAACTTCAGCCCTGAGGAAATGTCTAGAAGGGTAGTGAGTTCAAGATCAGTCTAAACAATATAGTGAGAATCTGCTGAAAAACTAGGGGTTGAGATGTAGCTCAGTAGTAGAACTGTTGCTTAGCAAGTGCAAGGCCCCTGGGTCCTGCAAACAGACACATAAGAAAATGTCAAACAAAAGCTTTCCCAGTTTCCTTTAATTTTGACTTACCTTTGGTGGGAGGCATCTGGGAAGGAGAATACAGTCTTTCTACTCAGAGTAGAAAAGATGGAGCACCCGAGGCTTACTAGAAAAGCAGAATCTCAGACTTACTCAGACTCAGTAACTCAATTCAGTAGGTGAACAAGATGCCCTGCAGTCGTGGGCATAAGATAAAATTTGAGCAGTTCTGGTTTGGAATTTAGATGCCAACACTTTCTTACTTAAAAGATTTGCATTTATCCTACACTCTTTCTGGTACCTGCTGGTATTCTTTGAAGGCTATAATAAAACCTTATCTCAGAATAAGTACATTAAACTATTGTGTGTCTAGAGTATTGAAGCAAAGGAGATAATAGGAAATGGTAAGGATTAGGGGAAGAGGAAGGACTGAATGCAGGGAATGGGCCAAGTAGTGAAAGAGGATGGAAAGCTGTTTTTCTGGTTCAAACTCTGTCGTGCATTTTTTTTTTCCTTGGAGGATGAGTGCATACAAATATATTAAATAGTGAAAGTGTAAAGCCCAACAAGCGTCACAGCTTCAGAATGGCCTTTCTGACTTTGCAGCAGTCCATTGAAATACATGGACTTTGGGGCTGGTTAATCTTAGTGTGTGACTTTTATTATATTTGCAGGTTTTTAAAAGTTTATTTAAAAACACCAAGGGAGAACAGTGTGCTGATCATACAGCTTATGAATTGGGTTTCTATTTTCTGTTACAACTGGCTGTTTCAGAACTTAACAAAAGTATGTAATGAACAAAAAAAAATCACATAAGCATTTTATAAACAACACTTTTCAAGAATTAAAAGGAGATATTTTCTTTTTTTTTGGGGGGGGGGGTTCGAGACAGGGTTTCTCTGTATAACAGCTCTGGCTGTCCTAGACTCACTTTGTAGACTAGGCTGGCCTCGAACTCACAGAGATCCGCCTGCCTCTGCCTCCCAAGTGCTGGGATTAAAGGCGTGTGCCACCACCGCCCGGCTAAAAGGAGATATTTTCAAAGAGAAATTTCTTCCACTTTAAACAACTTCCTTTATTATTATTTTTAATTGTTCTTTTTCCCTTTCTTCTTGCAAAGCAAAAATTTCTCTATAGAAATAGCGCAGGCTGATTTTTTTCCCATAATTTGTTTTTGGGTCTGAAATTAAATCTTCAAACATCTGATCACCCACTACATACCATGAGTTTGAGCTTGTGTAGATCGAAGCATGTTTTCAGAGAGTGCATGACCTTCAGCTTCTGTTCAGAGGTCAGGTATGGCAAGCAGTTATGCTGGTTTCTGCCCTGATAAAGTTTTAATTTTAGGTACTGTTTTTAAAGGATGAAA
Source organism: Lophiomys imhausi (assembly GCA_907164525.1). Lineage (NCBI taxonomy): Eukaryota > Metazoa > Chordata > Mammalia > Rodentia > Muridae > Lophiomys > Lophiomys imhausi. The sequence goes on along the minus strand of CAJQZJ010032648.1, from coordinate 8,591,997 downwards.
GATATTTTTATTTTTATTTTTTTTAAAGTAATTTAAGCTCAAGATTTTTATTTTCTTGAGACAGATTCCAGCTGTGTAGTCCAGGCTGGCCTTCAAGTATCTTCATGCTTCAGCCATTTTAGATGGGATTGCAGGAGTGCAGCTACCACATCTGGCTTAGGCTATAGCTTTTAGTAAGAAGAATGAATTAAAGGAGAAATGGAGATGAGTGTGTGATGGTTCTCCACTGGCAAAACTTGATAAGTGTGTGGTTACTCTTCCGTTGCTGTGATAAAACCATGCACAAAAGAAATTCAAGAAAGAAAGGTTTATTTTGGCTTTTTTTTTTTTGAAGAACATGAAAAAAGTGTATAATGAACAAGAATTCATGTGAACACTTTAAAAACAATACTTTTCAGGAATTAAAGGGAAATATTTTCAAAGAGAACTGGAATTACAACTGTGAACTGCCCTGTGGGTGCTAGGATTTGAACCCTGTCCTTTGGAAGAGCAACCAGTTCTCTTAACTATCTCTCCAGAGGGGTAGAGTCTGTTAAAGCAAGGATGGCATGGTCTGGCATGGCATGGTGGCAAGAGAAGAAGATGGCTGATCATCCTGTGTCTGCACACAGGAAGCAGAGAGAGACAGAGCAGGAAGTGTAGAAAAGCTATAATCCCTCAAAGCTGGCCTTGAGCAATGTATTTTCTCCCAGGATGCACCTCCTAAAGCCTTCATAGGATCATCAAACAGCGTCACCAACTGGAGACCAAACGTTCATATACAAGAACCTAATGGGGGACATTTCTCAGTCAAACCACAACAATCAGTAAAGTTATGTTTTAAAATAGTTACCTACAATCTTTTATATGGGAAAAGAATAGAGAAAATACTTCTTTCCTCAGACATTGCTGGGTTCATGACTCAAGTGTCTAAAATAAAAGGAAGATTGACTGGGAAAAAGCTTATAGATTCAAGTTTACATGACATGGGAGTGAAAGAAAATAAACACACAGGAAATCCTGTGCCATATTTATGCTAGGTTTGTTGACTAGTGGACGGCCAGGGAGAGATGTGACCGAAGGACAACAAAATATGACCTAATGGCAACGAACTAGGGACCTTGGGAAGACCTGTTTGTCTAGCTTCTTCTCTGTGCTGTTATGTCTTCAGAGAAAAGTATGTTCCTTCTCTCAAGGCAGAGGGAGGCTCCTGGAATGAGGGGTAGGACCTGCTTCAGGGAAGAGTATGTGGGATGGTGGGAATGACATTCCTGTTTTGGCTGTTGGCTCAAAAGTTGCTTGTACATCCTGAACTCCATCAGAAGCAAACATTTTATTGTTACTGTTTATAATTTGGCTCTGTATTTGTGTTGAAAGTCAAAATCCAAAGTCAAAGCTACCTTTCATTTAAATATACAAGAATTATTTAATTTTAGAGTTTAATATTTTTGACCTGGAACATAGTCAAGGGTTAAAAGTAATACTTCTTCCTGTTATAGAATTGTGGGTGAGGATGATGGAGGGAAACTTTTTACTCCTGAAGAATATGAAGAATATAAGAAGAAAGTTTTACCCATGCGTTTACAGAACAGATTATTTGTGAGCTGGCGGTCACCAACTGGAATGGATTGTAAACTTGTTGGCCCAGAGACACTGTGTTTTTGCACACATAGGTAAGATATTGTATCTTTTTTTTGAACATTTTATTTTTAACTATGTGCACGTGTGTGTCTCTGTGTGGGTATGTGCAGGCAACTGCAGAAGGCTGAGGCATCACATCTCCCTGGAGCTGGAGTTACACATGGTTTAAGGCACCTGAGACAGTTGTAGGGGACCAGACTCTGCGAGAACTGTGTGTGTGCTTAACTGCCAGACCGGCTCTCCAATCCACTTTATCACTTATTTTCTGATTGCTAGAAAATTAAAACTATAGCAAAAACATATCTTCCTCCTATTATTAACAGCATGATGATTAAGAAACAGTTGATGTTGGTGTTTACATAGTGTACTAGAATTATGTAGAGGTTTTTAAACATATGATGAACTTTTGTACCCTGTTAAACACATCACAGAGTCTGTCACCATGAGCAACTCTTATCTGGCCATTGGTAACAGAGGACAATCTTTTTCCAGGGGTCTTTCAGGTTGGTGAAAGCAGCCTCACCTGGTCCGGTTATTAGATAGGGAGAAGCTGGGTGGTCTCGCTGATCTATGTTGGCCAGGCTACTCTTCTACCAGTAGACCCACTTCTCTTCAAGGTTATGAATCACTCTTCACATCCTCAGGGAGTACTGGGTTGCTGTTTTTCATTCTCTATTTGTTTGCTCATTTCTTGGAGAGAGGGTCCAATTATTTAGCCCAGGCTGGCCTGAAACTTGCTGTGTCATCCCAACTAGCCTCAAACTCCTGTCTCTCAGGTGCTGGGATTACAGAAATGCACCACCATACCTGGCCCCATACTTTGAACAGACAAACATGCAAATTCTTTTGATTTCAAATTGGTGTGTTCAAAAACATCACCTGAAGAGGGGCTAGTTGTTATAAGTGTTGTTTGTACTCCTGTGCATGTGCATTCCTTCTGATTTTTCTATCATCTCAGAGTTGTAAATATCAAAATGGCCAGAATGCTTTACAAAAAGTATAAAATAACAACAACAGCAACAACAACAACAACAACAAAACCCACTGAACCTAGTACCCATATTTAGGGAGCAGGTTTAACTTTTTGGTCTAAGGAATCCACTGAAGGGGAACCATCCTATTTGAAGAGCAACTTCTAAGGCTCTTTCTGAGAGACTCTTTGTGTAGTTGCTATTTACAGAGTCACAGTATGCCAGTTGTTAGGCAATTGCTAGGGTGAGTAATGTATATAGATTGGCTTTAAACTTACCTAGAAACCATAACTAAAAACACTGTGGAGAAATGGAGTATGATGGCTGCATGTTGATATCTGTCAAAACTGAAGGGATTGGGCAAATTTATGGTAGTCTTATAATCTGTGCTTGTGAACATTTAATGCCAGTTCCTATGTGGAATTTGTGCAGCTTGAAAATAACCCTCAAAATATGACTCAACAACGATGAAGAATTTCTCTGTAGTATTCATTACTTAATAAAATTCCTATCCAAAATGTCTTTCTGTTTGTACAAGTAAAACATGGTTATTAAGGAAAATGGGGAATACATAGAAAAGTAGAACACTCACCACCCAGAGCCTGCTGCTGTTAGTACATTTTATCTGTGCAATTTTCTCTTTTACATTGTTCACTTAGTTGTACAGACTGTGCATGCATAAAATATAGCATGTTTTTTCATAATCGAATCACAGAAAATATATATGCATGTGGCTAGTAGTAATCTCAAGACAGTTTTTAAATAATTGTTCTGTGTTCCAGCTAGTCCAGTAGTGTTCACTGTTCTTGAAGCTGTGAGTGAGACTCACGGTGTGCCAGGCAGAAAGGCGGTTACAGAAGTGGGGACTCCAGGCCTGTCCTTTCCTTGGCTTTAACCAATTCAACATCTAAATATTTTATATATAGTGTTGTGATTCTATGTAGGTTTTTATCTAAAGAGAGGATTTCACTGGTAAAAAGTGTGAAGAATGCTCTCTAGTAGTGGATTTATGCATTCCCCGCGCTTATACCTGTTCATACACAAATAGCTGCTAGTGCATGTACTATCGCTAGCACTGCACAACCCTTATCTGTATGTGCAATTATTTTCTTAGGGTGTATTTTCCAAAATGGATTTCAAGAGTTAAAGGATGACATTTTAAACTTTTCTTGAAATAAGCAAATTACATTAAAAATTTTATTAAACTTATTTCAGTTTTAGATACCAAGCATAAAAATAAATTTAAGTGATGCACTTTGATGAAGACCATTCTTTTTAAAAATCTTGCATTCATTCATTCATTCATTATTTACTTATGTATGTGTGGATGCATGGAGGTCAGTGGGTCTAGGAGATCCAACTCAGGACATTAGGCTTGGTGGCAAGTGGCTTTACCCACTGAGGCATCTCACAGGCCCTCTTTGGTTTTCTTGGTGTTCTAGGGTACTCACTGACTGTACATATAGGCAAGTGATCTACCACTAAGCTGCATCTCTAGCCCTAGGAATTTTATATAATTTTACAGTGAGAGAGAGAGAGAGACAGAGCGAGAGAGACACACACAGAGAGACAGACACAGAGACAGAGAGACAGACATAGAGAGAGATTGGGGACACAGGCCTGCCATGACACACTGTTGGCTGTGTAGAGGACAGTTTAAGGGGAGTGGTCCACTCCTCCCATCATTTAGGTTTTAGGCACCAAAATAAGGTTTTTAGATTTGGCAGAAAACACCTTTACCCTCTTGCCACATCCATCATACTTCAGTTTTTTTGACAGGGTCTTGCTGTATAGCCCAGGCTGGCCTCAAACTCATGATCTTCTTGCCTCCACCTTCTGAATGCTGAGATCACAAGTATATACCACTACACCCGACTTGATAGAAAGCATTTTTATAAAGAGCTGATTTTTATGGCTGGTTATATATTAGTAGTGAAACATTTGCTGAGCATACATGAAGCCTTGGGGTTGATTTCCAGCACAAGCCCCATATAAAAGGGACTTTTGCATTCATTGAGGATATGCATCAAGACTAAAGAACTGCAAATGACAAGTATTTTAAGGGAATTATATTTCTTTATATGGTTGTGAAACTTTTTAAATAACCAAAAATTAAAATCTGAAAAAGTGAAGACCACTGACCAGAGCTGATAGAAGTGCACACATGGGAGAGTTTTATCTTATTAATAAGAGGTAAAAACAGAATCAAAATAATTACATAGGCATCTAGTAGACAATAAATTATAATGTTTGACAATATCCAAATTGTGTTTGTGTTTCTATTTTGTAAAGGTATAAACAGCATAAAACTGACTTTGAAACAATCCCACCGCTGCGCCCCATTGATCTGCCTTGCCAAGTGACTGGGTGTCGGTGCAAGGCTTACCACTATGTCCCTCTGAATGGTACCCAGCCTATTCGCTGCAGATGCAAGCACTTTGCTAACCAGCACAGCACTGCAGTCGGCTTCAGATGCAATGGCTGTAAGTTCCATTCTCATACACAGTTGCAGAATGTTTAAATTTCTTTATTAAATCCTTTGTTGTTGTTTTGTTTGTTTGAGACAGGGTTTCCCTGTGTCTTTGCTCTCCTGGAACTCACTTTGTAGACCAGGCTGGCTTTGAACTCACAGAGATCCATCTGCCTCTGCCTCCTGAGTGCTGGGATTAAAGGTGTGCTCCACCACTGCCTATCTCAGTTTTTAAAAATTATTATTTAATTTTATTTTGTGTGTATGGGTATTTTGTCTACATGTATGTCTGTGTACTACATGTATATTTGGTACATATGGATGCCAGAAGAGGATGTCAGATAACCTGGAACTGGAGGTTGTGGTTGTGAACTGCCATGTGGGTGCTGGAAATTAAACCTAGGTCCTCTATCGAAGAGCAATAAGTGTTCTTAAGCACTGACCCTTCTCTCCAGCTCTGATGAAAGGTTTTCAATAATAGGGGCTGGAGTGATGGCTCAGCAGCGGAGAGTACTTACTGTTCTTATAGAGGACCTGGTTCAGTTCAGCACCCACACAATGAGAGTTTAATCAGCCTGGTTCCTTTTTGCTGTGGGGGTTGATGTTGGGCATTGATCCCAAGATCTCGTGAATGCACAAAATTTTAAAAATTTATTTATTTAGGTTTTTCGAGACAGGGTTTCTCTGTGTAGTCCTAGCTGCTCTGGAACTCACTCTGTAGACCAGACTAGCCTTGAACTCACAGAGGGATTAAGGGTATGCACCACCACACCCAGCCATTACAGACAATTTCTAACTGCCATGTTGTGCTGGGATTTGAACCCGCGTCCTTTGGAAAAACAACTGGTGCTTTTAACCGCTGAGCCATCTCTTCAGCCTGGCATAGACTTTTTTTTTTCTTTCTTTTTTTTTTAATTTTATATAAGTACTTTATTTTTTTTTCTTCAAGTTACATCTCAGTCACAAACCCTTCCCTAATCCCCCTTCCTGTCCCACCCTTCCACCCTCTTCCCCCCAACAGCTTCCCTTTTCAATCCAACAAATGGTTCTTTCTCTTATAACAGTAAATTCTATACAAAACAGCAGAATTAAATATGCCACATTTATGAGAGTTAAATGGCCCAATATACCTTCCCAATGTCCAGTTCATACATATTTGGCCCCTGACTTTAACCTTCTACCTTCTAACCATCTCCATGAGTTTAAAGTTCTATAACTGACTTAGCTTTCATACTAACTTGCATCACTATTATAACCATCTTCTTAGATCTAGAACCTGGCATAGACTTTTAAAAAAGGAATTTCATAAGTAAAAAACATAGCAACAACCTGACAAACATTTCAGATTTTCTGATTGTGGGTGCTCAGTCAGTAAATTCTACATGTAGCAGTTCCAAATCCATAAACAGATCTGAAGCATTTCTGGCTGCAAGCATTCTGGATAAAGGATACTCAATTTGAGAAATGTTTACTACAATAGCAGAAGTGTTTCATCCAGAAAGTTTAGAATTAGTTGTATAATACTTAGGAGCACTGGTTACCATACACAGCGTATAAGTGGTGTGAATAGGTAAAGATTTTGCATTATATATTCTGGTCTCCATTCCAATATGGCTGCCTTAAAAAAAGTATGTGTGTCTACACCTGGTACTGGCAAAGACCAGAAGAGGGCGTAAGATTCCCTGGAACTGGAGTTATAGACAGCTGTGAGCCACCATGTGGGCGTTGAGAAATAAACCCAGACCTTCTGCAAGAACTGTAGGCATAAGGTTATTGTGTAATTCAAATGCTGATTTCTGTACCCCCTCCCATATCTGGTTTCTGAGGAACTTGTGTCTCAATGTTATGTAAATACTGCTCTCCAGTTGTCTCCTGATATGCCAATAAAGCAGCTCTCAGGCAATCGTTGAGGAAGGGAGAGAATAGGGCTGGACTTCCTGCCCTCCAAGGGAGGAGGCATTAACAAGAGGAAGTAGGGGGATTCAGTGAGAGGCACAGGCAGAAGAAGCCAGGAGAGGAAGAACAACATACTCCATGGGTTAGATGGAAGAATCATCTCTACATGGCCTGCAACATCAGCACAGCATGGAGAATAACAGCCCAAGGGGATATATATATATATATGTTGGGGTTTTATTTGAGAAATAGAATTTAAAAGCTAGCTTAGAATGGCCAAGATTGCTCAGTCCAGGCGAAGGCTTGTTAAAATCCATCAGGTGTCCGTGTGATTATTTATAATGGCTAGTTAAGGATTAACACTGCCAACTAATTAACTATATAAATATTGGTAATAATTTAATTGTTTCAACAAAGATCTGTACATGCTTTTAACCCACTGAGCCATCGCTTCTGCCTTTGTTTCATTTTTTTAGTGGCAGGGTTTTGTTATGTACATTAGTCTGGTCTGGGAGTTGTGATTCTCCTGTCTCAGCCTCCAGAGTGCTTGACTCACAGGAGTTCACTGCAGCACTCAGCTTTAGCGTAGCTTTTGAGGAAAGGGTCTGCAATTTTTGGTACTCCATCTATCTGTCTATCCATCTATCCATCCATCCATCCATCATCTATCATCTATTTTTGAGACAGAGTTTCTCTGTGTATCCCTGGCTGTCCTGAAATTTGCTCTGTAGACCAAGCTGACCTCAAACTCAGAGAGGTTCGTCTGCTTCTGCATCCCGAGTGCTGGGACTAAAGGTGTGCACACCAAGCCTGGCAGCACTACAGTTTTTAACTCAGTGTTTTTTGGGCCCAGTTAGTTTTTGAAACATTTCCTTCCTTCAGTGTGCACCCTCTTAACCACTTCAGTATATGTAAGAATAGCAGTGGCCAGAGACAGCAAATGCAGGGTCAGAGGCCTACCCTTAGCTAGTTCTGGCTAAGATAAGTGTCCTATGGTGGGCAGCTTAGTGCTGATTCTTAACATTTTGTCCTTTGTGTCTTAATTCAGGTTCCAAGTGTTCAGGTTTCCACAGCTGCTTCACTTGTGGCTGTGGCCAGCCAGCATATGCCCACAACACAGTGGTGGAAACGCGGCAAGAAAGGCTGGCTCAGGGAAAACCAGTAGGACGGGATGTTCCTTACGCAGCAATGGGAGGTGTGACTGGCTTCAGCTCATTGGCAGAAGGCTACATGCGCTTAGACGACAGTGGCCTTGGTAAGTGAGGGTGCTTGAAGTGTGAGCTTGGCACAGGGTTCACGAACAGTAACAAACCTTACATTTACTTAGCATTTTTTTTTTTCAGAAAATTTCTCTTATTTAGTTTTCATTTAAAAAATTTTGTTGCACTATACAACATATTGTTATAGAAAACTTAAAAAACACAGGAGAGAAGATTATTCTTTCTGCAGTAGTCAACCCTGACCTGCGTCCATGTCCCTAGTGACGGGGGAAATGGGTGACACTTTGCCTGATATGATACGGTTGCATGCAGTTTATTGTGTGCAACTTGCTATTGGAATGCTCCTGCAGAATTTCTCTCTTCTCTTTCCCTCCACTTTTCCTTTTCCTTTCTTTTTCATCTTTTCTCATTGACCTTTATCAAGTCATTAAAATGTGTACTAATAGCCTTTTACTTTGCAGTTATTTTCTCCAGTATGTCATTTACCATTTTATTTTAACATAAAAGTATCATTTTATTCTTCTTTATGTGCATGTGTTTCTGTGTGTACCTGTGTGTGAGGGTGTCTCTGGAAGCCAGAAGGTGTCGGATTTCCTGGAGCTGTGGTTCCAGGCAGCTGTGAGGTGCCTGACAAGGGTGCTGGGACAGAGCGCAGGCCTTCGGAAGAGCAGTGGGCTCAGTCTATCAGGAACCATTTCCCCAGCTCCCGATGTTACAATCATTTTTTAAAAAGTTTGTGACTAATTTTTCCATTCTATTTTTTTCTACTTTGATTTTATAAATGTATTTATCTTCATTTTATCTTAATGTATAACTTATTTTTTTCATGAAGTTGGAATTTATTTTTGTGAACATGAGAGAGTATGTCTAACTCAGTTTTTGTTCAAATTGATGGCTGGGTATACAACTAACATTCTTAAATAATTGGAGACACTGTCATAATCTATAGTACTTGTTATTCTGTGTGCCAGTATCATACATACTCAGTTTTTTTTATTGTGTCATGGTAGACTTTGATATTTAACATTCCTCCTGTTTGTATTCATCTGTCAAAATTATAATACTTTTACATATTTTCTCTTTTATATAATTATATAACTAGTTTTTAAAATCACATAAGCAAATTCTTCTGTAGATTGAATGTACATGATTTTCTTAGGCTTGTGTAGCACCTTCAGAAAACCAAAATACAAGTGGAAGAATGACGATGACTATGGTTGAAGCTTTGCAGTGCTCAGAGTTGTTGCAACCACTTTACATTACCTCGTTTATTCCTCATAGCAAGTCTGTGGGTTAAATTACCATTTCTGTTTATGGATGAAGAACTGAGACATTGCACAGGCTGCTTTTGTTCAGTGGTTCTCAACCTATGGGTTGCAAGTGCCATAGAGGTCACATATCAGCTATCTTGCATATCAGATATTTACATCATGATCCGTGTTTTTTTTTTTTCGAGACAGGGTTTCTCTATGTAGCTCTCACTGTCCTGGACTCACTTTGTAGACCAGGCTGGCCTTGAACTCGTAGAGATCCCCACCTGCCTCTGCCTCCCGAGTGCTGGTATTACAAGCGTGTGCCACCACGCTCGGCTACATCATGATTCGTAACAGTAGAAAAATTGCAATTATTAAGTAGCAATGGAATAGTTTTCTGGTTGGGGTCACTACAGTGTGAGGAGCTGTGTTAAAGGGCCACAGCAGTAGGAAGGTGGAGATCCACTTCTCTTGTTCATCACCTAGTAGTCTGGGTACAACCTGGAGATGGTTCTGAACTCTGAGGTCTGCCTCATTCTTGTTCGTTTTTGTATAGTCACCATAGTATTTTCATTATTGCAGGCTCAGAGTAAATAAGTGAGTTAACTTATGATTTAATTTTACTACTTCAGAATATTCCTGACCTATTTTTTTTTTTAACATTTATTTCTTCAAGTTACATCAAAGTCTCCTCCCTCCTCCCCTTGCTGGTCCCCACCTCCTACTCTCTTTCCCCCTCACCCTCCTATCTGCTATTTGTTGTTGTTGTTGTTGTTTTAATTTAAGGTGTATCTTTTTTCTCCCCAACAGCTCCCCTTTTAATCCAATAGCAGGCTCTTTTTCTTATAACAGTAAATACAATACAAAACAATAAGAACAATTAGGCCACAATTATGAAAATTATAAGGTATAACATACATTTCCAATGTTTAGTCCATATATATTTGGCAACTGATATTAATATTGTTGTCTATCTATCTCAATGAGTTTAAAGTTCTATATCTAACTCAGTTTCCATCCTAACTTGCATTACCAACCTAACTTGGATGGGGAAGAAGAGGGACGGGAGAACTACAGTGCACAGCCTACTGGAGAAAGTATGTTAAGGAGGCTGGGACAGAGGTCATTTGTGGATGGTCTAACAGGACTTGAAATGAAGGGAGGAGAAGAGGAGATGAGGACTTTGGAGGGAGGTGTGCTTCCTCATCAGTGGAAGATGCTCTTTGTAGCCATCGAAGTTTTACAGACCAGTCCAAACTAAAGGCTCGAGTGTAGAGAAATGCAGAGGTGGCCTTGACAGACATCAAGTTGAGTCTTACACTGCATGGCTGGGATGGGCTTATTTCTCTTATTTTTAATTTTTTTAATTTAAAAATTAAATTTAAAAGATTTATCTTATTTTAAAATACGTGTATGTGTGCACATGAATGCAGATGCCCACAGAGGTCAGAAGTCTCAGCCCTCCCACAGCTGGAGTTGCAGGAGGTGGGGAGCAATCCATCGTGGGTGTTGACAACAAGACTTGTCCTTTGCAAGAGCAGTGAGTTTGCTTAACCTCGGGGTCACCACCCCAGCCTTTGGCTGGCCTTTGTACATTCAGTAAAACCCAGGGAGTGTTGGCTGCAGGGAGGATCCTAGGATTCAGCTGACTGTTTTTCCTGACCTATTTTTACAGTTTTCCAGAAATTTGGTCTAGTTTTTCTTATAAAGTTATTACAATCTTTTAGCATCATATTTAATATGCAGATTAATGCAAACAGAACTAATAATTTATAATATTTTATCTTTATTTATTTGTGGTATTCTGTGCCAACAAGTGAAAATCTGAAATTATTTTTCTAGAAGGCCCATACAATTCTTATTTTTTCTATTTAATCTTTAACATTCTTTAAAAATTACATTTATTTGTTATGTGTGTGTATGTGTAGGCATGCATGTGTATTTGTATATGTAACACATGTGGAGCACACAGGACAACTTTTGGAAGTCATTTCTCTCCTTCTATCATGTGGGATCTTAATTTTGGGAATTTTAGATAGATTTTCAGTATAATTTGCACATAATGATATTTTTGCCTCTTTTTTCCCCAGAGCTTCCTATTTCTATTAGTAGTCTCACAACCATTCTGAATAGTGGTGGTGAACTGGCATCTTGGCCTTTCCAGTATTTATCCCTCAAGTTGCTGCAATGTATGGAGAGACAGCCTTTTCATCTTCACCCTTTTCATACTTTTCTTTTGCTGTGATAAGACACCATTCCCTAGGCAATGTAAAAAAAAGGAAGTGTTTAATCTGGGCTTATGGTTCCAGAGGTTTAGAGTCCCTGACTGGAGTACAGGCATGGCCGTGGGAATGGCTGAGAGCACATATCCGGAGCCACAGTCAGGAGGCAGGGAACTAACTGGCGATAGCACAGCCTTTGAAACCTCAAAGCCTATACCCAGTGACACTTCCTTCAACAAGGCCACAGATCCTAATCCATCCCAAACAGTTCCACCAGTTGGGGACATAGTATTCAAACATATGAGCCTATGGGCCATTCCTAGTCAAGCCACCAAAACCTATGAGGGAGGGGGGGTAAGAAGAGGAAGTGCGGATAAGAGAAACAGAAGTTTCTGTCCTGAGGAGGGAGACCCCAGGACCACATGCCCAGGGTGACACCACTCACAATGGGCTGTGCTCCCACATCATACATTTCTTGTTTTGTTTTTTTTGGTTTTTCAAGACAGAGTTTCTCTGTGTACCAAGCCCTGGCTGTCATAGACTCTTTGTAGACCAGGCTGGCCTTGAACTCACAGAGATGTGCCTGCTCCTGAGTGCTGGGATTAAAGGCGTGCACCACCACGCCCAGCCCATCATTTCTTTTTTTAAAAGATAAATTCATTTGTTTTATTTTGGTGTGTGTGTGTGTGTGTGTATGTGAGCCACATATATACAGGTGCCTTTGGAGGCCAGAAGAGTGTATTGGCTCCCCTGGAGCTGGTGTTACAGGCATTTATGGACTACTTGATACGGGTTCTGGGAACTGAACTCTGGTCCTCTGGAAGAGCAGTATTCTTAAACACTGAGCCATCTCCCCAGCCCCATCAGTCATTTCCAATTAGGAAGACACCTCACAGACATGCTCATGGGACAGTCTGATAGAGGCAGTTCCTCAGCTGGTGCTCCCTCTTCTCAGATGATTCTAGTTTGTGTCCAGTTGACAAACCCTGAGTATCTCACTAGTTTTCTAGTAGATTAGATGTTCAGCTCGCCTCGTACTGAGTGCTTTGCTTTAGTGTTTCATAACTATACTTCTTTCCTGACATAGTTACAATAGTATCAGATATACTATTAAATCTGGCTGTCCTGGACTCACTTTATAGACCAGGCTGGCCATGAACTCACAGAGATCCACCTGCCTCTGCCTCCTGAGTGCTGTGAACTACCATGTGGGTGCTGTGGGTCCTTTGGAAGAACAACCAGTGCTCTTAACCACTGAGCCATCTCTCCAGCCCTTAAAGCAATTTCTTTGTGTAGTAGATAAAAAATTAAAATAAAATTCCTTGGGCTGGAGAGATGGCTGAGCGGTTAAGAGCACCTATTATTTTCCAGAGGACCTCAGTCTGATTCCCAGAACCTACGTGGTAGCTCACAACTAACTGTAACTCCATTTCCAGTGGATCCAACCCCTCAGTACCGGGCATGCACATGGTACACAGACATACATGCAGACAAAACACTCACACACATAAAATAAAATTATTTTAAAATAAATATTTGGTGTTTTGTTTGTTTTGAGTTGGGGGTCTCAATGTACTCTTCTGACTGGTCTACTCTCACTTCCAAAGTGTATGGAATTATAGGCATGCACTACTGTAGCCAACTAAAAATGCACAGGGCTCTTTTCTAACTATTCTACTGATATTCTGATTTACCTCACAGTAGAAATGATGGGTTGCTTGTATCTTTATAAACAGAGATATCATTTCTATTTTCCATATTTTCTGTTTCCAGGTGCACCCTCAATTGAGGCTTTGGACTCTCCAGTTTCAGCAGTGGGCCACCCATTCCTAAGAGCCATGCAAATGCCATCTACTACTTCTCCACGCACACTAGCGGATGGTAATGCAGTTACAAGAAGTAGTTTTTGGTGTAGTGACAATATAGAGCTCGATTTGCTTCCAAGGCAACAGACCAGAGTAAGGATTGCACCAATGTCCAATTTAGTGAGCCAGCAAGTTTTTATTGGGGTCACTAACAGGAGTGTGGGTGAGGAGCAGGGATAGCTCAACAGCAGCTGCTTTAGCAGAAAGACCCCCAACTCAGTGAAAGGCTGCCCCCAGGACCTCCTCATGCATCTTGCAGGCAGCCCCATGGTCCAGTCAGGGGTCTTCTTCCACAGTTTGGCTGTTTCTCTCCTGGGGTTTCTTTCCAGGTTGGCTGTTTCTCTCCTGGGGTGTCTTTCCACAGTTTGGCTGTTTCTCTCCTGGGGTCTCTTTCCACAGTTTGTCTGTTTCTGTCTTGGGGTCTCCTTCCACAGTTTGTCTGTTTCTGTCCTGGGGTCTCTTTCCACAGTTTGTCTGTTTCTGTCCTGGGGTGTCTTTCCACAGTTTGTCTGTTTCTGTCCTGGGGTCTCCTTCCACAGTTTGGCTGTCATCTCTATCCTGAGGCACTCTTACCCTTTTTGTTTTTCACTGCTGGGTTGGAGCCCTCCGAGAATCTTCTGAATTTTTGCTTTCCCCCACTGGGGACTTTGCTTATGTCCTATTTTCCTGAGGCTGTAGGCCTCCTCTCCCTCCTTGAAGGGAGTGTTTCTATTTGGACAGAATGTTGTAATTCAGAGGAACTTGGGGCCATGCAGTAGGTCTAACTCAACCCCAAAACTCCAGATTTTGTAATAGACCTGGACACACACACACACACACACACACACACACACATACATACGCACGCACAAATACACACAGAGTTCTAGAACTTTCCAAAGCAGTTAGCATCATATCTATGGTTGCCAATAGAAAGCGTCAATAGTGCATAATGCTATACATCATCTCAAAAAGTATAATGTGAATTTCTAGTTACAGCCTAAAAAATTAGCTGGAAAATTGTGTATTTGTGAGTTTTTTTTTGGGGGGGGGGTGTGCATGTGGAGGTCAGAGGACTACTTGCTGTGTGTATGGGTGTTGGTGGGTGTGCATGTGGAGGTCAGAGAACTGCTTGCTGAAGTTGGTGCTTTCTTTCCAACATGTGGGTCCTGGGGATGAACCCAGCTTGTCAGGTTGGTGGCAAGCACCATTACCTACCAAGCCATCTGTTGTCATTCTCTTCTACTTTTTGAGACCCTGTTTTAGTCTGTAGCCTAGCCTAGCCTGGAACTCACTATGTAGGTAGCCCAGGCTGGCCTCCTGTTTTAAGTCTTCCTGCCTCAACCTCTCAGTCAATGACTTGGATTGGGTGTGAGCTCTGTGCCTGCCTCTAGGTTACTCATGTGGAATGGCTAGCTGTACAGTGTTATTTAATAGGAGCCAGTTAAATATTTGGAGAATGTTCACCACTGGAAATTACTTTTGTTTTGTGATGGAATTCTTGCTGAGAAAGAGTTCAATATTAGGACCATTTTGGCCATTTCTGGTTTGAACAATAAACTGTTATTACATGGTATAAAGGAATTCTGTCTCCTCTCCATCCCCTTTGGTGGGACATGTAATGTTATAAGTACAAGACTGAGATTTATTTTCTCATGTTAGTAGGGTCAAGCACTCAGATTTCTTCCTTAAGGAAATCTGAAGAGGATGATATTGCTTACTTTGAAAGACGATTCCAGGAAAGGGTAAGTGTTTGCGGAAAGCTTCTTGCATAAGGCTTTACTTGAAACACAGATACCACTGAAAGATTAGATCTTGTATGTGGAACATCATTGAAAATAATTTGTAAAGCTTTAGCTCACAAATGGTATTAAACTTTGAAGGTTCCTTAGAATACTTCACAGAGAAAAAGGACTAATGAGTAAATAGGACTAATATGTCAGCTGATTCACAAAACTCATAAATATTAAATACATAAATAAAATAAACATCAACCATTTGCATATTTGTTAATTATGTGTATCTTGACTTTTTTATACATGACTTAAAAATATTAAAATACGTGTGGGGGTAAGGCTGTGGGGAGGGTGGCCACTGAGTGCAAGAGTGGAGCTGGATAGGAGGCACGCCCTCTGATGCTCTGTAGCATACCAGGGTGGTTCTGGTTTGCAGCAGCTGTGTACTTCTACATGGCTAGCAAAGAGGGCTTGAATGGCTTTCAAACAAAGAAGTGCAGATGTTTGATGTAATAGATATGCCAACTGCCTTCATGGAATCATTACACATTTTATGTGGGTATTGAGCCACACTGTACCTCATCGCTGTACACAGTGAACTAAATCTTATTGCACACAAGTAAGATTCTCCTTTTTTGTCATCCCTTCCGTGATGCCTTGCTAAGCTCACCATGTAACTGAGGATAAGGGGAAAATGGGGAAGACAGGTCACCTGGATTTTATTACTGGGAATTTATCACTTCTAATTTGACAGAAAGGATAAACTGGTTTTATCAGGTTCCACCTAGTTTTTCTCCCTTGAACCCTGCCTTTCTCACCTCTTTCCTCCTCTTTTGTTTCCTCCTGTTTTGTCCTGTCCTTTCTCATCCCCTCTTTTCTGCTAGAAATTATACCTAAATCTTGGTATGTGCTAGGCAAATGCTCTGCCACTGAGCTCCACCTTTCCTCCGGCCTCTTTTCTGTTGTTGTTTTTGTAATATTGTTTAAATTCCTTGAGAGTTTCATACATGTGTAATGTATTTTGATCATATTTACCCCTGCTCGATCTCCCCTTTGCTTCTTGACACTGCTTTTATCATTTAAGCTCAAAGGCCCTGTTTCTACTTTGGGGCCCTTCATGTTTTGTTCATCCCCTTGAAAGTTCGAGGCAGTGGTGCTGTGCCTGGAAGTCCTCGTGAGTGGAAATGATGAAGAAATAGGTGTGCTTGTGTTACTGGGAGTCCTTGCTGTCATGGGAAGGTTCATGTGTCTCAAAATTATACAGCTGTTGCTTGGGGTCCCCAATTCTGAACCCTAGGGACTCGCCCTAAAGACGTTGGTATTCCACAGACAATCCTGCTGACTTAAGTATATTCTATAAGTGCAGGGATTGGGCATAGGCTGGAGGCATGTTAGGATTTTAAGCAATTAGGAATACCCCAGTGACAGTTGAAATTCATTTCTACTCGAGGCGGTGTTCATTTATGTATTCTTTTATCAAGCTTGTTTTGAGAAGCTAAGCCAGTCATTTAGTGATGTGCAGTCAAGCCCCATTCATGGTCAGAGTTTGGAGTTAGTGTTGGGCAGTCAGCAGCTCTTGTGGCTGTGTCCAACCTTTATTTAGGATGATTTAAAATTTTTATCAATAAATGTTTTAAATTGACAGATAAAACTGGGAAAGGCTGCTAAGCAGAAAGGAAAAGGTCCGCTGCTGTCAGGCACAAAACCTTCTTGAAGTCTGTTGGACAAATCAGAGCCACCATCCGGATGCATCTTCTAAATAGAAGTTTATTTAAGTTTATGTAAGTTTATTTTCTCTTATTCTGTGTACTTATTGCATAAATATATCTTCCAAATTTTTTCTTAGCTTATTGAAACAAGTGAAACAAATTTTTTTTGTCAGAATTCATGACTTAAGCACTTTATCTTCCTTTTAAAGATATACTACTGTATAGCTCAGACTGGCTTTAAAGTCACAGTACTCCTGCCTCAGCATTTGTATGCTTTTTATCTCTCTTAGCAAGTTATGTATGTTATTTTCATGTAATTCAAACCCTGAATGTACAGTAAGTATTTTTAGTTTATCATAATTTAACTTTTGTAGTCGATCTAAAAATTGAAGAATATTATTAAAGACTTTAAACAAATACTTACGGGCCAATGTTTTCATTCAAAATAGCAAGACGCTCCTTAGATACCCTGTTGTTGCTCCCAGTTAGGTGACCACGTGGCTGGGCAGCACTGCACACCTCTCTGCCCTTGGTGCCAGTCACCCCGTGGTTCACATGGTGTGATCACTGTGCTTGCAAATGCAGGCCACTCCCAGACTCCACACTCTCCTCCCCAAGCCGGTGAACAGCAAGGGCTGCAGCAGCGGCTCCTTCTATCGGTCTGCTGGCCCTCACCTTCAGTGGCTGAGGACTGGAACTGCTCCACAATGACATGTTCTTGGCTGCCACTGCCACCCTTGTCCAGTTTTTAACATTCTCACACCCCTGGGTTCCTGACCCCTTTATTTAGTATAATCCACCCAGCCACGCTGCCCAGCCACATGGTCACCCTGACTCTGAGCAACGTCTTATCAATAGTCTAGTATTTATCCAGACCAATAACTCTTTGCAGTTGGGCAAAAAAAAAAAAAAAAAAAACCATATATATACTGTGTGACACACTGCAGTTTGCCATGCCACTTTGATGAATAAATGCAACAGAGAGGTGGGAAAATTGGTAGAATTGAGAGAGCCAGAACTGTGATGGTGACAGGTGTGGGAGCACAGCCTTGGCTGACAAAGGAGCATGTTGTTCCTAGTAAGGCCGACTGGGTGGTATGCAGCAGCCTTGAGCTCAGGCAGCCTCTGCTCTGCAGTGGCCAACTCTGGCTCTGGGCAGTAGCAAGATGTCCCAGAGGGAGAAAGGTTCATTTTGTGGATTAGACCTCCTTGAGAGACCTCCATGATCCGTGCTGCTGCCAGAGGCCATGTTGGTGTCTGTTCCGTGCTGCTGCCAGAGGCCATGTTGGTGTCTGTTCCGTGCTGCTACTGGAAACCATGGAAGTTCATGATCTATGCTGCCACTGGCTGCTATTTATTTATTTATTATTTTTTTCAAGACAGGATTTCTCTGTGTAGTCCTGGCTGTCCTGGACTCACTTTGTAAACCAGGCTGGCTTTGAACTCACAGACATCCACCTGCCTCTGCCTCCCAAGTGCTGAGATTACAGGCGCCACCACGCCCGGCCCACCACTGGCTATTATGAGCAAGGAAGCTTCTTTTTCAGTGATGTGGATGACTGCAGACTCAGAGTGGAGAATTAGAGACATTAAAGGCTTCTGTGACACCCCTCCCCCCCAACCAAAAAGAAACAATCTAGTTCGGAAGGTATTAAAAACAGTCCTTAAAAAGTTGTAATAGGGATACTGAAGTGTAGCTTCCGGTGGGGGAGTGGTGCTGTGGGATTCAGTTCTCTTTAATGGGCTGGTCACTGGGGGTTTGGCCATGCTTCTGTGAGTATATGGGCAACACAAATTGGACTTGGTATGTTTTTTCTTTCCTTTTTTTTGGCTGGGGGGGGGGGCACAAGGATGGGAGAATGGACGTGGTACAACTGGGAATCCAGTGTGATTGGGAAACATTCATTGTATGAAATTCCCAAATAATAAAAATATTATGTTGGAAAAAAAATTGCAGAAGCTACAGTCTGAACTTTCCCTAGGAAGGCCTGGACGATACTCACTTACAATCTTGAGACTTATAGTGGCTGAGAATGTCCTGGAAACTGGGAACTTAGAGGTTAGAATTGGTGAAAGACACTGCCATTATCTTGTCAGAGGCTTAATGTAATTAAATGGGCAGTGAGGCATGAGTCTGATTAAATTTAAGTTCATGATCCAAATGGCAGGACAGAGACACAGTTGATGAAGATATTTGAGGTGTATAACTGCTCCTGCTTCATCTCTCAAGCACAGCAAATATAATACAACAAAACAAAACCCCGAACTGTGATAACTGGCAAGCAGAAGGCTCATAGAAGTCATGGGACATACCTCAGGACTTTCTTGGACCCACTAGCGGCTTAAATAATGATGCTGAGACTTCTAATATAGTTTAAAGCTTCCAGCTTTTCTCTGGGTTGATCTTCCAGCTACTTCTAGCTTAACCTGACTGCTCTAGCACTGCGACCTGCCCCTTTACCTCCCTGTTATGCTCTGGTCTGTGTCCGTTCTTTTCCATGTCTCTTTGATTTTCCCACCTCAGCTTGCTGCTCCCTGTGTCGCTCTCCCTGCCTGGAAGTTCTGCCCTCATACTTCCTGCCCCAGCTATTGGCCATCAGATCTTAATCACATTCAATCAGCAGTGAGACAACACCTGTTACTTAGTCTCTTAGATTGCCTCTAGCCATTAAGAGCTGTCTGATTTTCAAGTATCTGAGTAGTTGTGTAAGTATTTACAAATATAAAGCTGGTGATGGGCTATAGAAATACCAAAATCCTGCCAGCTTCTGCCAGGACAGTATTCAACAACAGAAAATACAGAGACACACCTACACATAATGTAAAAGAAAATCACTTCAACAGTAATGAATAAAGAAGACAAAACAAAACAAAAAAACAACCAACTAACCTAAAAAAACCTCCACAGTTTCCTACTTACTTAGTAGTTCTAAGGCAGTTCAGTCTTGGTTCTAGGAGGAAGGAAGAGCCCAGGAAGAGTGAAGGCCTCACTACCCCCTGAAAAATCCTTATGAAGCAGATATTTACCAGGGTAACAACTGTTCCATGGATAAAAAAATTAATACTCATATTTTCAATCAAGGACACAAAGACACAGGACCTGCATTAACATAGGACCAAAAATATTATTGTCCATTGGTTAGAGTATTTTTTAATCAAAAATTTTGCATGTGTATGCATATGCAGGAATGGGAGGTCTGTCATGTATACAGGACATAGGTGAACTGAAAGTGTCATTCCTCAGGAGCCATTCACCTTGGTTTTTGAGATCTGGTCTCTCAGTGGGACCTAGGGCTTGCCAATTAGGTTAGGCTGGCTGGTCACAGCCCTAAGCTAAATCGCTCACAGCCAAATTGATCTTCATGCCCCGAATTGAGAGACTGTATCAGATACCCATAGATATTTTCTAAATCTAATTTTCTAACTCCCTACATATCCCCCTTCTAGTAAAATAAAAAAATAAATCTACAATCATAACTACATATACAATGTAAATAAACTGTCTATGTACAATACATAAACTAACTTTAAATTTTTATCAATATACATTAAAGCAAGAGTTAAAATAACCTTAAACTTCTCACAATACATAGTTGTATTTACATCTTTTGACAAAAGACATTAAAGCAAACAAAATTATTTTAAATTCTTATCAATAAACTTAATTTCTATTATATACTAAACATTTTTTAAACTTGTATCAATAAGCAACCTTAAATTTCTAAAATATATATCCATCATTTCATCATTTGCTGTTTCTGGGATTGCAGGAATATTAATTTGAGTACCCCATTGTTGTAGAAGATCTCTTCCCCATAAATTTATAGGTATGTCAGCCACATAAGGTCTTAATTTCGCTTTTTGCCCTTCCGGTCCAACACATTCAATCCATTGTACACTTTGTTTAACATGGGATACTTTACCAATCCCTATAAAATGTGTAGGGACCTTTTGAAGTGGCCAATTTTGATTCCAAGAATTGTGAGATAGAATAGTGACATCTGCTTCTGTGTCCACCAATCCTTCAATTTCAGTTTCATTCATTCATATTTTTAATTTTTGTCTCTGGTCATTCACCATTGTTTGCCAAAATACACCTTTTTCAGTACTCCCAAATGCTCTTGTTTTTTGTATTGGAGCAGACTTGCCCTTAGCATATGGAAACAACAGGAGCTGAGCAATTTTGTCCCCTGCCTTAATTGTCACCTCTTTCCATATGGATACGATAATTTTAATTTCTTCTTTACAATCTCCATCTATAACACTTGGATGTACCAAAAATCTTTGACAAGTGCAAAGATTAAACCTATTATCCCTGATGGTAAAGGACCATAAATGGGTGTGATCAACGCATAACATTCATCTATTTTGGATAATGTAATGGACTTGCCTGTGGCCAGATCTAAAGCCTTCATTAGCATGCAAAAGACAGACCACATTTAATTTTGTTTTTCCTGATTCGTTATTTCCCTCTGAGTGGCTGATGAATGACGGTTCAGATTTTTTGATTTGGGGCCTTGAACCAGCAGGCCCCTTCCCTCGTTTCCCTGCAAGGGGTTACCTGTGACATCTGTTTTTGATCTACAGTCCCAGGACCAGTGTTTACCTCTTCCACACCTAGTACAAAAACCTGGAGACCTTGACCATCCATTGTTATCAGAAATCATTTGTTCTCTGTTATGACCACGTACTGTAGAACCATGATACCTGTTATTTTTAACTCTGAAATCAGTTTGAGCTCTGGAAGTTGTAGCTGTACAATCCTTTTGGAAATGACCAAATTCACCACATTTAAAGCATAGATTAAAACTCCTAGCAATGGGCCGGGCGGTGGTGGCGCACGCCTTTAATCCCAGCACTTGGGAGGCAGAGGCAGGCGGATCTCTGTGAGTTCGAGGCCAGCCTGGTCTACAAAGCGAGTCCAGGACAGCCAGGGCTATTATACAGAGAAACCCTGTCTCGAAAAACCAAAAAAAAACCAAACAAACAAACAAAAAAAAAAACTCCTAGCAATGGCTTGTCCTATGATATTAGCCTGATATTCTTGAGAACTAATATCTGTTGTTTCTCTTATCCAATCATCTATTGGGGCTCCTCAAGCCTTTAATGATCTACTTATTCTTTGGCATTGGACATTGGCATTTTCAAACACCAAGGTATTTATTAACTCTTGTCTGATATCAGGGTTAGGTACATCTCTTTCCACAGCTGAAGTCAACCTTTGTAAAAAAATCAGTCTTTACTTTCTCCCGGACCTTATATAATCTTAATATATGAAACATATCTTTTTCCATTTTCTGTAATCCTGTCCCAGGCCCTTAAAGCGTATTATGGCATTGTTCAAATGCAATATCATCCATATGAATTTGTTCCCTTAAGTCAGCATACCGTCCTTCACCAAGTATTTGATCGGTTGTAACATTTATTCCCCTTTCCATATTTTGTTGTGCTAACTTTGTAGCTTCATGTCTCCATCATGAAAACCATTGTAATTGCTGGCTACCTTCCAGCACAGCAAATACTAGTCCCTTCCAATCCTGAGGAATGACTCTCTGGTGCATTGCCCAGTAATTAAGCATTTGCTTGACAAAGCCTGAATGGATACCATAAGACACAATACACTCTTTGAATCGTTTCAAATCCAACATATCAATTGGATACCATGTTAATTCTGAATTGAGTTGACCTTCATTAATACCAGGCCTATTTTGATAAAATAGCTAATGGTGCCTGTGGAGTACCAAGCGACTCCTCTGGGGGAGCATTTGGTTTCACACCATTACTTGCCTGATCTGCTGTTGCTGTTTCATGTAACGGCTTTGGAGATCTAGATAGGAAAGTATGAGGTACAGGATGGGGCCGCACTATGCATTGCAACTCCTCCTGCTTCTCTGTTTCAACCATTGGAAAGTTGTCAGTTGCAGTTACCATCTTTGGCAAATTTTTCTTTGGCTCTTCAATCTGCATTTGCAAACTTTCTAATTGTGAGGCTGACTTCTTTATGATATGCCAATAAAAGAGGAAAAGGCAAACAACATAAAACATCCGGTCTGACTGGAAAATAGGACAGAATTCAGCTGCAAACATTGTCATTTTGTCAACCATCGGTTCCATAGTTTCAAAATTTGCAGTTTCCTCTACAGTTTTGGAATTCAAGTTACCCATAATGTCGCCCCACATTGGGCGCCACCTGTTACCAAACTTTTTAATTATTATTTAATACTTATTTATTAACTAACAATATTCACTAATAACAAATACCAACAATTTATTAACTATTAACCCTACAAATTCCTTACAATCCCTTTAACCTAACCACTAATCTTATTGATAATTATTTTCCTAACCTTTTAGAAGGATACAGTCTCTGGAGCAGGTTCTCAGTCGTCAGGAACACAGTCTCTGTGGTAGACCCTTTAAAGCGCTTGGCAGTCTTTTATCTGGAATGTCTCAGATGTAGATTCGTCAGGGTAAGTTGGCTATCACAGTCTTACCTTAAATAAGGCTTAAGGCTTTCTTCTCTCTGGGAGACCCCAGCCCCTTCGCATCAGCAACTTTGCCACTCTGCCTCAGTCCTTAAAGCCAGCCACAGTTTCGTTTAGACCACTGTTCGGACAGGTCAAACCCCTCTAGGCAAAAGCTGAGTCACAGGGTTTAGTCCTTGGTCTTTTGCTGTCTTGCTGAGGCTTTCTCGGCTCACCAGCTTCTTTCTGCCTCAGGGAGATCTGGCCATCAACTGATGGCCAGCACTTTTTTCAGCAGGACTCTCGGAGCTCTCTAGCATTGGGGGCCTCTTTTTGATGGGGCTCCATGCACTGTCCTTAAATAGGAGGAACTCTGTTTCAGTTTAATTTGGGCTCTGCCCACTTAGCAGGTGAAAACAATGCCAGGCTAAATACTTTGTTTCTTAAGTCCATTATGTCTTTCCTGTTTTCCTGACTTCAACCTTGTTTTTCAGTCCATTAAATCTTTCCTGTTTTTCCTGACTTCAACCTTGTTTTTCCACAAGCTGATAAGCTAATCGCTCACAGCCAAGTTGATCTTCATGCCCCGAATTGAGAGACTGTATCAGATACCCGTAGATATTTTCTAAATCTAATTTAATTATTCTAACTCCCTACACAGCCCCAATGATCCTCCTGGCTCTGCCTCTCTAGCACTGGAATTCTAGCATGTCCTATTGTGCCTGGCTTGTTTGTTTGTTCTGAGAATGCTGGTGATCAAACTCAGGGCCCCCTATTTGACTGAGTGAGCTATCTCCCCGGTAGGCCTTCCCTCAACTCCTGTTTTGTTTTTGTTTTTTATTTTTTTAAAGATGGGTCTTGTTTTGGTGGCCAGGTGCCATGGTTGATCTTGATTGTCAGCTTGGTGGTATCTGGGATCAGCTAAGAGACATGCCTCTGGATGGATCTATGAGGGCATTTCCAGAAAGGATTAACTGATAGGGGCACCCTTTCTCAAGTGCGAGGCACCTTCCAATGGTGGCCCAGTGTAAAGAGATCCAAGGGCACTTTACATTGGATATTATACTTTTGTGGGGGCATGAAGGCTGTGTGACCTGGGAAATGGCACAGAGCTAGAGTGAGGTCAGAGACCTGTGAGTAAAAATCTCATCTTGAGACTGGCAGGAGTTGGACAGCTCCCAGTTTCCATGCCTGCAAGCCCTGGCACACATAACTTGGTGGGCTCCCAACCCCACAATTCTCAAGGTGGTCACCAGCATCCCAGCCACAACCAATGAAACGCACTCACCCTGAAAATACCTTCCCACTCCCCAAGGTTCATATAGCATTCATTCACTCTGGAATAATCCCACACATAAGCTGTTTCACTAAATACCATCTGAGCTGTTTTAATATATCATCTAAAAGGAGCTGTAACACTAAAATTGTCAGAGAAGGCTTTCTCCAACATCAGCACTCCCAGCTGGATGGGATCCTGAGGACCCACCCATTCCAGACTCCTCCCTGTCCTCTTTGGCCTGGTTTACAGCAGCACTCAGACACCCTAAGAGAAGAAATAGACCTTGGAACCCCAGCTTCATCCTTCCAAGCTTGATGTCCAGCAGTGCTTGGACAGCCTGAGGGATGGAGCAGGGCACAGAAAATGGCAGCCTTTCACTATCAAATTTATTTTTATATTCTTATCTACCAATAAAAATGAAAAATCTGCTGGGCAGTGGTGGTGCACACCTTTAATCCCAGCACTCAGAAGGCAGAGGCAGGCAGATCTCTGTGAGTTTGAGGCCAGCCTAGTGTACAGAGTGAGTTCCAGGACAGCCAAAACTACACATGCATAGAGAAACCCTGTCTTGAAAAACCAAAAAAACAAAAAAAAAAGAAAAGAAAAAAAAATCTGTTGGAGAAAGGTCTTATGCTTGTTTTTCAAAAGCTGACTTCAATGCTCTGAGATCTGGTTAATGCCCTATCTGAGGCATTCTCTGATTGGATAATAAAAGTTGCTGATGGCCAGTTAGCTGTGCAGAAAGCGTATAGGAAGGTGGAACTTCCTGGGAGGAAGAAAGGAACCCCAGGAAGAGACAGAGGAAGCTCTTTTTGCCAGGAGACATGGAAGCAGATAGATGTGTCTGAGAGCTTGGAAGATACAGCAAGCTGCATGGCTGGTTGGGATTAGGTGTTTGGGTTAATTTAGTTGAGAGTCTGCCCAGCTAAAGCCTAAGCATCGAAACATTAGAAAGTCTTGGTGTATTGATTTATTGGGGAAAAGGGCCATCCTGGGTCTCAGCTCTCTTCACCTGGAGACATAAGTCTGGTCAGGCCTCCAGCTAAGGCCATCCAGGCCTGCCAGGTCTGCAGGCTTCCCACTAGGTCCTGCCGGTGGGAAACAAAATATTTCAACAAAAATCCCTGAGTTAGAACTAGACAAAGAATTAGCTTTATATCCTTTTATAACTGTGTTCATTACTTGAATTCAGTTCTTCATCTCCTAATATTAAGCCAATTTAAAAAAAGAGTTCTTAAAAAAGCTGAACATGAAAACAATATTCCTGGGTTGTAGCTACAGGGAAACTTATGACACCAAATGTTTATTTCAGCAGAAGGAAGATCTCAAATTAGTGGTTCCAGCCATTATGTTATGAATGTAGAAAAATACAGAAAGATAAACAATCTAGTCAGTACCTGGGCAAATGAGCTGAACATGCCAACCTGCAAAGAAGTAAAAATGACAAAATGTTCAACATCTTTTAGCCATAAGAGAAAAACAGATCAAAGCTACACTGAGACTGATTTTTTTTTTCAGTTAGAATGGGCATTATCCAGAAAGCAAAGGACAACAAATGCTGGTGATGGAATACACTGTTGGAAATACAAATGAATACAGTCATTTTGCAAATCTATTTGAAGCCTTTTTAAAAAATTAAAGATAGAACTAACATTTGACTCATCTATACCAAACCTAGGTTTATGTCCCCCCCAAAATCAAAGTTATTATATAATACAAGATACCTGCATGTAGTGAGAATTTTGGAGTTTTGGCATCTTTAAAAACACAGAAATAGGCCAGGCATGGTGACATACACCTTTAATCCCAGCACTTGGGAGGCAGAGGCAGGTGGATCTCTGTGAGTTCGAGGCCAGTCTGTTCTACAGAGTGAGTCCAGGACAGCCAGGGCGACACAGAGAAACCCTGTCTCAAAACAACAAGAAACCCACAGAAATATTTTAAGAGTATGATTTTGTTTTAATCCCAGGTGTGGGGATATGGGGCTGCTTCACAGCAGGTGCCTATGAGACGGGTGGAAGAGAGAAAGAAGAACCCACAAAGTAGCCAAACACTGGTTAGGTACACCTGCATACCAATGTATGTCATGGCATTATTCACAATGGCTGGTATGGCCTCAGCCTAGACGCCCATCAATGAAGGTATGGGTAAAGAGCCATGCTTTTTTATACCGTGAAGTTCTATTTAGTTTAATAATAATTAGCCAGGTGTGGTGGCACATGATTTATTCTCAGCACTCGGGAGGCAAAGGCAGATGGATGTCTGAGTTCAAGGCTAGCCTTGTCTACAAAGCTAGTTCAGTATAGCCAAGGCTACACAGAGAAACCCTGTGTTAAAAAAGCAAAACCAAAAAACAAAAAAATTAAATACAATTTGTAGACAAATGGATAGAACAGGAAATCATCATTTTAAGTGAAAATAAGGCAGACTCTGAAAGACAAACGCAGGTTTTCTTATGTAGAATCTAGAAAAAGAGACATACAAACAGAAGACTATCAGGGAAGAGGAAGAGGATTGGGGAGGTGTAGGGAGTTAGATAAATTAAATTAGATTTAGAAAATATATAGGGTTTTTGATATTGTCTCTTAATTCGGGGCATGAAGATCATTATCAGCATGTGGACTAAAAACAGGAAACAAACAGGAGACTTTTTTTTTTTCCTTTATTTTTTATTTCTTCAAGTTACATCTCAATTGCAGTCCCCTCCCTATTCCCCCTTCCAGTCCCACCCTCCCAGCCTCAACCCCCCATCCTCTTCCCTTTTTTTTTAAGTTTAAGGTATATCGTATTTCCCCCTACAGTTTCCCCTTGCAGTCCAACAAATGGCTCTTTCTCTTATAATAAATAAATACAATACAAAACAACAGAGGTAATTAGGCCACAGTTATGAGGGTTATATGGCTTAATGTACATTCCCAATGTCCAGTCCATATGTATTTGGCACTGACTTTAACATTCTACTATCTAAACATCTCCATGAGTTTAAAGTTCTATATCTAACTCAACATTCATACTAACTTGCAACACAATTTTAAAAGTATCTTCTTAGATCTAGAACACTCTCTTGACTCCTAAACAACTCAAAATTTAATTATGAGACACGAGCTATCTGTTCTTCAACCACCTCAGAGACCTGAGAGGGATAAATATATCTGATTTTATAGGAAGTACAGGGCCTGCAGCTTCCCAAACTAAGAAATGACATACCAGTGGCTGTCTGGACAGTTCCCATTTTCTCTCCATACATTACAGCATTGATCTTCAGTTGTTTGGCCCTTTTTCTCTGACAAACATTGATTGTAGAGCAAGGGTTATGAAGGACTTGCCTACCTTGTCTTGGCAGAACTAGGCTGTCGACTTACCTGCTTCCAAGTTTTGTCCTTTTTGGACAGCATTCTGTCTACATTTGGAGCAAGGGGCTTTTCCTACCAAGAGATAGGATTGCGACTAATTCAGTCATCTCCCACTGGAGATTCTTTGATGCTCATCTTCTACTTGGGGTAGAATAGGGGGTGCTGTCAGGAGTTGATATGTCTTGATATAAAAAATCTAAAGTTATGAAAACATCTTTGAATACCATATTCTGCAGATCTCTTGAGGTTTTTGAAGAGGCCCTATCTATCTCTTATATTAGGGTAAGCAGATGTTGCTTGTCTCTTAGCAGCTTTATTTCTGATTAGCTTAGAAAATAACTATAATAGGCTGTCATAGTACCTAACACAATGACCGGCTTGCATAACTATTAGTTTGCATTCCTTAATTATCCTAAACAGTTTATGACAATTAGTAGTAAAAGGCTGAAACATCACATTTCATTTTTTTCTTTCCTCCTAACCCTTCCATCCCATTTCTCTGGGGTGGAGTGTCCTTATATAACAGTCCCTCATCTCAGTTGAGAGGTCGTATGAGAGCCAAGAGCCTTCTCATTCATTGGGG
Organism: Lophiomys imhausi; assembly: GCA_907164525.1. Classification (NCBI taxonomy): domain Eukaryota; kingdom Metazoa; phylum Chordata; class Mammalia; order Rodentia; family Muridae; genus Lophiomys; species Lophiomys imhausi. The sequence goes on along the minus strand of CAJQZJ010032648.1, from coordinate 8,563,377 downwards.
GTCTACGAGGCAATACCACCAGTGAAAAGTGTCTCATTGCCCGGAAGAGAGAACTAAAATCAAACAAACAAATAAGCAGACAAATAGATAAAAAAGACTAAAAAATAGAAAAAAATTTAAAAAAATATAAAAAATAAATAAAAAATAAAAAGTCTATGTCCAAGTTCCCTTTGGTGTGTTAGTTGTAGTATTGATACCTTCTACTACATAGCTAAAATCCTACTATAAGTGAATAGATTCCATATGCATCCTTCTGAGTCTGGGTTAGCTCACTCAGGATGAGCTTTTCTAGTTCCATCCATTTGGCTGCAAATTGCATAATTTCATTGTTCCTGGTAGCTGAATAATATTCCATTGTGTAGATGTACCACAGTTTTTTAACCCATTCTTCGGTTGAGGGACATCTGGGTTGTTTCCAGTTTCTAGCTATTACAAATAAGGCTGCTATAAACATAGATGAGGAAACTTCCTTATGATTCCGTGAAGAGGCATTTGGGTGTATACCCAGAAGTGGTATAGCTGGGTCCTGAGGCAAAGCTATTCCAAGTTTTCTAAGATATCGCCAGACTGACCTCCATAGTGGTTGCACAAGCCTGCACTCCCACCAGCAATGGAGTAGGGTACCGTTTTTCTCCACACCCTCGCCAGCATGTGCTGTCATTTGAGCTTTTGATCTTAGCCATTCTGACAGGTGTGAGATGGAATCTCAGAGTCGTCTTGAGTTGCATTTCTCTGATGATTAAGGATGTTGAGCATTTCTTC
>CAJQZJ010032648.1:8535230-8557615 GCA_907164525.1 Lophiomys imhausi | reverse complement strand
TGTAGTACAGCTTGAAATCTGGGATGGTGATACCTCCAGATGTTTTTTTATTGTACAGGATTGATTTAGCTATTCTGGGCTTTTTGTTGTTCCATATGAAATCGAGAATATCTCTTTCCAAGTCTATAAAAAATTGACAAACAGGAAATACTTAATGGACTGAAAAACAAGGTTAAAGTCAGAAAAACAGGAAAGACTTAATTGACAAAACAAGGTTGTCAGAAAAACAGGAAAGACTTAATGGACTAAAGAAACAAAGTATCTGGCCTGACATTGTTTTCAGCTGCTAAGTGGGCAGAGCCCAAATTAAGCTGAAACAGAGTTCCTCCTATTTAAGGACAGTGCATGGAGCCCCAGGAGAAGAAGAGGCCCCCCAATGCTCGAGAGCTCTGAGAGTCCTGCTGAAAAAAGTGCTGGCCATCAGTTGATGGCCAGATCTCCCTGAGGCAGAAAGAAGCTGGTGAGCAAAGAAAGCCTGAGCAAGACACCAAAAGGCCAACGACTAAACCCTGTGGCTCAGCTTTTGCCTAGAGCGGTTTGATTTGTCTGAACAGTGGCCTAAAAGAAACTGTGCCTGGCTTTAAGGACTCTGAGGTAGAGCGACAGAATTGGTGATGCGAAGGGGCTGGGGTCTCCCAAAAGGAAGAAAGCATCAAGCCTTATTTAAGGTGAGATTGCAATAACCAACTTACCCTGACAAACCTGCATCTGAGAGATCCAGAAGAAGGACTGCTAAGTGTGTTAAAGAATCTACAACAAAGACTGTGTTCCTGATGACTGAAGACATGCCCCAGAGACTGTATCCTTCTAAAAGGTTAGGAAAATAATTATCAATAGGTTTAGTGGATAGGTTAAAGGGGTTATAGGAATGTGGAGGATTAATAGTTAAGAAATTGTTGGTATTTGTTATAGGTGAATATTGTTAGTAAATAAACAATAATAATTAAAAAGTTCGGTTACAGGGAGGGGTGCAGTGAGGGTAATAGGGAGTGAATGGGATCAAGACAATTATATGGATGTATGAAAATGTTGCAATAAGACCCATTATTCTCTGGAGTTAATATATAACAAAGACAGAACAAAACAGTACAGAGGAAATAATAAAGATTAGGCCATGAATTGAATTAAGCAGAAAAACATGAGAAGTTCAATAAAGTTCAGTTTTTTCTTTGAGACCAGTAAGCTTGTGCCCTGTCTGATCTGATCAATGTGTATGTGGTGGGGACAGGGGAATGATGACACAAATTTGAATATTGTGAATGTGACTGTTGCCATTACCATAGATTCTATAGTTACTAAAAATTTAAATAAATTCCAACCTCCCTTAATTTTTTGCAATGCAAAACAGACAAATCCCTTTGAAAACACTGAGGGGGAAGTGAGTCTTCCATGTGGAATCTTTGAGGAGCATTCCAGTAATGCTGGGTGAATTACAGAGAAATAGGAGGCCTAAGGATCTCTTAAACTCTTGGGTCCTGGAAAAGGGAGGCATGGTTTGCCTCTTAAGGGGCTCTGCCCGAAGGAGAGTCACTGAGGGCTCAGGCAGGCAGGCAGGAAGCAGAGTGTGAGCGTCCACCTGCAAGCCTCCTATTAGGAGGAAGAACAGGGCACTCATACAAAAAGCAGGAGGGTATGTCATGGAAGAACAGGGCACTCATACAAAAAGCAGGAGGGTATGTATGTCATTAGTGCTTTGGAATGTCATGAAGTTACAGTCAGAAGAAGACAGGACGGGAACTTGTGACCATCACACTGGCACATCTAGTTCCTTCAACAGTGCTCATGTTTGTTTCTGGGTATATTCAAGCATCAGGGAAGTTGTAAAAATTGAAAATAAACTACCAAGCTTACTCAACAATGAATAAGATAGCTTATTAGCTTTGTGTTTATTGAAATATCTAACTGATAATAGTTAAAAAGTCTTCCCACAAAGAAGTATCTAGGCACTGATAGCTTCCGTGCGATTTTTTTGGGGGAGGGGGAACAGGGATTCTCCTTGTGGCCTTGGCTGTTCTGGACTCACTTTGTAGACAGCTTGCCTCAAATTCACATCCACCTGCCTCTGCCTCCCAAATTCTGGGATTAAAGGCATGAGCCACCATGCCTGAACGAACAACTCTTACTCTCTTATCAAAGATAAAGACATTACAAAAAAAAAAAAAAGGAAGAGAGAAAGAAAAAGAACAATATCCCTTTTGGGGGCTGAGGCTATATATTCAGTTGGAAAACAGCTTGTCTAGCAGGCATAAACCCTGGATTCTATCCCCAGTTCTGTATAAACCAGATACAGGGGTACATGCCTTTCATCCCAGCACTTGGGAGGTGGAGACAGAAGGGGTTCAGGGTCATCCTCAGGTACTTGAGTTCAGACCAGCCTCAAATACATGAGACCCTGTCTCAAATTAATAAATATCCTCTTTGAATATACATGCAAAAGTTCTGAATTTTTTAAAAACTTTTTTTCTGGGTATTTTTTTCTAAAGTCTAATACAGGCATATATAAAAAGATTAATACATCATGACCTAGTGTGCTTTATCTCAGGAATGTAAGATTGATTTAACACTGGAAAATTAATAAGTGTAACAAATTTTTCTTTTGAAAAACTTAATGTCTATTTGTGAGTAGAAACTCCCAGAAAACTATGAATAGAAGGTAACTTCATTACAGGGCATCTACTAAAACCACAGAGCTTTGAGGGCACCTGATGGGGAAGGCAAAATTCTTCCCTCCTAGGAAGGAACAACGCAATAACATCTTCTGTTAACACTTTTATACAGTCTTATCCTGGATGTATTACGCATTGTATTAATACAAGATTAAAAAAAAGACACCCAAATTGGAAAAGAGAAAGTGAAAGAATATTTGCATGTAACAAATCATCTATGTAGGTTAATCTGTCAACTCTACAGAAAAGAAGACAAAACCCTGCTTATCACTAGAAATAAATGAGTTTGCAAGGGTACATTAAATATGACCAGTACACAGTTATATTTTTATATGAGCAAGAACATGATGAGAAATTGAAATTAAGAAAAAATTATTTACAGTATGGTAAAAATAGAAGTCCTTGGGGACAATCAGTTGAAAGACATAAAAATTTTGCATTGAAAATACAGAATATTTTCCTTACCTAGATGTATAGATTCAGGATAATCCTGACAAAAAGTCTTAGATGGATTTGTGTGTCTGTGTGACAAGTGACTTTCATTTTCATGGAACTCAAGCTAAAACAATTTCAGAAAAAAATTATGTTGGAATGTGCCTTAGAGTACCTGTCTTCAAGACTTGTAAAACTTCAGAACTCAGAACAGTTTAAAGAAAGCAGAGTTCAACATCACATAACAAATAATCCAGAAATAGATCTGTACATATGTGGCCCATCCATCCTTGGCAATGTTGCAAAGACACTTCAGCACAGAAATGACAGTGTGCTTTCAACAAATGCTGATGGAAAAACTGGACACACACATATAAAATGTGACCATAGTGTCACATTTTATAAAAAATTAACTGCATAACTATTATAGATCTATACATATATATGTAATACATATATATTATATATATATGTATATATTTCAAAAGAAAATACAGGAAAGAAATATTTGTAAACTAGTTAGCCAGGGATTTGTTGGAAACAGAACAAATGCAAGATCTATAAGACAAAAACAACATATTAGACTTCATCAAAATAACTTATGGGCCAGTAAGGTGGCTTAGTAGATAAGAGCACTTGCTGCCAAGCCTGACAAAAATTGTAAAAAAAAATTTGCTTTGTGTGTGAAGGCCTGGCTTTGATTCCCAGCACTGTATAAAAATGGATGTCCTGGGGCATGCTTGTAATCTCAGCCATTGGAGGCGAAGACTGGAGGATCAGAAGTTCAAGGTCACCCTGGGTGACACAGTAAGTTAGAAGCACGCTTGAGCTACACATGACCCTGTCTTTAAAAAAAAGTGTGTAAGAAAGCTAGTGTTCTTAACCGCTGAGCTTTTCTTCTGGAGGACCTGGGTTTAATTCCCAGCACCCACACGGGAGCTCACAACTGTCTGTAACTCCAGACACAGGGTGTTTGGTAACGGCACACAGACACACACACACACACACACACACACACACACACACACACACATCAAAATAAATCTTTTTTTTTTTAAAGAGGTGTGTATAAGGCAATAATTGATTTACAAAATGGCATTGTCACTTAGCAAGCTAGTCTTTTCTTTTTTGGGAAAAGGCTATCTAGTTTCTCCCTTTTTTTCTTTTTAGTTTAAATCCCCTTGGACAAATCAGGAAGAGCACATCCGTCCCTGATGCCTGGGCAAGGGAAGCAGCTCTTGGCCAGCAGGTGCGGGGTTCGGTCCCATAAGCGGCGTGCTGCTTCTGGAGCACGTGCGGACGGTGCGCAGCCCTGACAGCCTCGCGGTGCTCGAGGCCTGGGGCGGGGGGGGGGCAGCCTCGTGACCGGGCGGCCGGCCGCTCGCGTGACAGCCAGGCCGCCATGGCGCAGCACGTTGCGCGCAGGCGCAGTGCGGGTCCCGAGGCTCGGAAGCTCGCGCGGTAAGCGTCTGCAAGTGCGTGGTGGGTTGGCTTACGAGAGCGAGAGGAGGAGGTGGTGGGCTGTGGGCGGAGCGCCTGGCATGTGGGGCCAGCGGCTCTTTGCTGGGATGGCTGAGGCGGAGAATGTGAGGTCAGTCGTTGACAAGGTGGCGAGGGCGACGCGGGCCGCTTCTTCCAGGGTGGTCGGGGCCACGACGCTCGCGTTGTAAGGGGCCAAGGCCGGAGTCGAGGCCTATCCCCCGGCCTCCTGCTGCCCTCGGGCCGCCTGCTGCAACGGGCGGGCCCGCCGCACCCCGCGGGCCCGCCGCACCCCGCGTCTTCGTGAGGGCCGGTAGACCCTCCGTGAGGAAGTCTCCCTTCCCCTTCTGGCAAATTCTGTGGCTTAGCCCCCCAATCCCCCAGGAAGCAAGTGTGAGGGGCTTCCTTCGCCTTCTCTGCTCTCTGGTCAAGGCGTGATTTAGGCCCTCCACCTCGGCTCGAGCCGTTTGGGTTCCTCAAAACTACCTTGGCAAGTCTTTCAGAGTCGATTTAAAATCAGCCTAGGAAACAGCGTCTTAAAACAAGTGGCAGGATCTCCAAAGTAAAATTTTAATTTTGACTAAGAACGTGGCAGTGGCGCACGCCTTTAATCCTAGTTCTCGGGAGGCAGAGGCACGCGGATCTCTGAGTTGGAGGCTAGCCTGGTCTACAGAGCGAGTTCCAGGATAGCCAGGGCTACTACACAGAGAAACTCTGCCTCAAAAAAAAAAAAAAATCCAGAGAAATACTCTCTCTAAATAAATTCAAGCTTTGTTTTACAGCTTCTCAACTAGTTGAATTTTAAAACTGCCTTTTCATTTATTAAAGAATTCTTGATTTGAAGATGTCTCAGTGACACTATTTGAAAAAAATTAAACTAGGCAAAAATTGAAAGTTTTAAATTCCTATAAATAAGCCTCATTATTTTCTGTGATGAGTTAATTTCTCTTCATAGTTGAGAACATTTGAAACTGATGTAGATGTTCTTGGATAATAGAAAAGCTCTAAAAATGTGTTTCAAAACACAACATATACCCTACATTTTAAAGGCAGTTTTGTTAAAAAAATTTTTTCCCCTCTGTATTCGATTATGTAGAATATTTACCTTAAAGTTGAAGGACAAGCGAACCCCCCCCCCAAAAAAAAAACCTCCCCCAGCTTTGGAGGATGGAGGGTGTTGATATATACCTACCTTTTGTGCTTATTTTTGAGAAGGAAATAAAATCAGTTGATGTTGGACAGTGAAATACATATTTATATCATTTTAAGATTCATTAGTGGAAAGTGTGATTTCTGGTATGTTGAGAATAAAATTGTAAAGTAGTAGACATTTATTTTGAAATATTTTTCAGTTGTTAAAATATGTAGTGAAAATGATTTTTGAATAGGCAAAATTTAATATATTTCAATTTTTAATTCTAAGATGTTTTAAAAAACAAAATAATCTCAGGCATTTGTAGTATTTCCTTTGTTTTTATTGTGGAATTCTTCCTCTTGTATGAGAAGGCTTTTTTTTTTCTTTAAAGAAAATGGAGGCTAGAGAGATGGCTCAACAGTTTAGAGCACTGGCTGCTTTTCTAGAGGACCGAGGTTCACTTCCCTTCCTCCACACTGAGATTTGGGACAGTGTGGTTCTGTTAGGAACACTAAGAACACAGCAGTCCAAGTGGCTCTGAAGCCCACTTCTGGCCCTCTTCTGGCCTCAGCAGGCACTGCATGCACGACTTAGATACATGCCGACCCATCCCGACCCTCCAACCCCAACACAAGAATATGGATGTTGTTTCAAAATACTGACTCATATAAATGATCAAACTGTGTGTGTTATTTTGCATATAAATCTGTAAAAGTTTGGCTAAAGATAATGATAGGGATAGAGATGATACATTTTGACATAGGAAACTATAATATATTTAGAACAAATATAAGAAACAGAGAATATATGTAAGGCAATTTTTAGTATAGAGTTTGAGTTTTGATAATCTCATTAAGACAAATACTTATAAGAATTTGGACATACGTGGTTTAGACTTTTTCATTATTAATAGATACTAAAACCTAATAAAAGGTATTGAATTATTAGTTTTTCAGGACTTGTTCAAATGGATGAAGATACACATTACAATAAAGGTACTGGCGTTAAATATTGTTTGGGGGCATAAAAGCTAAATGATATGGGTTAACTTCTAATTTTTTGCACTGTGATTTTATTTTAGTTGAAGATGTTGTTGGAAGTCATGTAGAAGATGCAGTAACATTTTGGGCCCAGGTTGGTTGGTTTCACTTTTGTACTTTTCTTTTCCCTAACTCAAGTCTTTTCAAACAAAAATGAAAATCTAAGATTAAATGTACTTTTTGTTTTCATTTTCAGTACCCAATCTTGATTAAGTTATGTAACATAAGACATAATTAAAAAGCTGGATGTGGTGCCATGTGCCTTTAATCCCAGCACTTGGGAGGCAGAGGCAGGTGGATCTCTGTGAGCTCAAGGCCAGCCTGGTCTACAGAGTGAGTCCAGGACAGCCAGGGCTATTACACAGAGAAACCCTGTCTTGAAAAAAAAAGACATAATTAAAAGACAAATGATTACAACTTCAGTTTTCCTAAGTTGAAAAATATGCTTACAGTACAGCCGAATTAAACAAGAAAATAATCAAGATTGGAACTTCAAAATTATATTCAATAGGGTCAGGAAGCCACATACTATTGTATTTGTGAAGTTATAGCCCCATCTATGGGTGTTTTGTGAGATTATTTCCTGAAAACTTAAACTAAACATTTTTTTTATTACTCAAAAACACTTTATTAAAAAAAATCTTAGCTTTCTGACATGTGTACGTGTGTGTATGTGGTTTTGTTTTGTAGTGCCCTTAGCACACTCACAGTAGTTTTCTCATTTTTATTAGTTCTTTGAGAATTTTATTTAACACATTGTAGTCATAGTCTCCCCCTATCCAAAATAAAGTTTTGTTCTTGATCCTGTCATGGATGAGTTTAGCATACATAGAATAATAGGCCCTGCTGACATTTGAAGGAATTATAGGCATTTCAGAAGAACTTTAGGTCTCAGAACAGAACCTTTCCAAGTTGGCCTAGAGGGAAATCACACTCAGAAATTTTGTGTTTTCCCAGCTTTCTTGGTATAAAGGTGAATAGTTGTATTGTTGGAGGTTTGGGTCAGTCTAGTTTATAAAGTAACATATTTAACTTATTAATATAGTTACATACACCATTCATATCCCTATAAAATATTTTAACATACTTGTTTTATATTTTTAATTTTTAATTTTCTTTTAGAATTTCATACAGTATATTTTGATCTTATTATTCCCACTCCCAACTCCTAGATCCTCACCCATCTCCTTTCCCAAACAACTTCATGTTCTTTCTCCTCTCTTAAAAACAAAAGCCCATGGTGTTCAGTTTGTGTTGATTGACTGCTCCTGAGCATGAGGCAGTGCAATTGATGCATCCAGCATCACTCCATTAAAAACATTGACTTCTCTTTCCCAGAAGCTGTCAGTTTTGAATAGCTGCTTTCTCGGGGCAGGACTTTTGTGTCCACTTCCCTTCTTCCATGCTGTGATTTGGGACAGCATTGTTTTGTTAGAATTATATTGTGGTGAAGCCCAGATGATATGTCAAATATTGGACCATTCTGAATACTCTGATGCCATTTAAAAGATATTTCTTGAAGGTTCCTAGCATATCAGATGGTAGTAGATTGTAAACAGAATAAAGATAGAAGAAAAGCTTCCATACTCTAGACACTGGGAGATGAAAAAGAAAACCCAGTTTGCTTTCTCTAATGACTTGCATTATAAGTATTTATGTAAGTATGAAATTTGGAGAACTAACGAATTATTTCTTCTTTCAATGGAAGACTGAAATCAGGTAAGTATATTCAATTTTAAATACAAAGTTAAGCAGGGGATGGTAGTACCGCTCTTTTATTCCAGCACTTGAGAAACAGAGGCAGGCTCAAAGGATAGCCAGGCCTATATAGAGAGACCTTTTCTCAGTAAAGCAAAGTGAAGCAGCAAAGCTCTTGGGTTTCATATTTTAAGAGGTGAATCTCTAATGTATTGTTCCTAATGAAGTTTTGATTTTGAAAACTACATGATGGGGGGGGGGTGGAGAGAGAAAATTGCATTTATCTATACTTCCCATGGCATGGGAACTTGTTTTTGATGAGGTTAAATGTACAGTGTATAAAATAGAAATTATAAGGAGCTACAGAAAAATATGATTAAGAGTTCTTAAAAAATACAGAAAAATTGGCAGAATTTGTGGTAAATTGTATACTTATGCACAAACTTTATTTTTTAAAAAATTATATGCATGTGTGTTTTGCTTGTGTTTATGTCTGTGTATAACTTGTGTACCTGGTATCCATGAAGGTCAGAAGAGGGCACCGAATTCCCTGGAACTGGAATTACTGGCAATTGTGAGTTGCCCTGTCAGTGCTAGGAATTGAACCTGGTTCCTTTGGAAGAACAACCAGGGCTCTTAACAGCTGAGCCATCTTTCCAGTTGTGCATGCACTTTAAAAATGGTGCTCATGGGGCTGGAGAGATGGCCCAGAGGTTAAGAGCACTGGCTGCTCTTCCAGAGGTCCTTAGTTCAATTCCTAGCAACCCCATGGTGGCTCATAACCATCTATAATGGGATCTGGTGCCCTCTTCTGGCCTGCAGGGGTACATGTAGCCAGAACACTGTATACATAATAAATAAATAAATAAATAAATAAAATCTTTAAAAAATGGTGCTCACATGTTGTGGGTCTATGTGAGTCTGTGCTGTATATTAATAGCACATGTGGCTCTTAGTGGTACCCCACACTGAATGACAAATTATACATTTAAACTCATTAATTGGCAATTATATGTAAGTACTAACTTAAATAATTCTTCCCAGATTAGCGCTATCACTGTAGAAATACAGTGTGAGTTCTATGAGTAATTAAAAACCAGCTTTAGCAGCCACATTGGTGCAAGTAAAAGAAACAGGTAAAATTAATTTTTTTTGTTTTTTTTGAGACAGAGTTTCTTTGTGTATCCATGGCTTTCCTGGACTCAACTTTATAGTCCAGGCTGGCCTTGAACTCATAGAGACCCACCTGCCTCTGCCTCCCCAGTGCCTCCCCTTTAAACCCCAGTGGGATTAAAGGCATGTGCCACCACGAAAATTAATTTTCATACATATTTTTATTTAACTTAATATATCCAAAATAGTATTTCAAAATCTAATCAGCTGGATAGAATTCCAGCTACTTGTTGGACTGAAGCAAGAGGACCTTGAGTTTGCGGCTGACTTGAAAACTTAGTCAGACTTTGTTCAATAAAATAAACAAGACTGGGGATGTGGTTTATACAAGTTATACAATACTTGCCTAGTATGTGTGAGTGGGGTCCATGGGTTCCATTTCCAATGCTAGAAGTAAGTCTGTGCTTACAATTGGTATAAAATATGAACAGGAGCTGGGCATGGTAGCGCATGCCTAGAATCCCAGCACTTGGGAGGCAGAGGGAGGAGGATCTCTGTGAGTTTAAGGCTATCCTGATCTACAAAGTGAGTCCAGGACAGCCAGGGCTATTAAAGCTGTCTTGAAAACAAAACAAAACAAAACCAAAAAAAAAAATGAACAAAATATTTTGTATTTCTCATTTTATATTACATCTTATTTATGTGTTTGTTTATTTGTTTAAAATATTTATTTATTTTTGTTCTTAAAGACAGTGTTTTTTTTGTAGCTCTGGCTGTCCTGGAACTCACTATGTAGATCAGGCAGACCTTAAACTCAGAGAGCGATCTGCCTGCCTTTGCCTCCTGAGTCCTGGGATTAAAGGTGTACTTCATTATGTCTTGCCTTATATCTTTGGAATCCAGTGTGTAGGTTTATAATATGCATTGAGTTAGACTAGACACATTTCAAATGACTATTGGTATGTATTTGTTACTGTACTTCTAGACTTTGATTTCCATTGATCTTATGCATTAGTTGGTTGAACCCGGAGTGATGGAGGGCTAGAGAGATGGCTTAGTGGTTAAGAGCACTTGCTGCTCTTCTAAAGGACCCGGGGTCGATTCCCAGCACCTGTGTGACAGCTTACACCCTCTATAATTCCAGTACCAGGGCATTTGATTCCCTCTTTTGGCTTTCTTGGCACCAAGCACATGTGATGCGCAGAGAGATATGTGCAGGGAAAACACTCATACACATAAAATAAAAATAAATTTGGCCTGACAGATGACTCAGTGGTAAAGATTATTACTCTTTTGATTTTTTCCCCCCAGACAGGGATTCTCTGTGTAGTCCTGGCTGCTCTGGAACTAACTTTGGAGACCAGGCTGACCTCAAACTCGTAGACATCTGCCTGCCTCTCAAGTGCTGGGGTTAAAGGTGTGAGCCACCACCACCACCCAGCAAGATTATTGCTCTAATTGATCTCCCAGAGGAGGCTAGTTCAAATCTACCCTGTCAGGCAGCTCACAATTGCCTGTAATTCCAGCTTCAGGGGATGGATCTAATGGCTTTTTCTGGCTCCTGCTAACATTGACACACACACGCACGCACGCACGCACGCACGCACGCGCACACACACACACACGAATAAAATAAATTTAAAAATGGAGCTGTGTTCTTAAACTAGGAGTCAGAGAACTTCTGTAAATGACCAGATAGTAAATATTACACGGTTATGTGTATGGGTCACACATTCTCTGTTGTAGCTGTTCATATCATTAGTTCTACCATCGCAGGATAACAGTTGCATAGACAGCACATGAGAAAAAGGCATGTAATTGTCACACAATAAACTTTGTTCACCAAGACAGGTGGTGTAATTTACCCACTTCTTATTTCAGCCATCACCCTGAGGCTCCTTCACAATGTAAACTACAGAAAGTTAGGAAACATTGCTTAGATGAATGCATTTAAAAGGTTAGAACTACTGATGCTATTCCTATATATCTACTGTCTATCCCAGGAAGCAGGTCATAACATCTTTTTGAGATTAGGATGAGATGAGAACGGAGACACATAAGAAGAGATTTGGAAACACACAATAGGTGAAGATCTGTTGTTTGCTACCCAGGCCCGATTTCTGCTAGATAAGCCACTAAAAGAATACTTCAGGATTGTTGGCATTAGTGAGGTGAATGGCAAGGAATATTAAATGTTTTGCCTCCACCTTTCTTTCTTTCCCTCACTCACTCCCTTCTTTCCTTTCTCATTTATTTATTTATTTATTTATATTTTTGAGACTTGCTATCATTGTCTGGTGATAGAAATCCTCTCAAAGAACAGTTCCAAGACATTATGAAGAATGGCATTGCCATCAAATAAAAAACAAGAGGTAGGAGTTGTTGTAAAAGCACAGTCGGTAGAACATTTACCTAGTATATATGAGTTCCAGGCTGCCTGGCCTGGGACTGTCTGTGTAGACTGCCTGATCTTCTGCCTCTGAGAGCTGTCATTCCCCACATCTATTTGTTTCTTTTTTTTAAATTTCTTTTTATTTTTTAGTTTTTTGAGACAGGGTTTCTCTGTGTAACATTGCCTGGCTGTCCTGGACTTGCTTTATAGACCGGGCTGGCCTTGAACTCACAGAGATCTGCCTGCCTCTGCCTCCCGAGTGCTGGGATTAAAGGTGTGTGCTACAACACCTCGCTGAACTTTCATTTAGGTAGTCAGTGTATTGATACTGAATAACTGGAATATTTTGATATACTCTGAACTTTGAATAGATTTCAAGGACTGCTTCTAATGCTTCCTGGGTCAGATTAAATTTAGTTCCTTTTTTTCTGGAGTGGGGGAGCTGGAGATTGAACCCAAGGCTTCATACATACTAGGTAAATGTTCTACCGACTGTGCTTTTACCACAACTCCTACTTCTTGTTTTTTGTTTGATGACATTGCCATTCTTCATAATGTGTTGAAACTGTTCTTGGAGAGGATTTCTATCACCAGACATTTTAGCCTCACTGAGTATTTTATTCTTATGTTTCTACAGAGCTTGATATGTGTGTATATATATTTGATTTTATTTTGTATTTTTGAGGCTGAGTGTCATTGTAGAGCCCAGCTGGCCTTGAACTCAAGACCACTCTGCATTCCCACCTCTCAAGTGCTGGGTTACAGGTATGCAGTGCCACTGGCAGCCTGTATTTCATTTCTTCTACTTTGAAAGAATCTCACAGGAAAATTACAGAATCAGTAGAAAGGCTTTTTGTGTACTTCTCACCCAGCTTCCATTAATTCTAACTTCTTGTATAACCATACCACAGTGACAAAAGCTAGGAAATTAGTATTGGCACATTACTGTTGATTGAACTATATAAATCTTTTATTTCAAATTTTACCAGGTTTTTTTTTTCCTGTCCAAGATCCATCCTAAGATTCCCCATTGTTTCTTTAAGAGTCCTCTAACCTTTAATACTTTGTCAGACTTCCTGACTTTGGGTATTTTGGATGAATCCCAGTTTTTATAGAGTATCCATTAGCATGGGTTTGTTTGATTTCTCATAAAATGGCCAAAATGCCCAAAGATGATGTTGTGTCCAGTGTGACTTGTACTGGGGTTCCTCATGCCATTATGTGTTTTTGGGTATGTTAACTTTAATCTCCTTTAAGAAATGAGATGTTCATTTCTTAAAAATATTAATATGTTTCTTTTGTAATGTTTTTAGAGAGACATTGGATTGACTAGTTTTGTTTCTTCTTAACTTTTCACTCATAAATTTTTTTTCTTGGTATTATTGATGACCTTTCAGGTTTCTTTATTCCTGTTGCATTTATTATTTGTTCTTCTGTGAGGAAGACTAATATCTTTTCTGCCACTTAATTTCATCATTTACTTATGTGACTACAGCGTGACTAGTGGATATGCCTCAGGTTGTAATCCATTGCTGTTATTGTTTATTTCTGCTGTTTGAATTCTTTATCTGTGGCCAGTGCAATAAAAGTTGGCCAAAGAACATAGGTTGGTTCCATGTTTTCTAAACATGTCTTACTTTTTTCCATCACCACTAGCCTTGGAATTTCTCAGTCTCTAAGGAACCTGCTTAGTATTATTTAATAATAATTTTGGCACTTGTTGTCAGTAAGCTCCGTGTAACTTAGTATCATTTCTTATAAGAACTCACTTGAATTATGAAAAATGGTAGCATAAGAATTTGACCTAATTCCCAGTGTTCTAGAGTCCTTTAAGTATTTAGTAGAACCTTCAATTATATATGATATCATCAGAAAATAATGTATTTAATCTCATACTTTTTCTGTTTTCTTAGAATGTCAGTAGAAATAAGGATATTATAAAGATTGGCTGCTCACTATCTGAAGTTTGTCCTCATGCTAATTCAGTTTTTGGGAATCTTGATCCTAAGAAGGTAAGCTTTATTCCTGGATATAATCATTTTATCCTGCATGTCAGCTTTTCTAGGTTTTAGAATCTATAGATTTTGGAATTTGGGGCCTATTTGAATAGAAAAGACACATTTTTAGAATTTGTATAAACTACATAGTAAATTTATTTATTAAAAATAACTAATGAGCCGGGTGTGGTGGTACACGCCTTTAATCCCAGCCCTCGGGAGGCAGAGCCAGGAGGAGCTCTGTGAGTTCCAGGCTAGCCTGGTCTACAAAGTGAGTCTAGGACAGCCAGGACTACACAGAGAAAGAAACCCTATCTCAAAAAACAAAACAAAACAACAAAACCAAATCAGAACAACAACAACAACAACAAAAACCCCAAAATCGTATAGACAAAAATTCTGATGTAAACTAAAATATAGATGACTCTTAAGTGTAGGACCTAGTTCATGCTAGCACTCTGCTAACAGCTACATCTTCAGCCCTCTCTGTTGATAGGAGTCTTTTGTCTTCTGTATGTATGACTAATACTTGTCATAGTCTGTGGTAACTTAATTACCTTCTGGATATCATTTGATATATATATATATATATATATATATGAATGTTTTCCTTTTTAGTTATGTGATTTCTCTTTCCTGGTTCAACTCTTTACTTACATAGATGTGGGGATAGGGAAGGGAAAGAGAGAGGGGGAGAGTGAATGAAAAACAGAAATAAAAAGGAAAGGACATGACTGCTCCTAGGTATGGTGGAGGAGAAAATTCATTATAGATATGTGAGAGAGTATGGGCAGAGGCAGAGTCAGAGACATCTGGGAGAGTCCAGAGTGGTCATGACCAGACTGACCTGGGCCAACTGGGGAGAGGGGAAGGGGAGAGAGAGAGAGAGAGAGAGAGAGAGAGAGAAGGGAGAGAAGAGAGAGAGAGGAGAGAGAAGAGAGAGAGAGAGGAGAGAGAAAAGAGAGAGAGAGAGAGAGAGAGAGAGAGAGAGAGAGAGAGAGAAGAGAGGGGAACCAGGTGCAGCAGCAGCCAGGAGGCCAAAGGTACAAAAGGCGGGTTACTCAAAGTGTCCGGATTATATAGGAAAGAGCTTCTGGGGGAAGGGCAGCCCAGCCCCTGAGCTGGAGAATTTGGGGTAGAGGGTGGGGTATGCCAGTCTTACCTTGTAACAGGTAGGGACTGAGGGATGCTGGGGGAACCTGGAGGCGAGGCTCACTTTGATAAGTTAAATAGGTGTCTTAAGCCATTTGTTCTGGATTTGAAACTTAACAGAGAGGAGTGAAGAGAGAAAGGAGGAAAAGAGGGTCAGAGGGAGAGGGAAAGGCAGAGAGAGATTGAGAGAGAGAGAGAGAGGGAGAGAACACTTGTGCATGTGGAGAGAGGCCAGACGCTGTGTGTCCTTTTTGATTGCTCTCTACTTTACTTTTTATGAGACATGGTCTGTCATTAAACCCGAGGCTCAATTGTTTTGGCTAAGCTTGCTGGATTTTTTCATTATTTCCTCCTAAGAAGCATTTTAGACTAATTTTTTTCCTAGTGGGGCTTCTTGGACAAGACATTAAAATATACTATGGATAAATTGTATGTGTTGTCAGGTAGGGTGGGACTTAGGAGGGCTATGGAACCATTGTAATAACTAAGATTTTCCTTGTACCTTACTCCACAAATCTACTTTTTATTTCCATGGAGACAATATTGTCTCAACTGAGAATGTATATTTTTAAGTGGTTATTACCAAGGAGTGAATTTTGTATCCAACATTCTTAGGAGAGAGTTGACAATGAAAGTTGGTTGTCAACAACTGGAAGTGGTGCTACTGGCTTCTAATGGTTGAACGTCAAAGGAAACAATGATAAACATCCTATCCAGCTCTTCACCTCTAAACAAAGAACCATCCAGTCAAAATGTCAGTAGCGCTGAGGCAGGAACATAGCATCATTCTTTTGGCCCTTTAAAATAAACATCATTAAACTGAAGTATAAATTTAAGTGAAAGTTTTGTATTAAGAATATTGTCTAATCTTAGTCAATCATGCATCAGCACAGCATTTGATTTTGCTGTTCCTTGATCAAATAATAATTCAAGAGACACTGATAAATGAAAAGAGAACTTTATTTATTGGCCAAAAAAATTGGAGGACTTGCAGTTTAGGCTCTCACTTCCAGGGACCTGAGGAATCACAGTATAGGAATAATAGGGAAGAGAGACCCCGAAGAAGTATCTGTCTTTTCTATGAATAGGCACAGATCTTTGAAGAACTTGGGTGCTACTTTTTTTGTCTTCTGTGGTCTACTATTTTCACCTATAGTGAAAAGGTTAAAGTCTTAAGGGACAAAGACAGAGATACCAAGTCTTTTGGTCTGGTTCCAGTTTCACAGTAGACATATGTAGGCCTAATGGAGAATCAGTGCTTTCATCAAAAGTGGCCTTCAAGTCCTTGCTAAGTAACTGTTACTATAGCTCACACAACAAAGGCAACTTTACAGCAAAGCTGATAATGCATTGGCTTCCAAAATTATTAGTGGCTTTGAAATTAACTAAGAACACAGAAACAAGAGAGTCTTAGTGTTCTTCTTGTTAAAAATGTTTCTAATGTCCTTATATAAAATAAAAAGTATAAAAATCATTTTGACTCATAGGAAATATGGATTCCACCAGGTTCAGGATTAGACTTAAATAGAATGTTCTTAGTATGTTTAAGTATAAAAATATCTTACCTCTTTCTTTCAGACATTAAAAAAGTTAAGATGCTTTTAAAACTTTGTTTCTTTATATCCTTTTTTGTTCATATTTAAAAATTTTAACTTATTTTTTGATTGTCGATTCTTTCCTTTTGCCATATCTTTTATTTATTCTTTGACAATTTCATACATGTGTACAGTACATCTTGATCCTGTCTAACCCCAAATCCTGTCACCCACTCCTCTCAGATACCCTATGATATGTTCCCCTCTCATTTTTATGCTTTTTCTCTCTCTGTCCTTTTAGTTTTTTGTGTAACCCACTGAACCGAATTAGTGCCCTCTTCTAGAATGCACACTGATCTAGGCTAGGTCTGATGCAGGAAACTGCTGGAGTGAGTTTGTGATTGCATGGGCCATGTTCTGTCCAGGAGAATGCATTTCCCAGCACTTGCCCCCATCCTCCGGCTCTTAGGCCCTCTCTTCCATGATGTTCTCTGAGCCTTAGAGGTTGATACACATCTTCCATCTTGAGCTGAGTATTCAGTAGTCACTTATTCTCACTATTTGGGCTAATAAAGAGTTGTTACATTAACTGCTGCCCACTACAGAAAAAAACCAAAACAAAAACACTTGTCCGCCAAGGTTGAAAGTAGCACTCTCTACTCTGTAGGTGTAAACATAAGTTGTCTTAGTTTGCTTTCCATTGCTGTAATAAATACCATGACCAAAAGCAACTTGGGAAGGAAAAGATTTATTGCACCTTGCAGGTGTAGTCCATCAAAGAAACATGGCAGAAACTCAAGACAGGAACCTAGTGACAGAAACTAAAGCAGAGATCGTGGAGGAACATTGCTCTCTGTGTTGTTCAGCCTACTTTCTTACACAACTCTGGATCACCTCCCCAGGGGTGGCACCACCTACAGTGAGCTGGGCTCTCACATCAACCATCAATCAAGAAAATGCCCTAGAGTTTTACTCACAGGCCAATCTCGTAGGGGCATTTTCTCAATTGAGATTCCCTCTCCCAGAATGACACTGGCTTGTGTCAAGTTGACAAAAAACCAGGACATACATATTTAGAAGGCAATTTGACGCTATGTGCATTTAGCAAAACAACAGTAGTAGTTTCTCCCCTATGGCCTATGATCTTCCAAGGTTATGGGGTTTTGGCCAGGTTTACAGTACCAGGCATGAACTCCCTCCTATGAAGGAGGCCTCAAATCCAATCAGAAAGTAGTAGGTTACTACCACTATTGCAACAATGGGTACATCTTGTCTGGTATAGGACAATATATATTGTATTCAGGATTTACTTCTGGGTAGTACCATAAATGACTTTTCTTCCTCAATGACCTACATAGCACCTTATGGCACTATGAAAGATAGCAAGTAGGGAGGAGTTTTTCAAATAGTTGCAGTTTGATTTCTCTATGTCCTGCAACCAAAGTGTGTTGTGTCTTCATCAATAGAGTCTTACCTTCTAGTTATGATGGTCAGCTAAGAGCAATGCAGTAGCCTGTGTTTTGGGGGGGGACATCTGAGCTTTCTTGACCATTTAGTCATAGGGAGTTGATTTGTGTGTATATTGAACCATCCCTTCTTCATCTCTGGAATAAAGACAACTTGGTCATGATAGATGATCTCTTTGATGTGTTCTTAAATTCAATTTGAAAATATTTTGTTGAGAATTTGTGTGCATGTGTGTTCATCATAGGAATCCGTAACTTTCTTTTTGTTGTTAATGTGTCTTTATTTGATTTCTTAATTCTTTGACAGTTTCATACATGTGTACAGTACATCTTGATTAGTAATACAAGCTTAGTAAAAAGAGGTGTGTGATGTTACTTCCTTGTTTCTTTAATGGTAAGGTTTGTGAAGAATTAGTGGCAGTTCTTCCTTGAAGGTTTGATAAAATTCACCAGTGAATTCATCTGGGCTGGAATTCTTTTAGTAGGAAATTTTAAGTCACTGCTTCAGACTCACTATTATAGATCTGTTTAAATTGTTCATCTCATTTTGGCTTAATTTCTTATGCCATTTGCATCTAGGAATTTATGAGTTTCTTTTAGTATTCTGATTTGGTGGAATGTTGTTTTCCAAGTAATACCTAATGATTTTCTGATTTCATTGGTAGTTGCTGTAATGACTCTGTCACTTATATTATTATTTTGGGTTTTCTCTCTTTTTTATTTTGGTTGGTTTGGCCAAGGGTTTGCCAGTTTTACTGTCTTTCCAAAGAACCAAATATTTGTTTAATTGATTCTTTGTATATTTTCCTCATTTTGTTACTCTTTGTCCTAATGATTTATTTCCACCTGTTGATTTGTCATTTGATAGAGTGACATTTTCCAGCATTCTGAGGTGAATAATTGACTTATTTATTTGAGGTTTCTCTGATTTCTTTTCTCCCCCCCCCCCCCCCAGTCAGGGTTTCTCTCGGTAGCCCTGGCTGTCCTGGACTTGCTTTGTAGACCAGGCTGGACTTGAACTCACAGAGATCCACCTGCCTCTGCCTCCCGAGTGCTGGGATTAAAGGCGTGTGCCACCACGCCCGGCTTCTCTGATTTCTTAATGTAGGCACGTAGAGCTTTACCGTTCCCTCTGAGGATGGCTTTTATTACATCCCATAGGTCTTGGCATGTGTTTTCATTTGATTCTAGGAATTTATTTTTACTCGTTTGTTTCTTCAAGGACCCAATTTTTCTTGAACGGTGTTTTATTTCAAAGCATAGCCTTTCCTATGGCTTCATGAATGAGTTTCTTTTACTCTGCAGTTCAAAGAATTTCTTGAAGTATTTTTCTTTTTTTTCTGTTTTTTTTAAAGATTTACTTATGTATTTAATGTATATAAGTATTTTGTCTGCATGTATGTCTGTGCACCAGAAGAGAGCATGGGATCCTGTGGGACTACAGTTATGAATGGCTGGGAGCCACCATGTGGGTGCTGGGTCTTCTGGAAAAGCAGCTAGTGCTCTTAACTGCTGAGCCTTCTCAGCCCTTGAAGTATTTTTCTGTAGAGCTGGAGTGGTGGCCATAAATTCTTCTAGCCTATTTTTATCATGGAAAGATTTAATTTTTCCTTGAATTGTGATAGGTAGCTTTGCATCGGCAATTGTTTTTCAGAACTTGAGATACACCTATCCAGGCCCTCCTGGCTTTTAAAGTTTCATTGAATAATCTTGTTATTGTGATGGACTTGCCTTTATTTGTGATGTGTTTCTCTCTTGCTGCTTTCAGTATACTTTCTTTGTCCTGTATATTCAGAGTTTTAATTATATTGACAACATGAAGTTCTTTACCATTCTTAGTGTAAAAATGCCTCTGTATTTGTATCTGTATTCTGTTATGATTCTTAAAACTGTTTTCTGTGTCTTTAGAACTAGATTCTTTTCCTTCTTCCATGCCCACTCATAGATGCAGTCTTTTCATAGTGCCAAGTATACTTTATTGTTTTATTTTAGCTTTGCCTTCTACCAGCTCCTCGACCTTGATATCAGGCTTAGATATTCTGTACTCTCCTTGATCTGTCCTGTTAGTGAGACTTTCCATAGAACTTTTAATGTAATTTTATTACATTTTTAAATTTCCAACATCTCATTGGGTATTCTTCAGTATTTCTCTTTGTTCAATTTCTTCTTTCATATCTTATGTAGCCTTCCTTATTTATTCAGCTGTTTTGCATTCTCAATCAGGAGCCTGGTTGTTGTTTTTTGTTGTTGTTTTGTTTTGCTTTTTGTTTTTTCTTTATTTTTTATTTCTTCAAGTTACATCTCAATCGCAATCCCTTCCCTACTCCCCCCTCCAGTCCCACCCTCCCACCCTCAACCCCCCATCCTCTTCCCTTTTTTTTTTAAGTTTAAGGTATATCTTATTTCCCCCTACAGTTTCACCTTTCAGTCCAACAAATGGCTCTTTCTCTTATAGTAATAAATATAATACAAAACAACAGAGGTAATTAGGCCACAGTTATGAGGGTTATTTGGCTTAGTGTACATTCCCAATGTCCAGTCCATATGTATTTGGCACCTGACTTTAACATTCTACTATCTAACCATCTCCATGAGTTTAAAGTTCTATATCTAACTCAACATTCATACTAACTTGCAACACAATTTTAAAAGCACCTTCTTAGGTCTAGAACACTCTCTTGACTCCTAAACAACTCAAAATTTAATTATGAGACTCTAACTATCTGTTCTTCAACCACCTCAGAGACCTGAGAGGGATAAATATATCTGATTTTATAGGAAGTACAGGGCCTGCAGCTTCCCAAACTAAGAAATGACATACCAGTGGCTGCCTGGACAGTTCCCATTTTCTCTCCATACATTTCAGCATCGATCTTCAGTCATTTGGCCCCATTTCTCTGACAGACATTGATTGTAGAGCAGGGGTTATGAAGGACTTGCCTACCCTGTCTTGGCAGAGCTAGGCTGTCGACTTACCTGCTTCCAAGTTTTGTCCTTTTTCGACAGCATTCTGTCTACATTTGGAGCAAGGGGCTTTTCCTACCAAGAGATAGGCTTGCGACTAATTCAATCATCTCCCACTGGAGATTCTTCGATGCCCATCTTCTACTTGGGGTAGAATAGGGGGTGCTGTCAGGAGTTGATATATCTCGATATAAAAAAATCTAAAGTTACGAAACATCCTTGAATGCCACATTCTGCAGATCTCTTGAGGTTTTTGAAGAGGCCCTATTTATCTCTTATATTAGGGTAAGCAGATATTGCTTGTCTCTTAGCAGCTTTATTTCTGATTAGCTTAGAAAATAACTATAATAGGCTGTCATAGTACCTAACAAAATGACCGGCTTGCATAACTGTTAGTTTGCATTTCTTAATTATCCTAAACAGTTTATGACAATTAGTAGTAAAAGGCCGAAACATCACATTTCATTTTTTTTCTTTACCTCCTAACCCTTCCATCCTATTTCTCTGGGGTGGGGTGTCCTTATATAACAGTCCCTCATCTCAGTTGAGAGGTTGTATGAGGGCCAAGAGCCTCCTCATTCATTGGGGGTCTACGAGGCAATACCACCAGTGAAAAGTGTCTCATTGCCCAGGAGAGAGAACTAAAAAACAAACAAACAAATAAGCAGACACACAGATAAAAAAGGAATAAAAAATAGAAAAAAAAGTCTATGTCCAAGTTCCCTTTGGTGTGTTAGTTGTAGTATCAATACCTTCTACTATATAGCTAAAATCCTACTATAAGTGAATAGATGCCATATGCATCCTTCTGAGTCTGGGTTAGCTCACTCAGGATGAGCTTTTCTAGTTCCATCCATTTGGCTGCAAATTGCATAATTTCATTGTTCCTGGTAGCTGAATAATATTCCATTGTGTAGATGTACCACAGTTTTTTAACCCATTCTTCGGTTGAGGGACATCTGGGTTCTTTCCAGTTTCTAGCTATTACAAATAAGGCTGCTATAAACATAGATGAGGAACTTCCTTATGATTCCGTGAAGGGGCATTTGGGTGTATACCCAGAAGTGGTATGGCTGGGTCCTGAGGCAAAGCTATTCCAAGTTTTCTAAGATATCGCCAGACTGACCTCCATAGTGGTTGCACAAGCCTGCACTCCCACCAGCAATGGAGTAGGGTACCGTTTTTCTCCACACCCTCACCAGCATGTGCTGTCATTTGAGCTTTTGATCTTAGCCATTCTGACAGGTGTGAGATGGAATCTCAGAGTCATCTTGAGTTGCATTTCTCTGATGATTAAGGATGTTGAGCATTTCTTC
>CAJQZJ010032648.1:8462706-8534830 GCA_907164525.1 Lophiomys imhausi | reverse complement strand
TCTTGAGTTGCATTTCTCTGATGATTAAGGATGTTGAGCATTTCTTCAAGTGTCTCTCAGCCATTAGGGATTCCTCCTTTGTGAATTCTCTATTTAGCTCTGTCCCCCATTTTTTGATTGGATTATTTGGTTTCTTGGCATTTAATTTCTTGAGTTCTTTGTAGATTTTGGATATTAGCCCTCTGTCAGATGTGGGGTTGGTGAAGATTTTCTCCCAATCTGTAGGCTGCCGTTTTGTTCCAATGACAGTGTCTTTTGCCTTACAGAAGCTTTTCAGTTTCATGAGGTCCCATTTATTGATTGTTGATCTCAGGTCCTGAGCTGTTGGTGTTCTGTTCAGGAAGTTGTCACCTGTGCCAATGAGTTCGAGGGTTTCTCCCACTTTTTCTTCTAGTAGATTTAGTGTGACCGGCCTTATGTTAAGGTCTTTGATCCACTTGGACTTAAGTTTTGTACAAGGTGATAAGTATGGGTCTAATTTCATTCTTTTACAAGTGGACATCCAGTTGGACCAGCACCATTTGTTGAAGATGTTGTCCTTCTTCCATTGTGCCGTTTTGGCTTCTTTGTCAAAAATTAGGTGGCCATAAGTGTGTGGGTCTATTTCTGGATCTTCAATTCGATTCCATTGATCTACTGGTCTGTTTCTATACCAATACCATGCTGTTTTTACAACTATTGCTCTGTAGTACAGCTTGAAATCTGGGATGGCGATACCTCCAGATGTTTTTGTATTGTACAGGATTGATTTAGCTATTCTGGGCTTTTTGTTGTTCCATATGAAATCGAGAATAGTTCTTTCCAAGTCTATAAAAAATTGTGTTGGTATTTTGATAGGAATTGCATTGAATCTATATATTGCTTTTGGTAGGATGGCCATTTTTATTATGTTGATCCTACCTATCCATGAGCATGGGAGATCTTTCCATCTTCTAAAGGCCTCTTCCATTTCTTTCTTCAAGGGCTTGAAGTTCTTGTTGTACAAGTCCTTTACTTGCTTGGTTAGAGTTACCCCCAGGTATTTTATGTTGTTTGTGGCTATTGTGAAGGGGGTTGTTTCCCTTATTTCTTTCTCAGCCCTTTTGTTTGTTGTATAAAGAAGGGCTTCTGATTTTTTTGAATTAATTTTGTATCCAGCCACTTTGCTGAAGGTGTTTATCAGCTGTAAGAGTTCTCTGGTGGAATTTTTGGGGTCGCTTATGTATACTATCATATCATCTGCAAATAGGGATAATTTGACTTCTTCGTTTCCGATGTTTATCCCCTTGATCTCCTTTAGTTTTCTTATTGGTCTAGCAAGAACTTCAAGTACTATATTGAAGAGATATGGTGAAAGTGGACATCCTTGTCTTGTCCCTGAGTGTAGAGGAAATGCCTCAAGTTTCTCTCCATTTAATTTGATGTTGGCCAGTGGCCTGCTGTATATTGTGTTTATTATTTCTAGGTACAATCCTTGTATGCCCATTCTCTCCAGAACTTTTAGCATGAAGGGGTGTTGGATTTTGTCAAATGCTTTTTCTGCATCTAGCGAGATTATCATGTGGTTTTTTTCTTTCATCTTGTTTATGTGGTGAATGACGTTGATAGACTTTCGTATGTTGAACCATCCCTGCATTCCTGGGATGAAGCCTGCTTGATCATGGTGTATGATACTTTTTATGTGTTCTTGAATTCGGTTTGCTAGTATTTTATTAAGTATTTTTGCATCTATCTTCATGAGGGAGATTGGTCTGAAGTTCTCTTTCTTTGTTGGGTCTTTGTGTGGTTTAGGAATCAGGGTGACTGTGGCCTCATAGAATGAGTTCGGCAATGTTCTTTCAGATTCTATTTTGTGAAAGAGTTTGAAAAGTATTGGTGTTAGCTCCTCTTTGAACGTCAGGTAGATTTCTGTGCTAAAGCCATCTGGCCCTGGGATTTTTTTGGTTGAGATATTTTTAATGACTGTTTCTATTTCCTTAGGGGTTATAGGGCTGTTTAATCTGTTTATCTGATCTTGATTTAGCTTCGGTAGGTTGGAATCTATCAAGAAAATTGTCCATTTCACTTAAGTTTTCAAATTTGGTGGAATATAGATTTTTAAAGTGGATCCAAATATTCTCTGGATTTCCTCAATGTCTGTTGTTATTTCTCCCTTTTCATTTCTGATTTTGTTGATTTGGGTTTTCTCCCTCTGTTTTTAGTTAATTTGGCTAATTTGATTCTTTGTACAGTTCTTTTTGTTTCTAAGTTGTTGATTTCAGCCCTAAGTTTGATGATCTCCTGCCTTCTCCTCTTGGGAGTGTTTGCTTCTTTTTTTCCAATTCACCCAGTTTAGCTGTTAATTCACTAATATGAGCTGTCACAATTTTCTTTTTGGAAGCACTTAGTGCTATGAACTTTCCTCGTAGCACAGCTTTCATTGTGTCCCATAGGTTTGGGTATGTTGTGTCTTCATTTTCGTTGGATGTTAAGGAGTCTTTGATTTCCTTCTTTATTTCTTCCCTGACCCAGTGGTCCTCTAGTAAAGAATTGTTCAATTTCCATGTGTGTGTAGACTTTCTGTTGATTCTTTTGCTATTGAAGTCCAGCTTTATTCCATGGTGGTCTGATAAGATACAAGGGGTTATTTCAATTTTCTTGTATCTGTTGAAGCTATCTTTGTGGCCAACTACATGGTCGATTTTGGAGAAGGTTCCATGAGGTGCTGAGAAGAAGGTGTATTCTTTTGTGTTTGGGTGAAACGTTCTGTAGATATCTGTTAGGTCCATTTGGTTCATGATCTCTGTTAGACTCATTATTTCTCTGTTTGGCTTCTGTCTTGATGATATGTCCATCGTTGTGAGTGGGGTGTTGAAGTCTCCCAATATTTAAGTGTTTGGATCAACGTGCGATATAAGTTTTAGAAGCGTTTCTTTTATAAATGTAGGTGCCTTTGTATTTGGGGCATAGATGTTCAATATTGAGATGTCCTCTTGGTGGATATTTCCTTTAATGAGTATGTAATGCCCTTCTCTGTATTTTTTTATTAACTTCAATTGGAAGTCTATTTTGTTTGATATTAGGGTGGCTACTCCAGCTTGTTTTCTGGGTCCATTTGCTTGGAAAACCTTTCCCAGCCCTTTACTCTGAGATAGTGTTTATCTTCAATAGTGAGATGTGTTTCTTGTATACAGCAAAAAATGGGTCTTGTTTATGGATCCAGTCTGTAAGTCTGTGTCTTTTTATTGGCGAGTTGAGTCCATTGATGTTGATGGATATTACTGACCAGGGGTTGTTATTTCCCATTATTTTGGTATAGCTGGTCGTCTTGTGTTTCTTTTTGTTTAGTTGCTGTGGAGGTTTCTATTTTTCTCTGTTTCTTGGGTGTAGTTATCTTCTCTGTGTTGGAATTTTCCTTCTAGGATCTTCTGTAGGGCTGGGTTTGTGGGGAGATATTGTTTGAATTTGATTTTGTCATGGAATATCTTGTTTTCTCCATCTATGTTGATAGAGAGTTTTGCTGGGTTTAGTAGTCTGGCTGGGCACCTATGTTCTCTCAGGGATTGTAGGACATCTGTCCAGGCCCTTCTAGCTTTTAAAGTTTCTGAGGAGAAGTCAGGTGTAATTCTGATGGGTCTGCCATTGTATGTGACTTGGCCTTTTTTTCTTACAGCTTTTAATATCCTTTCTTTGTTCTCTACATTTGGAGTTTCTATTATTATGTGGTGATATTTTCTGATCTAATCTGTTTGGTGTTCTGTAAGCCTCTTGGATTTTTACTGGCATCTCTTTCTTTAGGTTTGGGAAGTTTTCTTCTATGATTTTGTTGAAGATATTTCCTGGACCATGGAGTTGGGAGTCTTCTCTTTCCTCTATGCCTATAATTCTTCAGTTCCGTCTTTTCATTGAGTCCTTGATTTCTTGGATATTGTGGCTGAGAGATTTTTTTTAGCTTTCTCATTTTCTTTGGATGTTGTATTGATTTCTTCCATCGAATCTTCCATGCCTGAGATCCTTTCTTCCATCTCTTCAATCCTATTTTTCGTACTGAAATCCATAGTTCCTGTTCTCTTCCCTTGATTCTCCATTTCCATTTTTAACTCTGACTGTGTTTTCTTTATTGTTTCCATTTCCATTTTCATTTCTTGAGTGATGTTATTTGTTTTATACATTTTCTGCTCCAGTTTGCTTGTCTTTGCCTGGAAGTCTTCCATTGCCCTCTCTTTTTCTTGTTCAAGTTGACTCACCTTGTTCTGAAGTTCTCTAATGGTTTTTTCCATCACTTTCTTATGTGCAATTGTGGCTTCTTTGAATTCCTTCTTAGATTTAAGTTCTTCTTGAAGGGACTCTATCACTTTCCTTAATGTAGAATTGTCATCGTTTTCATGTGTTTCAGCTGTGGTGTGGTTCGGGCTGGATGGAATAGCGTTGCTTTCTTTTGTTGGAGTCATTTGCTCTGTTTTTTTTTTTTTTTTTTTTTGTCTGGGATCTCTGGCCATGTGGAATTTTTTAGCTGTCTTCTGGACTTGGGTCCAAAGGGGGCGCTTTGGTGTAGGAGTCGAGTTGCCTTACTCCACCCCTATAAGGTGAGTCATTCAGCACCGCCTCCTAGGTGGAGCCCTAACTAATCCAGGGGGTGGAGCTGTGTACAAGTAATCTCTGGTTCCCCGCCGGAAGGGCCAGTACTAGTAAAAATGTCTGATATACAACAGTTTCAAATACCTCGCAGTTTGCCCGGGGTTGGCTTCTATGGTGGGTAAATCTGTCTTCACCCCCAATAGCCTTGCGGCTCCCAAGGCCTGAAAACTGGCCAGTGACGTCACCGCAGTGGGTTGCAATCTGCAGCCTGAAGGTACTTTCAGCCGAGCTGCGCTCACTTCCAAGGGTTGCAACCTTTTGCCAGATAGCTGGATCGTCTGTGTGAGACCTGGGGGTTGCCCAGCAGGGTGGAGATTACCTCTGCGTGGGATCTGAATCTGCTAGCTGGGTATTAGATTGGAAATTACCTGGCATGTCTCTCCTGGTGGGGGATGGGAGATCCCGATTCCCGGATTCAGCGGCTTCCTTGCCTGTCCAAGAGTAGGAAAGAGCGTCCTGCCCAGGGACCCCCAGTGGTCCCTGGGTAGTTGGGTGAGATCCAGGGAGGGTCGAGCTGTTTGTACAGCGTCCTGCAACACTCGCCGCCCAGTGACTGTTAACCCCGAAATCAAAATACGTCCACGCAGGCCGCCGCCATCTTGGATCCCCTGCTTTTTATTTTTTCAAGACAGGTTTTCTCTGTGTATCCTTGGCTGTCTTGGACTCACTTTGTAGACCAGGTTGACTTTGAACTCACAAAGATCCACCTGCCTCTGCCTCCCGAGTGCTGGGATTAAAGGTGTGTGCCACCACTCCTGGCCATTACAGACAGCTGTGAACTGCCATATGGTGCTAGGATTTGAACCTGGGTCCTCTGGAAGAACAGCCAGTTCTCTTAACCGCTGAGCCATCTCTCCAGCCCCAGGAGCTTGTTTTTGTTGAGTTTCTTGAATGTAGTTATCATTCTTTGGAGTGTTCTATGATTTCATTTAACTCATTCTTGCTAGATACCATTGCTATAGGGTTAGTAATATTTGGAGGAACTATGTTGTCTTTTTTTGTGCTTCTCATGTTACTGTGTTGTGATTTATGCATGTGGTTTTATTTCACTTGGCATAATTTTTAAAATCAGCTACTTTCAATTGAAGTATTTGCAGTGCTTTTGTGGATATGGTGGAGTTGAGTGTGTAGTTCAGAAAATAGTTCTCTAGTTAGGAGCTCAGGTGCCAGGTGTAAATTATGTATTACTTCTTGAGCAGGTTATAATTTTTGAGATCAGCCACAGCTGCTTGATCTTATCACTACGGAGATACTATACTACCCAGTCAATGACAGTGGCCCTTTTGGCATCCAGGTCTGCTGGAGGGTAAACAACTAAGGCTAGTGTAGAGTATACTCAGATTTTAGTTTTAATAGTGAAATTAGGAGTGGTAGGGAGGTAGAATGGGTAAGGATTAAGTACTAGTTAGGGTTTCTATTGCTGCAACAACACCATGACTAAAAGCAAGTTGGGGAGGGGAGGGTTTATTCTATTTATACTTCCATATTGTTGTTCATCATTGAAGGAAGTCAGGACAGGAACTCAAACAGGGCAGGGACCTGGAGGTAGGAGCTGTTGCAGAAGCCATGAAGGGGTGCTGCTTAGTGGCTGGCTCCTTATGGGTTGCTTAGCCTGCTTTCTTATAGAACCCAGGACCACCAGCCCAGTGGTGGGTCCACCCATAATAGGATGGACCCTTCCACATCAATCACTAATTAAGAAAATGTTCTACAGGCTGGCCCACATCCCAATCTAATGGAGGTGTTTTCTCAATTGAGGTTCCATTCTCTCAGAAGTCTACAGTTATGTCAGATTGACATAAATCTAGCTAGAACATTATTAGATTGACTTTGAAAAGAAAAATAATCAAGGTGTGTAAAGTAACTTGGAAGGGAAAATTGGGATACTGTTAGTGTCCACAGATATTAGAGGTTATATCTATAGAATGTTGGAATTAAGTAAGAAGAAATGGGGCAATAAAGATGAAAGGAAGATGTAGGAATAGGAGGTGGTGATATATAAGATATTGGAGAAAAATGCAGTAGAGAATACTTTATATTAGACTAGTAGACAATAATCCTGAAACCTACCTGAACAATATGTGAGCCAAAGAAATCTTCATGAGACATATATGCAAGAGTGGAGATTAAATGATAGAGAATAGAAATAAAAAGAATACTTACGGAGTGAATTGCTGGCACAGCTGTGCTGAGTTGATGTCCTCAGATTCCTATGGCTCTAAGCCGGCTCCTAGGTGTGTGAGGGGCAAGTAGGAACTGTTGGTCTCTGCAGCCTCCGTGTTCTTGGGGTTCTGGCATGTAGGGGGGAGGGGAAGTTGTAAGACCTTTCATGGTACTTACCTTGGCTTTTTTGCACTCCACCATGGCCTTTTCTTTTCTTGTCCTGCAGGTTGCCCTGAAATTTAATTTTGTTCCTTGACAATTTCACACATACATATATGATACATTCTGGTCACTCTCTTTCCATACCATCCCTATCATCCTCTTCCCTACCTGCCCCTTTCCCAGATTCGTAAATTTTGGTTTTGTTCGATAGTTCATTTACTTTAACTAGGGGAATCTATGTGAGCATTGGAGCCTGGTGGGATCACTAGAAGATACACAGCTGAAAGGCAGTTACTATTCCTTGATTGAGCCAGAGATCGTTCAGTAAGGATGTAGACTTTCCTGGGCTTCTCCTTCATCTATGCCTGGCTGTTGATGGTCCTGTGCTTATACAGACTCAGTTCAGTCATATGTGGTTGTTGCAAGTACATGATTGTGATGACTGAATATCGCCCTCTCCCAGAAGATGAGAAGGTGGTTATTTAGTCATTTATAAACTTTTTGATAGGTAGACTGGTATAATGGACTCTAGAGTCAGAAGTTTGAATCTTGGTTCTGCTGAAGACTAGGCTATGACTTTGCATACATAGTGGTATAAACAAAATACCTGCCTCACAGGCATGTCAGGAAAATTAGATAAGTTATTGTAAGTAAAGGATTTATTAACATAAAATAGTGCACAATGCTAACTTATATCTTGACCTATTTCATGTGCTTTTCATCAAAATGACAATTTTTTTTCTTCTACAGATTTATGGTGGATTGTTTTCTGAAGATAAGTGTTGGTACAGATGCAAAGTGCTAAAAACTATCAGCGATGATAAGGCAGGAAATATGTATCCATATTTTGGGGCTTAAGGAATGTTTATTTTAGTTGCAAAACTTTAAAAAATGTAGCTTTTAATTTTTTTATAATTGTTCACTTATTTTTGTATGTGTTCACAAGTGACATAGTGCATAGCATATGTGAGGCCTGAGGGAGTTGGTTCTCTCCTACCACCATCTGGCTCCTGGGATTGAACTCAGGACATCAGCCTTAACAGCAAGCATCCTCACCCATTAAACCATCTTGCTGGCCCCTGCGTCTGAAACTTGATGCTTATTGAGTCTATTATTGTTTTATTCATAGTGATAATGTCTAGTTTAATAAAGTTAAAATTTATGAAAAACATTTTTTTTCTGGTGAATATGAAAAGAAATTAATTTCTTAAAACTAGATAAGATTCAGGAGTATTCTTCTGAATTTTAAGTTTCTGTATAATCATCAGGCTGTCTAAAAATAGAAGACATAGGACTGGAGAGATTGCACAGTGGTTAGGGCACTGACTGCTCTTCCTGAAGACCCAGGTTCAATTTCCAGCACCAAGTGATGGACTTACAATCATCTGTAGTTTCAGTTCCAGGGAAATGCCCTGGTCTGGCCTCCTCAGGCGGCATGCACAGATGTGCTGCACATATGTGCACCAAAACACTCATACACATAAACAATAATAACATAAAAAAATTGAAGATGTAACTTGTGGGCTACATTTTCTGATTAGTTGGCTCTTTCTGCCCTATTACTTAGTGGTTCTTGATAGTAAGTAACTTACATTTCATCTTATTAAGATTGATGAGTAGAAAAAGAACATTTACTTGATTTTGAAGTTAGATGTATTTTGTATTTGATTTTAAATATTGCTAACAATAAAGATTAGTTTTTTATTTCTAATCTTTAAGTTAAATGTGATAAATTCTTTCATGTTAAGCTGTTTTCTTACATTGAAAGTGTGTGGAAGATTTACTTAACATTTTTATTTCACAATTACTTACATATATAAAAAAGTACTTTGATAATGTGCTCTCCCCCATTATCCTGCCTTATTCCCCTCCCACTCCTGCCCAACCCCCTTTTCTTTCCAACAACCCCGTCTCCTAAGGGAGATGAAATTCTTCTACAGAGCTGTTTGGGGCAAGTATACTTTGTGGGATTCGTGGACACACTTCTACAAGTGTTCTTTAAGTGATTTCTCTACATCCATTTTTTTAGACCTAAAATATATTTTATAATGTATCTGCTTGATAAATATTTTTCTTGGTAAAATGATAAGTTGAAAATTTTCATGATTTCTCTGGTCGGTTTGTATTTTTAAAATATCATTTACTACTGCCATAATGTTTCATCTTTGTGAAATTGACTTTTCTAATATAACTTTTCCTGTAATTTGACAGTTGAAGAATATATTTTGCACTTGTCTTTTGGATTGACTTTAAGGTGTTACATTAAGGCATGAGATGATGATTGACTTTGTAATATACTTCTAGAAAATTTTTAAAAATTAAAAAAATTGTGTATGGGAGTCTCTCTGCTCATATGTATGTACGTATGTATGTACCATGCATATGGAGTGGCTTTGGAAGCCACAAGAAGTTGTTGGAACTGGAGTTACAGATGATTGTGAGCCACCATGTGGATGCTGGCAACTGAACTGGGTCTTCTGGAAGAGCAGCCAGTGCTCTTAGCCACTGAGCTCTCTCTACAAACCCCAGAAAGATTTTTTAAAAATACATACAGGGCTGGAAGTAAGGGTGAATTTGGTCAATTTTAAGGTCTAGCCAGAGTGGGTTTAATGTTTATCAAAGAAAACAGACTGTACTGTTTTCAATTGAACTTAAGAATGTAGGTTGATTTTAATATTAGAGATTAGAAAGGATCACAATGCTATATACTCATGTTTGTATAAAACACCAGTAGTTAAAAAAGACAAATGACAAATTGTACTATGGGAAATTAGTCCCAAGTGCAGGATTTTCTTTTTTATTTTGGGGTTATTATTAGAGCTGTTTCTGAAGGCATTTGTCATCTGAGGTAACATTTATAGGTATTGTTAACAAATTTTAATCTAGTTTCAGTGCTACTGTTTGGCTCCATTTTTTCTAGGGCCTGGTGAGGTACATTGACTATGGAAATACTGAAATTCTAAACCGGTCTGATATAGTAGAAATTCCCCTGGAGCTGCAATTTTCTAGTATTGCCAAGAAGTATAGACTTTGGGGACTACAGATTCCTTCTGGCCAAGAAGTTACCCAGTTTGATCAGGCAAGTCACACATTTAAATACTTTTGTTAGTATATTTTACTTGAAACTATATAATTGAAAGCAGATGCACTATTAAATGCCATTAATTTTGTTTAGGAAAATATGAATTATAATAAAATTCAGGGTTATGTTACAGTTCATGGTAGTATGATCAGACCATGGGTTTGATCCCTGGTACTTACCAAACAAGCAGACAAATGAGCATAAATACTGTTAAGAAAAGTTATCAGCTCAGGACCCCCAAGACCAGGTTTTCAGCACAAAGGAGATTTATTTGGCATAGAGGGACAGAGAACAGGGAATAAGGGACAAAGGCAGGAGATAGAGGATGAAGGAGAAAGGGAACAAGGGAATGAGGCAGGAATATTTGTCCTGGAGGGACAAAGGACTGCATCTGGACAGAGAGAAGACAGACGTGGCACATAGGAAAAATGGTGGTTTATAAAGTATAAGGGGAAGCTCTGTGTTAGGATGCGGTGTTTAATTTTAATTTGACATGTTAATTAGATGAGGCAAAGGGGCTTTTGATTGCTAGACTTTAACACTTTGATAGGTGGACCTTGGTAGTCCCCCTTACAGGAGGCAGTGGTCAAATAAAGGAATGGGCCTTGGTGGCTAGCTTCAGAAATGGAAGAGGAGGCACTTAGTCCTAATGTGTCTTGATTTGCCAGAGTGCATTGGTACTGGGTGGGGGGGAAGGTATGGGAGAAATGGGTGGGAGGGTGGGACTGGGAGGAGGGGAGGGAGGATTAGAATGTAAAATAAAAACATCTTTAAAAAATGTAATCTAATATTTTTTTTTTAGCAAGGCAGAGGGAATGGGGGAGAAGGGCAAGGCTTACTAGAGCCATATGCTCGCCACGCTTGAGCTGGCCAGAGGCCCTTCAAATGCATAAAAAGCAATTATATATTTGTTCTCATATTTGGTAGATAATCATTCTTAGTGATCAAATAAGTGATTTTATATACACTTTAAAACAAATGTGGAAAACAAAACAACTACAACAAAAAATCCAAATATAGTAATTTCTTCTTTAAAATTTTAAACTTTTATATAATGAAAAAATTCTGTTAACATTTGTTTTTTGTGACTATATTGGGTTTGTTTTTGTTTTAACAGTACTGGGGATTGAATCTAGAGCACCCCTCAATGATCTTTAACCCTGTCC
Organism: Lophiomys imhausi; assembly: GCA_907164525.1. NCBI lineage: Eukaryota > Metazoa > Chordata > Mammalia > Rodentia > Muridae > Lophiomys > Lophiomys imhausi. The sequence continues at coordinate 8,523,661 of CAJQZJ010032648.1, read as the reverse complement.
ATAAATATCAGTAGTTTGAAATTATTAGTATTATGAGTCATCAGATTTATGTTTTAGGCAATGTGATGGTTAGTTTTAAATGTAGCTGGACACAAACTAGAATAACCTGGGCATGTATGTGAGAGCATGTTTTGATTGTTAATTGATGTAGGAAGGTTCAATCCATTGTGGGCAGTACCATTCCCTAAGCAAGGTGTGTTGAATGATATAATGCAGGAGCTAGGTGGATGAGAGGAACACTCAGGCAGCATGCATCCAGCATGGATGTGGTATGGCTGGCTGTTTTAGCCTCTGTGACTTCCCTGCAAGGATGACTGTAACTTGGAATTGTAAGGCAAATAAACTTTTCCCTCCTGTTAATGTGACAAAACTTTTCCTGGGGAGATGCAACATGCATGTCTACTTACACCAGATAGGGATCCCATGACAGACCAAAGTCCAAACTTAGTGAACCAATGAGGGTTACTCACAAGAGCACAAATAACTCAAGACATCTGGATTACAAAGCCCGCCAACATGGGTGACAGCTCACAAAGCTGGGGACCTGGAACACACTGTACAGCTGGCAGACAGGTGTCATGCTCTTTTTTTCTGAGAGTCTTCTTTGTAGCTTGGCTTGTCTGGTCATGGTGGCAGCTCATCTCGTCTCAGAGGCTTAATTAATTGCAGCTGAGCTTCCTCTTCTGAGAGGGACCCTCAGTTTTTATTGCTTACTCAGGCAGGGAGGGGCCTAGTGAATCTGATCAGTTTCAGGGACTTACTGAAGCTATTTTGAGTTGTTTACCTTCCTGCTTAAGAAGTTTCCTTGAAGCTGTTTCAAGACATTTACTTTTCTGCTTAAGGAATTTTTTGCAGAATGGGATGTTTTAATCTAGGAGGAAGCTTTTACAAACTTTACCCTTTTGGCTCTACCATTCTTTTTGCCCCCTCTTCGGCAATGATCTCTGAGCCTTGGAAGGGCTGACAGTAGATGCCCACTTATGGGTAAGAAATAGATCCCCATGTCACAGTAATAGTCATTTAATCCCAGGAGCTTCCCCAGTTGTTATGAGTTCAGGCTGACAACAACAGTAAACATAAGTTTAGAAGGGAGTTTGACAGGCACATCACATCCATCCATCTAGAAAAACCCACTCCTGGCACTGGAATTTTTATTAAATAGCATTATGGTCTTTTGAGTGTCCTTTTTTACACATGTATAGTACTTTTTAGATTTTCAAAATATAATTAACCCAGCCCCAGTAGAGTTGTAAGGTAGGTAGAAGTACCATTGTACATGATTGTCTCTCCAATGGCTTTCCAAATCTGCAAAATTCTCTGAGGTTAGCACTATGTCTGTATAACAGAACCTTTTCCAGAGCATGGGCAGCACAAGGCAGCATCCTGAACTACTGTCTCATAACACATAGTGGGGTTACAAAGATAGCCTTGGTGGAAACTCTGAAAGCCTGTTGTCATCTGTTCTCAGCAAGTGTCGGTGATCCCACAGGTTCACAACTAGGAACATACTAAAGCCAAGTCTAAGCAAAGTCTAATACAGCAAGGGAAGGTTCCCTCCATTTGTATCACTTGCTTCCTCCGCAGATCAAGGTAGGGTACAAAGCATGGATAGGAGGTGCTGACGTAATTAGCTTCCTGTAATCCTCAGTCCTTCCCTCTGAACCATTACACTTCCATATCCTGGAGCTCTTCCTGGAGCCTCCCTACATTTCTCCATGCCCTTTAAACTCAGTGGGCCTGACTTAGTCTGCTCAGACCTACTCAGAACCAAAGGTGAACGTGGCCCTGCTGCACCTGCTGCACCGGCTGGCTCCTGGGTCAGAATAAAATACTTATCTTTACCAGTTTTATACAAGTTTTTGGATCTTGAGTTTTTTCCTTTTTTAAAAGTGAGGCTAGCTTTTATTTTTTCTTTTTAGATTTTTTACATTCTTGTATTTATGATTGTTATTGACATAATTCTTACTTGGTTGGTATACATCATCTTTTTTTTCTTTTTCTTTTTGATAGTGGTGTTGGGATTTGAACACAGAGCTTCCTAGGTGCTAGACAAACATTCTGCCACTGTACTCCCAGCCAACCCAATCATACTGCTTTTTATATTTACTGAGACTATAGTTAAAAATAAAGCTTTCTTCTCTTAAGAGAGAGATGGTCCATTTGTTTTAATATGCCCCTGTTTCAAGGAAAATACGAACAGCTAAATGTGAGCAGTAATCACTCATTATGGTTTTTTTTGTATGCCTATATATTCTGAAAAGTTAGTAACTTCATTTATAGCATAGGCTGAAATCAGGACAGGAATGTAGAGAGATTGAGAAGAAAAAGAGTACTTAGATTGTATCAAAGCAGCCAGTTGTCTGTCATTTCTTAGTCTTGGAAGCTGCTTGCTCTGCACTTCCTGTATAATCAGATATATTTATCCTTCTCAGGTCTCTGATGTGGTTGAAGACTAGATAGTTATAGTCTCACAGTTAAATTTTAAGTTGTTTAGGAATTAAAAGGGTATTTTAGGTCTAAGAAGATGTTTTTAAGTTGGTAATGCAAGTTAGGATGGAAACTGAGTTAGGTATAGAACTTTAAACTCATGGAGACAGACAGATAATAGAATATTAATATCAGTTGCCAAATACTGGACATTGGGAATTTATATTATACCCTATAATTTTCATAATTGTGGCCTAATTATTAAAAAAAGAATTATGAGTTCTGGGAGAAGGGGAAGAGGGTGGGAGTGGGACTGGGAAGGGATTGTGATGGAGATGTAACTTGAAGTAATAAATGAACATTTAAAAAATAATTAAAATTCTCAACAGCAATAAAGTTCCTAGTAAAATACAGTCTTAAGATACCTTCTGATATCAAATAAAATTTATTATATATTTTCTCAGTGTAGTGGGTTGGTAATAATGAAAAGTTAGCAAGTACCTGATTTCTCATGTGGCTTTTCATATGATGGCACTGATATGGCTTCCTTAAAGTTCTCTTTAAAGGAGATATGAATAAATGATTCCTAGCATCTCACTTTCTGTAATTTAAATTTGTTGATCTTAAAAAGAGATTCTGGTATTTTGTGTTTTGAAATTCTTCTTCTTCTTCTTCTTCTTCTTCTTCTTCTTCTTCTTCTTCTTCTCCTTCTTCTTCTTTTTTTGGTTTTTCGAGACAGGGTTTCTCTGTGTAATAGCTCTGACTGTTCTGGACTTGCTTTGTAGACCAGGCTGGCCTCAAACTCACAATGATCTGCCTGCCTCTGCCTCCCAAGTACTGGGATTAAAGGTGTGCGCCACCACGCCCGGCGAAATTCTTTAACATTTACTTATAGTGTGTATATGTTCACGTGTGAACATGCAGGTAGAATGGTATATGTGGAAGTCAGAGGGAAATGTGTGGGAATTGTTTTTCTCCTTCTATCATGTGGCTTCTGAGGATTGATCTCAGATTACCCGATGTGGTGGCAAGCTCAGTGGGAAATCCACTGAGCCATATTGTAGGCATCTGTTTTGTGCTCTGAGATTCTACTTTGCTTTTGTTCTTGTCTTAGTTTAAAAATCAAAGTATCTGACTTTGCCTTTAGAATAATTGTTATTTTGAACTCCTTTTATACTTACCAGGAATTATTTTTTAAAATATAGCTCCTTAGAACATCATTATAGCCAGGCATGGTGACGAACATCTTTAATCCCCGCACTTGGGAGGCAGAGGCAGGTGGATCTCTGTGAGTTCAAGGCACCCTGGTCTACAGAGTGAGTTCCAGGACAGCCAGGGATACACAGAGAAACCCTGTCCTGAAAAATCAAACCAAACAAGAAATAGAACATCATTACATTTAGTTGGAGTCAAGATAGTCATTTTTTTTCTAGGATATTTAATTAGTGTTCATTAAAACCTTTATACATATGGTTGAGTATATATATAATATACATATACTCAACCATATAATTTATATATATAATATATATATTATAAATATACTCTTTACCTCTAGAAAAGAAAATTTTCAGAAACATTGGGGTATATTCATGCATATGCAGATATATATTTTTATAAGTCAACAAAGTATGACCCCTTGAATGCAGATTTTTTAGGAAAAAGAAATACGATGTTTAAAAACAATCAGTAGAAACAAAATAAGAAAAATGTTAATGTAGATAATTTAAAGGCTGTTTTCCTACCTTTCTTAGGGCAGAACATTTTTGGGGAGCTTGATTTTTGAAAAAGAAATAAAAATGAGAATTAAAGCAACCTATCAAGATGGAACAGTTATTGCTCAGGCTGAGTATGGCACTGTCGATATAGGGGAAGAAGTGGCAAAGAAAGGATTTGCAGAAAAGTGCAGACTGACGCCTGGCAGTGAAGTCTGTGAGGCAAAGAAACCAGATCCTAGTCAGCTTGCTCTCAGGAGCCTCAAGAACCCTATCCCCCTGTGGGGACGCAGGTCAAACCAGTCAACCTTCAGCAGGCCGAAGGGCCATTTTAATGGGAGGCTGACTCTTGATGTGAAGTACGAGACTAACTCAGGAAATCACGTGACATTTCCAAAGTAAGACTGGGGTACTGTTTTAAAATTTAATTGATTTCAAATTTATGGTTTTATAGAACTCAGATCTTAGGCTTTTGGAATCCTTAACAGAGCTTGTGATTTTGCAAGTAATCTAACATAATTTCTGTTTTTTTCCCTATCAAACACATGTTCCTCTGTTCTTTAGCAGTGGTATTTTCCTTAAAAGCCAGTTTGAAAATAAAATTGTTCTTGAATTGTTTAAAGTTCCCTTGCTAACTTTTTAATTTCAATTCTTTTGGACGCATTTATCAAAAATAAAACTCTACCCCTAATACTAATTATTCAGACAAAGTCCAGAATTCACAATAAGATTTGAAGTTGGGGCTGGAGTGCATACCTGGAATGCATGAGGCTCTGGCTACAATGCCATTCTCTTAAGGGAAAAAAAGATTGAATGCTTTCCTCTGGCTCTAAGAATATTTTTTTCATGTGTTTAAGGGATCTTTTGTGTGAAAGCTTGTGGTGAGATTTAACTGCTCTGTTAAGGAGTTCATTTCTTTTATAATTTTTTTGGCATCTTTTTTGTGGTGCTTGCCAATCAAACCTAAGGTCTGATGCTTACAATGCATATACTTTACCAATTGATCTCTACCCTCAACCTACATTTTTAATACTTAATTGATCAAGTAATTGTATATACTTCTGAGGTATGGTGTGTTGTTTCAATTCACATGTGCCATATAATTAAAAGATCAGAGGAGGTGGCATATTTGTTACCTCAGGTGTATGTAATTTGAGCTACCCTTTTAGATAAATTTTGAATTATCTACTTGAGGCAGGAAGTCAGACTAGATACTCACGTATACCAATATATTATTTAAAAACATTATTTTATGTGTGGGCATTTGGCTTACATATATGTCTATACACCACTTGCATGCCTAGTACCCTCAGGCCAAAAGAGGCCTTGGAATTATAGAAGGCTGTGAGCTGTCTTGTGGATGCTGGGAATTAAACCAGGGTCCTCTGCAAGGACAGCCAGTGCTCTTCACCACTGAGCATTTCTCTAGCTCCAGTAAATATACTAATATTTTCTTACCTATGGTGAAACAAGCAATGATGCCATGACAGTTTGATGGATTTTTACCAGTGGCTTAGGAACTGTACAAATAAAGAGGTACAGGGGGGGAGGGGTTGGAAAAATGACAACTATTTGTTGTTCACATTGTTTTGTGGGGTTGATTTGGAATACAGGGGATTGGAGGCATTGTTGTTGAAATGCCCAGTTAATATAATCTAGTTTGCATCAAAAGAATTTATTTTTGTGTTTGTTATGGAGTCTCATTGTGTAGCCCAGACTGCTCTCAAACTCTGTATGTAGCTGAAGGTGGCCTCAGATTCTGTATGCATCCACTTTGGCCTCCTAAATTCTGGGATTTTAGGCTTGTGCCAACATACTCAGCTTAAATTATTTTTTTTGTTGAGCTAGGCAATGGTTTTAGTATCTATAATTAATTGTAAGATGTATTATAAAAAGCCCATTATATTTAAGTTTTTGAGTTCCAATAGCCTTAGCATGCTTTTAAAAATGAATGAATTTGTTTTTAACAGGGAAAGTTTGGCTGCTGGTGATTTTAATTTAGGATCTAATGTCAGCTTGGCAAAAATTAAACAGGACCAGAAACTTATTGAAGAGAATGAAAAGCTTAAAACAGAGAAAGAGGTTCTTCTAGAAAATTATAAAGCATTAGAACTGAAAGTTGAACAGGCTGCCCGAGAGCTGCAGGTATGTCAGTGGTGAAGAGGTCTGCTGTGCATGGTACCGCTCGTAGCTGTCCTCTTGTCACTGTGGTCTCCATCCACATCTTGTTGATGGTCATGCAACAAGAAAGCCTACTGCTCGTATTTCAAGCTAACCATGCTTATATTTCATTGGCTATTTGAAATTTTATTATTTTTTCATTTGTATTTTCTCTTATATTCTTTAAATGTGTGTGTGTGTGTTCTTTGTGTGTATGCATGCATGCAGGTACATGTACATAGATACGGAGACCAGAGGTCAATGTCAGATGTTTTTCTCATTTCAACCTTAGTTTTTGAGACAAGGTCTTTCACTGAACCTGGAACATGCTGATTTGGTTGGACTGGCTGGACAACAAGCCCCAAAGATCCTCCTGTTTTTGACTCTCCACTGCTGGATTACAGACATGTGCCACTGCTATGCTTGGTTTTTTTTTTTTTTTTTTTTTTTTAATCTGATGCTAGGACCTAACTCAGGTCCTCATGCTTTTTTGGCAAGCTCTTTACTGACAAAGAGCTCCAGCCCCTAAAACCTTTTAAATTTTGTAAAAATCTCAAAACATTCCAGAAAAAGAGAATTCATAATTAATCCATAATCATTACTATTTTTGACAGATTGTTTTTTTTCAGTTTTTTGTTTTTTTTTTTTTGGTTTTTCGAGACAGGGTTTCTCTGTTTAACAGCTCTGGCTGTCCTGGACTCGCTTTGTAGACCAGGCTGGACTCGAACTCGCAAAGATCCGCCTGCCTCTGCCTCCCAAGTGCTGGGATTAAAGGCGTGCGCCACCACCGCCCGGCTTTTTTTCAGTTTTTTGTGAAATCCATTCATGTATTATTTCAAAAGAAGTCCATTAATAGTATTTCATATTCTTAAGAATGTGTTTTTTCAGGCAGTGGTAGCACACACCTTTAATCCCAGCATTCGGGAGGCAGAGACAGGCAGATCTCTGAGTTCAAGGCTAACCTGATCTACAGAGTGAGTTCCAGGACAGCCAGGGATACAAAGAAAAACCCTGTCACACATACAAAAATGTGCATACAACCTTCTGTTCCAGCATTGGAGAGGCTAAAGCAGACAGATCTTAGTGAGTCTGAGGCCAGCCTACTCTACATAACAATTTCCAGGCCAGCCAAGACAAAATATATGTGTGTGTGTGTGTGTGTGTGTGTGTGTGTGTGTGTGTGTGTGTGTATTTAATAGAAGAAGGCATTAAAGAAGCTAGAGTCAAGTGTGGTGGCACATGCATTTTTAATCTTAGACTCAGGATGCAGAGACAGGTGGATCTCTATGAGTTTGAGGTCAGCCTGATCTAAATTGTGAGTTCTAGGCCAGCTAGGATTACACAGGGAGACCCTGTTATCACCATCACCTCTACCACCACCTCCAAACAACTACATCTAGGTATAGGTATCCTGGATTAGATCTTAGCCCTCCCCACGCTAAAGCAAGTCAAACTATAACCATAGTAAAGTAAGCAGTAATTACATAATATCATTTATATCACATATCCCATATTGCTTCATGGAGTCTTTAAAATTTATTACTTTAAGCTAGGATCCCAGACCTGGTACTGGCTTGATGTCTAACAGTTCAATTCAGTTTTGATGCTAACATTTTTTTTAGCCCTTGACATTTTACTTAAGTCTAACTAAAACGTCATTTGGATGCTGAAAGTATAGTGTTCTAGTTGGTTCTTAGTAAGACATGTATGTTGTTTTGTGTTTCAGCAAGAGAAAACAGCTACCATGGATCTGACTAAGCATTTAGAAAGCACCCTGAAGACATGCGTAGGAACCAGGCTGAAGAACTTGGCAGCTAAAGTAGAACTGTTGAAAGAAATTAGGTACTTTAAAACAAAGTTATGTGTGTTTTTTCGCAGCCCTGGTTATTGAACCCAGAGTCTTGTGTATACCAGGCAGATAATTTACCACTGAGCAAAAATATGAGCTTCAAAGAATGTTTTATATGTGGCTATGTATGTGTGTTTGTGTACATACATGTGTGAGGTGAGGGTGCATGTGTGGAGGTCAGAGCATAGCTTCTGGTATCGTTCCTCAGATGCTTTCTACCTTGTTTTTCAGACAGGGTTTCTCACTGCCCTGAACTCAGCAGTTAGGCCTTGTTACTGCAGGCCACTTAGGCCCAGGGATGCACCCTTTTCCATCTCTGTCCCTCTGGGGTTACTCCCAGCCTTACCGTGTGGGTTCTGGGGATCAGGTTGGGTCTCCACACTTTTGTGGCAAGCATTTTCCCAACTGATCTCTTCAGACCCTCTCTTTCAATAATTTTTTTTGCAAATACTGTAAAAAATTGCTATAGTTTGTTAAAAATTTTTTTTGTATATACTGTTTTTGCTTTTGAGGTTTAGTCTTTGGATTTTTATGACTTCAAAGAGGAAGTTCCAAACCTAATATTAATTTTACAGAACCTTTTGGTCAGTGTTCTGTTCTCACTTAAAGCCATAGTATCTTAAGTTCATCTCTGAGAGTGAAATTAGATCCTCCCCCCTCGACATACTTCAGCTTCTAAGTGGTGGTTTGATGGGAAACCAGCATATCTAATTGTACTATTTGAAGGTTTTTTTTTCAGTTTACTGTAACTGAATATTAATATGAATTTCTTTTGGACAGAATACTCTGTCCAAAGAAATATGTTATTTATAAAATTAGAAGAAAAGGAACTAATTAGCAATACACAGCATTTATTTAGTAGTTCTCAAAATATATATTAGAAGTGTATAGGTTGAGGGCCGGGTGTGGTGGCACACGCCTTTAATCCCAGCACTTGGGAGGCAGAGGCAGGCAGATCTCTGTGAGTTCAAGGCCAGCCTGGTCTACAAAAGTGAGTCCAGGATAGCCAGGGCTGTTACACAGAGAAACCCTGTCTCGAACCCCCTCCCCCCCCAAAAAAGCGTATAAGTATTTGGATGATGGGGTTATGCTATTGTTAGGCGTAATTTGCCCCTCTTTTCTAATGGGTGAATTAAATAATTGTTAAAGCAGCCTAATTCTTTTTTTCTTTTTTTTTTTTTTTTTTTTTTTTTTTTTTTTTTTTTTTTTTTTTTTTGGTTTTTTCGAGACAGGGTTTCTCTGTATAACAGCTCTGGCTGTCCTGGACTCACTTTTGTAGACCAGGCTGGCCTCGAACTCACAGTGATCCGCCTGCCTCTGCCTCCCAAGTGCTGGGATTAAAGGCGTGCGCCACCAACGCCCGGCTCTAATTCTTTTTTTCATGCCACATACTGGACTTAAAACCAGTGATTTACTTTCACCTATACTTTAATGTTGCTATGGATGGAAATATTGCATGCTGATTTCTTTCCCCCAGTGGACATTTCTATTCTCCAGTATAAATCTCTCACATAGCATGTGGTTTGTAAGTCTTTTAAGAATTGGGTAATTTGGTACCTCAGAGCCTAATTAACTTTTGATACAAGATTAAAACTTAGGTGGCTGCATTGGCAAAACTTTGAGCCAGACGTGAGCCAAAATGACAGTATAGTTTACTTCATTCTTGAGGAAAATGTGCTATTAGAATGGTGGCAACAAATTGGGAACTAGAAAAAAAAATAGGTAAAATCTGTTAGTTGTGTTATTTATTACCTGACCTCTCTGATTGCTTTGTTTATAGATTTAAAAAAACCTCAACAACTCAGCATTTACAGGGTAGAAGGACTTTGCCTATGGCTCTGGTAAATAAGACTGGATGTGTCTAACATTTTTAGAGAAGTATTTACAAATTCCATTATAGATTCCGTCTGACTCCAAGCTGGGCAATACAGCAATATCTTTTGTTGTTTTTGTTTTGAGGCATGGTCTCACTATATAGTCCTGGCTGGCCTGGAATTTGCTGTGTAGACCAAGAGGGCCTCAGCCAATCTCTGCTTTCTGAGTGCTGGGATTAAAGATGTGTACCACCACACTTGGTTAACAGCATTATTTTGTCTCAAAATATGTATAAAATTATTTGTTCTACACATTTAAAAAGGTTTATTTATTATTTTATGTGTATGAATGTTTTGTCTGCATGTATGAATGTACACCACATGCATGCCTGGTGCCTGTGGAGGCCAGAAGGCATTGGATCCCCTAGAACTGGCATTACAGATAGTTATGACCTACTATGTGGGTGCTGGGAACTGAACCCAGGTCTTTTGCAAGAGCAAGCCTCTTAACTACTGAGCCGTCCCTCCAGTTCTCCACACAATTTTTAATTAGAACTTCATATTATAGTTACACATGATTTTCTATAAAGTTTTAAAAAATACCTAGTCATAGGCCAGTGCTATAAATGATAACTTTGAGATGTTTTAAATGAATTTCTCTCATATGAACTTTGCAATTTCTTGATGTTCCCCACCTACCTTTTTCCTGTTTTTTAAATTAGGCATATCAATATCAGTATTCGCTTTGGAAATGACCTTTCAGATGCTATGCACGTATTGGATGAAGGGTCCTTTACTACTCTAGCATCTTTGAATGAGTTAGAGAAAATTTGGGCTGAATATAATGTGGCTCAGGAGAAGATCCAAACTTGTCATAATGAGGTGGGTTAAGAATTTTTATATATCTCCTGGGTGTGTGTGTATTTTTAAAAATCTATTGAATCTGTTAAGAAAGCATAGGGTCTGATGCTGTAGTTATACTTTACATAAAATAAGTGTTTACTTCCTGAGAAAGTTAGGATAGGTAATTGGCAAACAAAAATCCTTTCCTGTTCTGTATGCATATCTAATATTTGAGTAACTTTCTATTCCCCTTTAAATCTGATAAAATGTTTAAACCATGTTAATAGTTAAGATTATTTACAGTAAATATTCCTGTGTATCTGCATTAGGAAGACTATGAAACACCAAATGATGGTTCTTACAACTGGGTATGTCCTTCAAGGCTACTAGAAGCTTAACAGAAATACTGGTTTTTGAGGGCCTCATGTTAGGCTTCAACTTGCACAGCTTCTAAACTTGCTAACATGGATCTTGTATTTTGGTCTGAGTAGTATTATGTTATTACAATATTGGAATCAGACATATTATTATGTACTGACTAAACCATGTCCTGTTGAAAGGTAATTTGTATGAAGGGAGGAGGAGCATGAAGATTGAAATCTATCTAGGGAATTGTATACTTTTTTCCAAAGGAACAATTTATTTTATTTATCTTTTATTTATTACTTCAGGTTCCATCTCCATCACAGTATCCTCTTTCAACCCCTCCCAGTCCCGCCCTCCCACCCTCTACTCTGTATCCCTTCCATCTCACTCCTCTGTAGTTGAGTGTCCCTACATAACAGTCCCCCGCCCCAGTTCAGCAGTCATATGAGGGCCAAGAGCCTCCTCATACACTGAGGGCCTACAAGGCAGCCCCACTAGGGCAAAGTGTCTCACTGACAGGAAACAAAGTCTGTATTCCTGTTCCCTTTGGTGCATTAGCTGTACTATAGTTATTCTGTACTATATGGCTAAAATCTGACTATAAGTGAATAGATTCTGAGTCTGGGTTATCTCACTCAGGATTAGCTTTTCTAGTTCCATCCATTTGGCTGCGAATTGCATGATTTCCTTGTTTCTGATAGCTGAGTAGTATTCCTTTGTGTTAATGTACCACAATTTTTTTTTTTTTATCCATTCGTCATTTGAGGGACATCTGGGTTGTTTCCAGTTTCTAGCTATTACAAATAAGTCTGCTATACTACAACCAACGCACCAAAGGGAACAGGAACATAGACCTTTTTTTTTTTTTTTTCCTGTCAATGAGACACTTTGCCCTAGTGGTGCTGCCTTGTAGGCCCCCAGTGTACGAGGAGGCTCTTGGCCCTCATATGACTGCTGAACTGGGGTGGGGGACTGTTATGTAGGGACACTCCACTTCAGAGGAGTGGGATAGAAGGGATAGGAGGTAGAGGGTGGAAGGGCGGGACTGGGAGGGGTGGAAAGAGGGCACTGTGATGGAGATGTAACCTGAAGCAATAAATAAATAAATAAACAAATAAGGCTGCTATGAACATAGATGAAGAAACGTCCTTGTGATTTGGTGAGGAATCATTTGGATGTATACCCAGAAGTGGTATGGCTAAAACTTGAGGTAGAGCTATTCCAAGTTTTCTAAGATATTACCAGACTGATTTCCATCGTGGTTGTACAAGCTTGCACTCCCACCAGCAATGGAGGAGTGTTTCAAAGGAACAATTTCATCATGATAAAAAATAATAGGGAAAATGAGCTTAGCAGGATTGTTAAACTTAAGTGTTGTATTTTAATGTAGCAGTAAGCTTTAGAAATCACTATTGACCATATAAGTAAATGATGAAAATACCTGATATCTAATAGTGACCGTTCTATTTTCCTTTTTTTTTCAGAATGAAGGTAATATTTTGATTGCCAAAAGAAATGAAGTGCAACAGAAGCTGTTTGTGGCTGTAGACATTTTTATTCTGGAAGTAGATGAGTTACCACTTGATAAACGCTTAAAAACATTGCAGGTTGGAATTAAGATATACTAAATATACATTAAAATTAAGTTTATTCTTTGAGAGGTGAAATCAGTATTAACCATGAGATTTTAGATAGTACTGATCATTGTAAAAATGTTTCCTTCTTGGCTGATTTCCCCTGGAAATCTGATAAAATGTTTCAACCATTTTGTAAAAAATAATTTATTTTTATGTTATATATATTGGTGTTTTGACTGCCTGTATGTCTGTGTGAGGGTGTTGGATTCCCTGGAACAGGAATTACAGACAATTGTGAGCTACCATGTGGGTGCTGGGAATTAACCTAGGTTCTGTGGAAGAACAGTGCTCTTAACTGCTGAACCATCTCTCTGGCCCCCTCAACCATGTATTTAATGAAATTAAAATGTACGTTAACTCATTATTATTTAAATTTTTTTCACACAATGCAGTTTGATCCAATTTTTTCCCCACGCTGTCTTCCTAGATTCCTTCCTCTCTACTTACTCAAATAAATGTTTTTTTTCCCTCTCTTAAAAAAGAAAAAAGACAAAACTCCCCAAAGCACAACAAAAACACACACAAATATATGGAGATCATTTTGTGTTGCCCAGTGTCCCTGAGCTTGAGGCTTGCTCTGGAGTGTGCTCAGTAACTACTTAATGTCACTTCATTGCTGAGAACTGATTTTCTCTCTCAGCAGTTATCAATTGCTTATTGGTTAGAGGTGGGATTTTATGCCTACTCCTCTTCTGTTCTAGGATTTTGTCTGACTGGAATTTGTGCAGGTCCTGTGCGTGCTGTCATAGTCTCTGTGACTTCCTGTGTGCACCAGTCCTGTTGTGTTTGGAAAATGCTGTTTTCTTGGAGTAACCTACCACCTCTGGCTCGTATAATCTTTCTGCTTTCTTCTGAATAGATCAGTGAGCCTTGCATTAAGGGGTTTACAAAAGATATTTCATTTAGGGCTCACTGTTCCAAGGTGTCTCACTCTCTGCACACATTGTCCACTTGTGGACCTCTGTTAATTATCACCTACTGCAGGAAGAAACTTTTCTGATGAGGTCAAGCCATTCAGTGAACTATGAGTATAGCAATATGTCATTAGGAGTTGCTTTATGGTTATGTTCATTTGGATGAATAGTACTGGGTTTTCCCTCAGTGTACATTTTCTTTCTAGTTTCTGGTTCTTGGTTTTCTTAGTTAACAATGTTAGCTGTGAGATCCACTTATTGAGTGGGCCTTAACTTCAACTCATAATTGGTTGATTACTCCCATAATATTGGTGCCATTCTTGCACCAGTATATCTGCAGGCAGGTTGCTGTTGTAGGTTTCAGGGTTCATTGCTGGGTGAGGTTGATGATTACTTTTCTTTTCCTTTATAACAACTTCCAGCATCATGACTGCTAGTAGTGGTGACACTTCTAGTTGGGCACCAGCTTGATTTACGTGTTTGATGACATAAGTAAGTGGTGTCTTTAGCCATAGGGCTTTACTATCATGTTGTGGAGGACAACTAATAATATTGTCAGTAGCCTGTAATGTTTGTGGGGTCTGTGGACCCTTTGGCCAATGACTTTGCAAGATGTAACCCATTTCTGGTATTAGGGGTTTTTCTTGGTATAATATCTAGTTGGGGCATCACGTTTCCCATTATTTGGTAACTCTATTATATTTCCTTTCATATATTTTAGGAAGCTTCTAGAATAGTACTTATACGGCTTTTCAAAAGATCTTCAGTGTTAGTTATCTCTCTGCATATTCTCCCCTGTATTCTGCCTTCCCTTCCCTTCTCAATCCTCCCATTCTAGTTTTCTCTTTATTCTTTTATAACATTATATTCTAAGTCTTCTTCCTTGAAATATCCCCTTCTCCCATCTTGTCACTAATGAACTACCTAACCTCTGTGGATATTCTACATGAAATATCTAAAACTTAAAAGCTAACATCCAAATAGAAGAGAAAACATGCAATGTTTGTCTCTCTGGGTCTGGGTTACCACACAAAGGATGATTGTTTCTAGCTTCATCCATTTACCTGAAAATTTCATTTTCTAAACAGTTGAATAATATTCCATTGTCCACTCATCAGTTGATTGACATCTAAGTGATTATCAATTTCTGGCTATTATGACTAGATCAACAATGAACATGGCTGATCAGTTATTTCTATAATAAGATGTAGAGCTCTTTGAGTATATTCCCAAGAGTAGTATAGTTGGTCTTATAGTAGATGTATTTCATCTTTCTGAGGAACCTCCACACTTATTCCCAGAGTGACTTGTCCCAGTTTGCACTCTCATCTACAGTGAAGAAGTGTCCCTCTTCTCCTCTCTCATCTACAGTGAAGAAGTGTCCCTCTTCCCCTCTCTCATCTACACTGAAGAAGTGTCCCTCTTCCCCTCTCTCAACTACACTGAAGAAGTGTCCCTCTCCCCCTCTCTCATCTACACTGAAGAAGTGCTCCTCTCCCCTCATCCTTGCCAGTGTCTGCTGCCATTTGTGTTATTGATTTCAGCTACTTTGTCTCAAGTAAGATGGAATTTCAAAGTTGTTTTAATTTGCATTTCCCTGATGCTAAGGTCATTGAACATGTTTTAAAAGTGTTTCTTAGCCATTTTATCTTCTGAGAATTCTATTTAGTTCTATATCCCATTTTTAATTGGGTTATTTGTTTTCTTGATTCAGTGTTACCTTTTTGGTATGTTTTAGATACTAATACTCTATCAGATTATAATTGGTAAATACGTATTTTCCTATTCTGTAGGAGCAACTTTGTTAAAAGATGGTATCTGTTCTTTGGTGTACAGAAATTTTTTTTAAGCTACATTTTTTTAAAGCTACTATTTATTAATTCTTGGCCTTAATGTCTGCACCATTGGTCCTGTTTAGGAAGTCTTTTCCTGTGCCAGTGAGTTCCCGTTCACCCCCTCCTTATATCAGATTCAGAGTATCTGATCTTACATTGAGGTTTTTGATTGATAAGTTGAATTTTGTACAGGATGATAAATATAGTTCTACTTTCATTCTTTTACATGTAGCTTGCAGTTTGAAAAGCACACTGTCTTTTTCCCAGGTGTGTGTGTGTGTGTGTGTGTGTGTGTGTGTGTCCAAAATCAAGTTGTCTGTAGGTGTGTACAATTATGTCTTTGTCTTCAATTCTATTTAATTGAGCACTATATGTTCTGACGCCAATAACATATTGTTTTTATTACTATAATACAACTTGAATCTGGGATGGCATTACCCTCAGCAGTTCTTTTATTATTTAGGATTATTTTGGCTATCCTTTTTTTGTGGTTTCCATATGGAGTTGAATAAAATTGAATAATTTTTTCAATTTCTGTGAAGAGTTGTGTTGGAATTTTGGTGGGGATTTTATTGAATCTGTAGATTGCTTTTGGTAGGATGGCCATTTTCACAATATTAACCATCATTTATGAGCATGGTAAGTCTTTCCACCTTCTGATGTTTTCAATTCTTTTTTTGTTTTTGTTTGTTGTTTTTTGAGACAGGATTTCTCTGTGTAACAGAATGGACTATCGTGGAACTCGGTTTGTAGACCAGGTTGGCCTTGAACTCACAGAGATTCTCTTACCTCTGCCTGTCGAGTGCTGGGATTAAAGGCATGCACCACCACACGCAACCATTTCAATTTCTTTCTTTAAAGTCTTAAAGTTTTAATTTTACAAATCTTTCACTTGCTTGGTTAGAGTTATTCCAAGATATTTTATGTTTTAAGCTATTGTGAAAGGTATAGTTTCCCTGATTTCTTTCTCAATAATGTTTGTCATTTGTGTGTGTATGTGTGTGTGTATATATATATGAAGGCTATTGACTTTTGTGGGTTAATTTTGTATTCTGCTACTTTGCTGAAAGTACATTTTATAAGTTGAAACTTTTGTAAGTTGTAGATGTTTCTTGGTTGAGTCGTTAGGGTTTTTATGTATAAAATTATATCATATATAAATGAGGGTAGTTTGATTTCTTTATTTCCTATTTGTGTCCCCTTGATTTCCTTCAGTTGTTTTATTGCTCTAGCTAAGATTTTAAGTACCATATTGAGTAGGTATAGAAGGAGTTGACATCCTTGTCTTATTGCTGATATTAGTGGAAATGCTTTGAGCTTCTCTCCAGTTAGGCTGATGTTGGCTGTTTGCATGCTGTAAGTCACCTTTGTTATGTTGAGATATGTACCTAGTGTCTCCGGTCTCTCTAGGACTTTTATCATAAAGGGGTGTTGAATTTTGTTAGAGGTCTTTTCTGCATCTAATGAGATGGTTTTGCCTTTTAGTTTGTTTATGTGATAGATTATGTTTATTGACTTATTTATATTGAACCATCCCTGCATTTCTGGAATAAAGCTTTCCTGATCATAATAGGTGATCAAGTGTTTTTGATGAGTTCCTGGATTTGGTTTGCGAGTATTTTATTTATTGAGAATTTTTGTATCTGTGTTCATAAGGAATATTGACTTATAATTTTTTTGTTGAATCTTTATGTGGTTTTGTAATAATGTAATAATGGCTTCATAAAAAGAATTTGAACCTGTTCCTACAGTTTAGTCCTTTTTTATTATTTTGAGGAATATTGACATTAATTCTTTGAAAGCCTGGTAGAATTCTGTGCAGAATCTACCTGGTGCTAGGCTTTTTTTGTTCTTGTTTTTGATTGGGAGACGTTTAATTACTGCTTCTATTTCTGTAGGAGCTATGGGATAGGTCTGTTTAAATTGTTTATCATCTTGGTTTAATTTTGGTAGGTCAAGAAATTAATCCATTTTTTTCAGGGTTTCCAGTTTGATAGAATACAGATTTTAAAAATATGTCCTTATGATTCTCTGAATTTCCTGGGTGTCTCTTGTAATCTCTCCCTTTTGTATCTAATTTTATGAATTTGAATTCTCTCTCTTTTGGTTAATTTGACTGAAAATTTGTCAATCTTGTTGATTTTTTTTTTCAAAGAACCAAGTTTCTTTGACATACCATTCCTGGACTAAAATGCATCCATTCTCCTGTACTGACTACCAGCATGACACCTGTTTACCTAAACTTTGAAAAGGTGAATGTGAAGGCCTAGAACATCTCAATATGTTATTCTATGCTTCATGAACATTGTATATGTGTTATATAGGTTATATAAAATTTATGCAAAGTTTTTTCAATAAATTAACTATCTTATTAACTTTTATACTTTAATTTTTTTTTTTTTTAGATTTTTCAAGACAGGGGTTCTCTGTGTATCCTTGACTGTCCTGGACTCACTTTGTAGACCAGGCTGGCCTTGAACTCACAGAGATCTGCCTGCCTATGCCTCCCGAGTACTGGGATTAAAGGCATGTGCCACCACGCCCGGCCTCTTTAAAATTTTTGATTCTTGTAATATTTAAAACATAGATACATTGTGCATCTGTTCAAAAGTATTTTCTCTGAGCTTTAGTTTGTAAGCTTTTCCTATTAGACTTTTATTTTTAACCTAAATTATTTTGATTATAAACTGATATATACACAATAGCCTAGGCCTATACAGAGTCGTAATTGTGAATGCCACTGTCTTCCACCTCCCTATCTTGTCTCCCAGGAACATCTTCATTGGGTAACAAAAGGCAGAGAACAGTTCATTGCCTTTGCTAAAAAACACCACCTTCTGAGGTATCTTCTGAAGGACTGACATCTGAGATTGTTTTATAGTTAACTATTTTAAACAGAAAGTGTTTATTGTTTAAAAAATAAAAGTAGAGGATAGTAAATACATAAGATAGTAATACTTTTGACTCATAATATTTAAAACATAAACACTACATTTGTATAAAAGTATTTTAAGTTTTACAAGCTCAGGTGACACTTCTCATTTTCACTCTTTTGTTGAATTGGAAATACAATTGGTTTTCTTATAGAAGTACCACCAGAGATGTATCAGTATTGTGTCCCAAGAGCTGTGGCATAGTCACTAAATAGTAGGAGTGTTTAATATTAGAGGACTGCCATAATATATGTAGTTGGTCCTTGAATGAAATGACTATATTTGTTATTCCCAAGCTCTAATCTTTCTCCAGGCTTAGTATTTGGTCTGATTAGTATATCATTTTTTAAGGTATTTTCATACTATCTGACATCTATCTGTCTTAGGTCTCTCTAGCTCAAAATATGTCAATGCCACAGTTGTTTGACATTAATGTACTCATAGATACAAGTTTCAAATTATTTTCTTTTAAATTATCCTATAACCTGACTTTTTCCACTTTTGTATTTTGGCATAAAATTTTAGTTTTCTTTCAAAATTCTTTTCTTAGTTTTCTTATTTGATAGTTTTTTGTATATATTTTCTTTTTTTTCTCCATTTACTTACTTATTCAAGTTACATCCCTATCAAAGCCCTCTACCTCCTCCCCTCCCAGTCCCACCGTCCCATCATCTGCCCTTCCTTTCCCATCCTTCTCGGGTGAGGGGGTCTCTCCTATGTATACCTCCCTCAATTCATCAGTCACATCAGGGCTAAGAACTTCCTCTTGCTCTGGGGCCCAGCATGACAGCCCAGCTAGGGTAAAGTGTCCCACTAACAGACAACAGAATCCATGACTGAGACTGTGCACCCCCCCCCCAACTTGCTAAGGGATCTGTGTGACGACCCAGTTGCCTATTTATATATGTATAGGGGTGTCGAGGTCTAGTCTAAACTTTTTTCTTCTTCTTTTTGGTTAGTGTTTCAGCCTCTTAAGCCTCTAGGGACCTAGGTTGGTTGTTTCTGTTGATCTTGGTGTGTTGTTTCTGTCCCCTCAGGATCTCTCTATTCCTCCTCTCTCTCTTATATAGGACTCCCAGAGCTCCAACTAATGTTTGGCTGTATATCTGAGCATCTGTTTGGTCCACTGCTGGGTGTGTTTTCTTGTAGGATGGTTATGCTAGGTTCCTGTTCCTTTGGGTCTGTGAGTTGTAGAATAGTTATCTTGTACTACATGGCTAACATCCAGTTATAAGTGAATAGATGCCATGTGCATCCTTCTGAGTCTGGGTTGGCTCACTCAGGATGAGCTTCTCTAGTTACATCCATTTGGTTGTAAATTGTATGATTTCCTTATTTCTGATAGCTGAGTAATATTCCATTGTGTAAATGTACCACAGATTTTTTTTTTATCCATTCTTTGGTTGAGGGACATCTGGGTTGTTTGCAGTTTCTAGCTATTACAAATAAAGCTGCTATGAACATAGATGTGGAGGTGTCCTTGTGGATTGGTGAGGAATCATTTGGATATATACCCAGAAGTGGTATGGCTGGGTCTTGAGGTAGAGCTAGTCCAAGTTTTCTGTGATATTGCCAGACTGATTTCCATAGTGGTTGTACAAGTTTGTTCTCACACCAGCAATGGAAGAGTGTTCCCCTTTCTCCACAACCTTGCCAGTATGTGCTGTCATTTGAGTTTTTGATCTTAGCCATTCTGACAGGTGTGAGATGGAATCTCAGAGTTGTCTTGAGTTGTATTTCTCTGATGATTAAGGATGTTGAGCATTTCTTCAAGTGTCCCTCAGCCACCAGAGATTCCTCCTTTGTGAATTCTCGGTTTAGCCCTATTCCCCATTTTTTGATTGGATTATTTACCTTCTTGATGTTTAATGTCTTAAGTTCTTTATAAATTATGGATATTAGCCCTCTTTTGGATGTGGGGTTGGTAAAGATCTTTTCCCAGTCTGTAGGTTGCCATTTTGTTTGAATGACAGTTTACTTTGCCTTACAGAAGCTTTTCAGTTTCATGAGGTCCCATTTATTGATTGTTGGTATTAGAGCCTGAGCTATTGGTGTTCTGTTCAGGAAGTTGTCATCTATGCCAATGAGTTCGAGGCTTTCCCCCACTTTCTTTTCTGTTAGATTTAGTGTGTCGGGCATTATGTTCAAGTTTTTGATCCACTTGGACTTAAGTTTTGTGCAAGGTGATAAGTTTGGGTCAATTTGCATTCTTTTACATGTCGACATCCAGTTAGACCAGCACCATTTGTTGAAGATGTTGTCCTTTTTCTACTGTATGGTTTTGGCTTCTTTGTCAAAAATTAAGTGACCATAGGTGTGTGGGTTCATTTCTGGGTCTTTAGTTCAATTCCATTGATCCACTGCTCTGTTTCTATACCAGTACCATGCTGTTTTTATTACTATTGTTCTGTGGTATAGCTTGAAATCAGGGATGGTGATACCTCCAGGTTTTCTTTATTGTACAGGATTGACTTAGCTATTCTGGGTTTTTTGTTATACCATATGAAGTTGAGAATTGTTCTTTCAAGGTCTGTAAAGAATTGTGTTGGTATTTTGACAGGAATTGCATTGAATCTTTATATTGCTTTTAGTAGGATGGCCTTTTTTATTGTGTTGATCCTATCCATGAGTATGGAAGATCTTTTCATCTTCTGATATCTTCCTTAATTTCTTTCTTCAAGGATACTTTATTTTTTAAAAAAAACTTTGGATCTTTCCATTTTTAATTGATTCTTCTTTTAAAAAAAGTTTTAAAAAGACCCCTAAAATTCTAAAAAATTAACTCAAAAAATCTTTTATCCAGTGAGATTTTTTCTTTTTCCATTAGTTAATTAATTTATTCACTTTACATCCTGATCGCAGTCCCCTCTCTTTTTCCAGCCCCACCCTCAAACTCTTCTACCCCAACTCCTCCCTCCCCTTCTTAGAGAAGGGGAGAAGAGAGGTACCAGCCCACCCTGGTACATCAAATCTAAGCAAGACTAAGTGGATTCTCTCCTACTGAGACCAGACAAGGCAGCCCAGCCAGGGGAAAGGGATCCAAAGGCATGCAACAGAGTCACATAGCCCTGCTCCAATTTTTAGGGGACCTACTTATAGACCAAACTGCAAATCTGCTATATATGGGGAGGGGCCTAGGTGCAGCCCATGCATGCTCTCTGCTTGGTGTTTCAGTCTCTGTGAGTCTTCCTGGGCCTAGGTTAGTTTACCCTGTAGGTCTTCTTGTGGTGTCCTGTGACCTCTCCAGCTCCTTCAAACCTCCACCCACTCTTCCACAAGACTTCCTAAGCTCCACTTACTGTTTGACTGTGGGTCTCTGCATCTGTTTCCATCAGCTGCTGGGTGAAGTCTTTCAGAGGACAGTTTTATTAGGCTCCTGTCTGCAAGCATAGCAGATTATCATTAATAGTGTCGGGTTTGGGGGGGCTGGTTCTCTCCCATGGGGTGAGTCTCAAGTTGGGCCAGTTATTGGTTTAACATTCCCTCATTTTTTGCTCCATCTTTATTGCTACACTTCTTGTAGACAGAACAAATTTTGAGTCAAAGGTTTTATGGATGGGTTGGTGCCCCCCCCCCACTGGAAGTCCCTCCTGGCTATAGGAGTTGGCCACTTCAGGCTCCATGTCCCCTGCTGCTAGGAGTCTCAGTCACGGTCACCCCCATAGAGTCCTGGGAGCCTTTCTGGTCTCAGGTCTCCAGTTTGTTAGGGACATTTTTTTTTTGTGGGGGGGAGAGATTTAATATGTTGAGACAGATTCTTGTTAAGGAAGCTTAGGCCATCCTTATACTTGGGATACTCCAAGTATATACCATCACATCCAACTATCTACTCACTTTTTGATTTTTCTTATAGTAAACACACTTATATATCATATTTTTAGAGCCAAACTTACAAATTTGTCTTTTAGTTGGTAGCTTAATTGGTTTACATGTCTATAATTACTGTTTGATTAGAACTCATTTCTGTAATCTTGTTTTTGTATCTTTGTCAGGTTTTCTTATCTTTTTCTGCTTTCATTGACGTCTTCTGTTTGTGTCTTTATCTCTTTCTTCACAGTTAACCAGCAGAACAGCCACAGTTGTCTGGAATTTCAGCCACTGTTTATTCTGCATATTATGTTATAGCTCAGTTAAATAAGATAGAGTTATTTTCTAATTGTGTGTTTCATAATTTGCTTGGCATTTCTTGTCTTCCATATGTGGAATATTTTCTGTAAGAATGCTTTTAAAGAGGCCTTTTTGGAATTAGCTTTGTGAAGTACTAAATGTTTCAGGGTATCTTACTCCAGTTTCTCATGCGAAAAATTGTTTTGCTCTTATGAAGTAGTAGGCCTGAAAGCTATTTTTTTTTTTCAGAATTTTGACAATAACAATCTATTGTCTTTTAGTTTCATAATTATTGTTATTAGCCTAATTTTTGTTTTGTAATTGTTTTTCCCATCTGGAAGCTTAGAAATTACTGATTTTGTTCTTAAACTGCACTAAAACAAAGTTAGATTTTTGTTTAATCTAAGTCAAGTTAGTTTGAAATTTCATGTCTTTAATTATAAGAAATACTTGATAAGTGCTTCTCCTTCCCTATCCAACTTTCACTCTGTATATTTCAACTTAGTTTTAGAAAGTGCCTCTGTTGTTCATATGTCATTCTCTTTTCTTGTCCTGAAGATTTCATGCTCACATGTAATGACTGTAGGCTGTGTGCTGTTGTGTAGGTGTGGGATGACATGGTAGAGGAGACAACAAATATGAAAACCTACAGTGTGGTGGTTTTTAAGACTTCTGCTGGATTTGGTAATAGAATGGGGCTGTTTTTTTTTTTTTCCGATGCAAAAAGCAAGAGGAATTTATTGTTCCAATGTTCGTGGCCAGTCTACATCCGAGGGAGAGACGATTCCAAACTCACACGGCTTTAGGTTTATATACATTTTGGGGAAGATTTCAGCAATAGTTTAGTCATTGGTGTACATTCTTGAGAGAGGGATTTGCTTGAGAATCGGAAACATTGGTCAAGGAGAGCTTCCCAACCCTGGGCTAGACAGTTGTTTGCTTAAGGAGTTTTCTAACTCTGGGGGCTGGGTGTATATTGGAATTTTTGCAAGCCATTTCCCAAGGAAGACAGTTGGGGGTAGTGGTGTAACAATGCAATGAGAAGGTCACTGATAAGGTCAGGGCAGTGGAATTTTACAAATTTTTGCTCAGCCTGAGATGGAAGCCTGAGTCTAAAGTCTATCTTTTCATTTCTGAATGGGATTATTTTTAAGGTGCAGAACTTCTGGTGTTATAATCTTGTTTATTTGTTTTCTAGAAGGTCTTAATCTTAACTTTTAGACACCTCCCCCCTAATTATTTCCTCTACTTCAGCCTCCAGTCTTATTTAGGGTTACTGTCTTGGGTGGAGGTATTGCCATGTGTTCTGGGAAAAGTGAAAGAAGAACGCATGGCCAAGTCAGCTCTTGTGTATTGTCTATCACTTCACCTCGCCCTTGTTCTCAAGTAGTCCATGTGTGGTCCTGTCTCTCTCTGTGCTGTTCCTTCCTACACAATGAAAGAAAGAGTGAGCACATGAAGAAAGTTTTCATTTTCAAGCCATTAAATGCTGAGGTATAGACTGTCTCCCACTTGCATGACTGTTCATTAATGTAATGTTAAGCACCAACTATTTTCTGCTTCTCTGGAGGGGATCTTAGGGTTTTGTGATAAAAATTTCTGGGATTTATTAAACTCTCCTCTTGTTCTTGTTAGCATTTTTAGAATTTGATTACTAGAAAAAGGCAGCAGACTGTTGGCTGACTTCTGGATCTTTTCCAGTCCTTCAAAAATGCTTTTAGCTACTTACATTTCTAACATTTTTACCTACTTGGAATTATTTGCACATTTTGTTGTGTTGTTTTATTTAACTTACCACTGTTTTAGAAATTCCCATGTCAGAACAAAAATAGTGATGCTTAAAGTCAGGGAAAAGAGATTTTCTACTTAGCTAAAAATCTAAGAATGTAATGTTTTCAATTCATGAATAAGTAGTAAATATTATTATATTTTAAGGCAATCACTTCCTAGTTTTGTTTTAATATCTCTCTAATAACCTTTATCTATAAAAGTCCTTTTTCCTTTTATTGAAGATATTTTTTTCATATACTATATCCTGATTATTATTTCCCATCCCTCTATTCTTCCCAGTTCCTCTTTACCTTCCCTCCCATCTGAACTCATTCCCTTTCTTTCTCTCATTAAAAAACAAACAGGCGTCTAAAGGATAATAAATACAATAAGATAAAGCAAAAACTAACACATTGGAATAGGGCAGAATAACCAAGCAGAAGGAAAAGAGACCCAAAAAAGAAAAAAGGTACAAGAAACAGTTATAGACACAGAGACCCACTCATTCACACACTCAGGAATCCCATAAAAACTCTTTTAAAAAGATTTATTTATTTATTTTATGTACATGAGAGCTCTATCTGCATGCACACCTGCAGCCAGAAGAGGGCATCAGATCTCAATGTAGATGATTGTGAGCCACCATGTGGTTGCTGGGTATTGAACTCAGGACCTCTGGAAGAGCAGGCAGTGCTCTTAACCGCTGAGCCAACTCTCCAGCCCCCATGAAAACTCTTTTTTTTTTTTTTTGAGACAAGGTTTCTCTGTATATCTCTGGCTGTCCTGGACTCGCTTTGTGATCAGGCTGGCCTCGAACTCACAGAGATCCGCCTGCCTCTGCCTTCCAAGTGCTGGGATTAAAGGTGTGCACCACCACCGCCCAGCTGAAAACTCTTAAGTAGAAGCCATAACACATACTCAAAGGACTACTAGAATAAAGACAGAAGAAAAATACATAAATGAAAATTTAAAAATAAGGAATAAATTAATTGATTTAATAAAAGGAAAATCCCTGACACAACATTCTGAGACAAGGAATTTCCAAAGATGCTGTTGAGTTCATTTTCTGTTGGCCATCTACTGCTGGGCATGCAGCCTACCCTTAAAAGTCGTTTATGCCTTTAATCCCAACACTCGAGAAGCAGAGGCAGGCAGATCTCTGTGAGTTCAAGGCTAGCCTGGTCTACAGAGTGTATTCCAGGGTAGCCAGGGCTACACAGAGAAACCCTGTCTCGAAAAACAAAAAACAAAACAAAACAAAAAAAGAGTTTGTTTTCCCAGTGAGACTCCTTAAAACTAAATTTTCATTTGCAAGTGGTTATCAATTGGAGATTGCTTCTGGCTTAGGGAGGGGGTCATTTGTTCACTTCTCTTTTCAGCTCTAGGGCCCCATTTGGTGCAGATCCCTGCAGGCCCTGTGCGTGCTGCCTCAGTCCCTGTGAGTTCACAGGTGTGTCAATCCTGTTGATTTAGAGGAGCTGTTTTCTTGGTGTCCTCTGTCTTCTCTGGCTCTTACACTGTTTCTGCCTTATCTTCTGCAGGGTTCCCTGATCCCTGACGGAATGATTTGATGGAGACATTATACTTAGGGCTGAATGTTCTAAGGTCTCTGACTCCATTCAGATTGTCTGGCTGTGGGTCTCTGTATTTGATCCCATCTGCTTCTCTGATAATGGCTGAGCAAGGCACTGATCTATGATTGTAGTAGAATGTCATTAGGAGTCATTTTACTGTTTTTTAATAGAACAGAAGTATTTGATTTTACCCTAGTTGCCAGGGATATCTGGTCTCAGGTTCTTGGTTCCCAAGCTGTGTCAGGTATGTCAGGTATGTAAGTCAAACCATATATTGGTTGGTTACTCCCACAAGCTTTGTGCCACCATTGCACTAGCATGTCTTGCAGGTAGGATGATACTGTATATCAAAGGGTTTGTACTGGCTTGGCATTTACATTTCTCCTTTGGTAGCATACAAAGTACCAAAGACACTAATACTTCAGGGTGAAGACTGTATGTAGGGACCAGATTAACTTTTCCAAGGTCAAGAGTTGTGTAGGTGTTGTCTTCAGCAATGGAGTCTTGCTGTCAGTTTGTGGAGAGTAACCAATAGTCTTGACAACAGCCTGGGTTGTTTATAGGTTCCTATGGGACTCTTTTGGCCAAAGCCTCAATTAAATGTAATCCATTATGATTTTCTTTTCTTTCTTTCTTTTTTTTTCACATTCCAATCCCCATCCCACTCCCACCCTTCCCCCACCCCCAACACCCTTTCCCCACCACACCTGGCACCAACTTACCCTGGTACACCAAGTTGCATCAGGACTAAGTGCCTCCTCCTTCATCGAGGCAAGACAAGAGGCTCTGCCAGGAACACGAGCTCCTAAGGGAGGCAACATCATTCAAGTCTGAAATAGACCCTGTTCCGATTATTAGGGGATCCACTTGAGAACCAAACAGCCTGTCAACTTCATATGTGTAATGGGCCTAGGGCCTAGTCCCTGTAAGCTCTTTGCATGGTGGTTGTCTCTGTAAGCCCCCTTGTGTCTGAGTTAATTGGCTATGTGGGTCTTTTTATGGAGTCCTTGATCCCTCTGCCTTCCTCAGACCCTTCCCTAACCTTACTTCCTCAAGAATCCCAGATCTTTGCTTCATTATCTGCTGGAGAAGGTTTCTCGGATGGCAGCAACACTGGGTTCCTGCCCAGATCCCTCCCTCCATCCACTTCCAACATCTATTTTATCTCCTCACTTAGAGGGATTCAAGCATCACCCCTTCAGCCCTCCGTGATACTTAGTTTCTTTGGGTCTGTGGATTGTAGCATGGTGATCCTGTAAGTATTGATTGGCTAATGTCCACTTATGAGTGAGTAAATATCCTGTGTGGCGTTTTGAGTCTGTGTTAGCTTACTCATGATGATTTTTTGGTTCCATCCATTTACCTGCAAATTTCATGATATCCTTATTTCTGATAGTGGAGTAGTATTCCATTGTGTAGATGTACCAAAATTTTTTTTATCTATTCCTCAGTTGAGGAACATCTGCGTTGTTTCCAGTTTCTGGCTATTATGAATAAAGCTGCTATGAACATAGTTGAGGAAATGTCCTTGTGATTTGTTATGCATGTTTGGGGTATATGCCCAGGAGTGGTATAGCTGGGTCTTGAGGTAGAACTATTCCCAATTTACTTAGAAGGCACCAGACTGATTTCCAGAGTGATTGTACAAGTTCGCACTCCCACCATTAATGAAGTTTTGTTACCCTTTCTCCACATCCTAGCCAGCATCTGCAGTCACTTAAGTTTTTGATCTTAGACATTCTGACAGATGTAAAACAGAATCTTAGAGTCATTTTTATTTTCATTTCCCTTATGACTAAGGATGTTTAGCTTAAGTGCTTCTCTGCCAATACAATTTCCTCTATAATGAATTCTTGGTTTAGCTCCCTTCTCTATTTTTTGATTGGATTATTTGGTTTGTTGGTGTTTAATTTCTTGAGTTCTTTATATATTTTGAATATTAGCCCTCTGTCAGAAGTGGGGTTGGTGAATATCTTTTCCTACTCCATAGGCTGCCATTTTGTTCTAATGGCAGTGTCCTTGGCCTTACAGAAGCTTTTCAGTTTCATGAGGTCCCATTTATTGATTGTTGGTCTTAGAGCTATTGGTGTTCTGTTCAGGGAGTTGTCTCTTGTGCCAATGAGTTCAAGGCTTTTCCCCCTTTCTCTTCTATTTGATTTTGTATGTCCATTTTTATGTTGAGATCTTTGATCTACTTGGACTTGAGTTTTGTGCAGGGTGATAAATATGGATCTATTTGCATTTTTCTACATGTAGACATCTAGTTAGACCAGCACCATTTGTTAAAGACACTATTTTTTTCCATTGTATGGTTTTGTCATCTTTGTCAAAAATGAAGTATCCATAGATGTTTGAGTTTATTTCTGGACCTCCAGTTTGATTCCATTGATCAACCTGTCTGAACTGAAAACTTCATTTGGTGACAAGAGATGTCCAGTTGGGACTTTGTCCCATTTGGTGATTTCAGTTAGATGTTCTCCATATATGTGTATATTTTATGAAGCTTCTACCGTGTTAGGTTTCCATACTACCCTTCACATGGCCCCCTAATTTTAGCTGTCCCTCCCTATATGCCCTCTATTAATTCATTCTTCCCTCCCCCTCCCCACTTGAACCTCTTGTTCTAGCACCCCCTAATCAATAGCTTTCTTATTCTATTTCCCAGAGATCTATCTGCCCCCCTCCACTTGTCCCTTACTCTATACCTACCTTCTGTGGTTCTATGGATTGTAGCTTGGTTATCATTGATTTAACAGCTAATATCCATATTTACCAAATGCATACCATATTTTTCTTTCTGGATCTGGGTTACTTAGCAATCAGGATGATTTTTTTCTAGTTCTATCCATTTATCTGAGAATTTCATGGTTTTGTTTTTTCAATGGCTGAGTAATATTCCAATGTGTAAAAATACCACATTTTCTTTATCTATTCATCTGCTGAGGAACATCTAGGTTATTTCCAATTTTTGGTTCTTATAATAGAGCAGTAATGAACGTGGTTGAGCAAATGCCCTTGTGGTAGGATGGAGTGTTCTTTGGGTACATTCCCAAGAGTGTTATAGCTGGATCTTGAGGTAGATCGATTCCTATCTTCCTGAGGAACCACCACATGAGGATTTTCATGGTGGCTGTATGAATTTTCACTCACACCAGTAATGGAAGAGTGTTCCTCTTACTCCACATCCTCACTAGCATGGGCTGTCAATTTGTTCTGTTGGTCTTAGCCATTCTGATGGATGTAAGATGGAATCTCAAAGTAGTGTTGATTTGCCTTTCCCTGATGACTAAGGATGTTGAGCATTTCTTGAGATGTTTTCTCAGCCATTTGGGTTTCTTCTATTGAGAATTCTGTTTAGATCTGTATCCTGTTTTTCAATTGGGTTATTGTTATTTATTTCCTTGACATACAGAATTTTTTTAATGTTTATTTCTTCAGGTTACATCTCCATCACAGTGCCCTCTTTCCACCCCTACCAGTCCCGCCCTCCCACCCTCTACCCCCTATCCCTTCCAACCCACTCCTCCGGAGTGGAGTGTCCCTACATATCAGTTCCCCGCCCCAGTTCAGCAGTCATATGAGAGCCACTCAGAAGGATGCACATGGCATCTATTTACTTATAATCGGATTTTAGACATATAGACTTTTTAGTTCTTTATATACTTTGCATATTAGCCTTTTCTTGAATGTGTAGTTGGTGAAAATCTTTTTCCATTCCGTAGGCTGCCATTTTGTCCGAATGATGGTGTCCTTTGCCTACAGAAAGAAGCTTCTCGGTTCATGAGGTCTGATTTATTAATTGCTGATTTTTTAGTTCCTGTGCTAACAGCATTCTGTTCAGGAAGTCCTTTCCTGTGCCAATGAGTCAAGGCTAATCAATCAACACTTGCTTGATTAGAGTTACATCAAGATATTCTGTATTATTTGAGGCTATTGTGAAAGGTGTTGTTTCCCTGATTTCTTTCTGAGTCTGTCATTTGTAGGAAGGCTACTGATTTTTGTGAGTTAATTTTGTATCCAGCTACTTAGCTGAAAGTGTCTTTCAGCTGTAGGAACCTGGTGGAGTTTTTAAGGTCATTTATGAATACTATCATATCATCTGCAAATAAAGATACTTTGACTTCTTCCTTTCTAAATTTTATCACCTTGAACTCCTTCAGTTGTGCTATTGCTCTATCTAAAACTTCAGGTACTATATTGAATAGGTATGGAGAGAGTGGACAACATTGTCTTGTTCCTGATTTTAGTGAAACTACTTTGAGTTTCTCTGTATTTAAGATGATGTTGGCTTTGTGCTTGCTGTAGCCTGCCTTTATTGTGTTTAGGCTAACCTCCAAAACCCATTAAACAGGACCATTTATCAGCTTGTAATCTCTTCCCCTAAATATCGGAGTTTTCAGTTATCCTTCAAATAACCAGAAAGAAGGGTGGGGAAACAGTTTCCCCACCCTCTGGGTATGGGACGTCGCTCTCTTAAAGTGACTTCCTGCTGATTTGGGTCGTAGTAGACCTGTTTGGGGCCCGAACCCAAATGGAAAAAATGGTTAAAAATGTTAGTACACTCCTTTTATGTTCAGTCCTTCTGTTCTCAGCTGTTTAGATGACCTAAGGGGTTTGTAGGGAGAAGCTGATCTTGCAGGCTTCACTGAGGTTCCTGCCGGGGCATTGTGTACAGCTGAACGGTCCCAGCGACATTGGATTGCCGTGGTGGTTGCAGGCCCCTGATGGAGACAGCTATTGAGGAAGTCTGCCAGGCAGAATCAACTGGGTCACTCGTCCTCCTTGGTGCCTGATTCTGCTCTCTGCTGAGGTTTCCGCTGTCCAGCCGTCCCCAGGCTCCCCTAATGGACGCTTTGATTCTCCTGGAACGATAAGAACAGAGCCCTGCCCCAATCCCAACCCTGGGACAATTGCCCTCTTTTTTTTTTGGGGGGGGGGGCTAGGTAGTACTTCTCCTGAAGCAAATTTGGCCTTCCGACAACATACAAAGCGTTATCTTTCAATCCGGGTTAAAGAAGAAATCATTCTGTCACCTTGGAGCTAAAGCAGCTCTAGTGTATATATTTTGAGATCCCAAAGGACAATCTGCCTGCATCGAGAAGGCCTTTTGTAAGTAACCTACAAACCTATGTCCCTCCAAATCCCATGTGTGTGTCTCTGAACTCTAATTATTGGGATCAGAGACCTGTGTTTCCCATCTGAAGGGATCAAAGATGTGTTACACCACTCCTGGATCGAAGTCTTTCTCTATTTAGAGTTTGCCCAGCATCAGGCTGACCCTGAGCTCCGGGATCTGCCCGTTTCTGTCTCCAGTGTGCTAGGAGCTGGGACCAAGGATGTACTCTTCTTGAATGGTGGGACCAAGAGTATGCACCCTCACCACCCCGCTCCGTATGACACCAGAATACATAAGACCACCAACTCTATGGTGCTCCCCCCGTCTCCGCTGAAGTCAAAGGCATGGGCCAATACCACAATTCTCTTGTATTTTACCTTAGCTCCACGTCTTCTCGACACCTGGAGGTCTGCAAAATCAGGCTGAATGGCTGTATCTTCTATTCCATTCACAGTGTTTCAGCCCTGCCACCTGCCTTTTTTTTTTTTTTTTTTTTTAGTTAATAAATTTATCTGTTTGTTGCTTCAGGTTACATCCTTATCATACTGTCCTCTTTTCCCGCTTCCCATCCCCACCCTCCCATGCTCTACCCCCTGACCCTTCCGTCTTGTTCCTCTGGGGTGGAGTGTCCCTGCCTAACAGTCTCTCACCACAGATCAGGAGTCATATGAGGGCCAAGAGCCTCTTCATTCTCCAGGGGCCTACAAGGCAGTACTGCCAGTGAAAGGTGTCTCCTTGCTACTGGAGGAATACTAAAAAAAAGACCAACAAACACACAAACCCACAAAAACAAAGAATATCCACAAAAAGAGAGGAAAAAGAGAAGGGAAAAGGAAAAAGAAAAAAGAAAAAAAGAAGGAAAAAGAAAAAGATAAAAAAATTTATGTCCATGTTCCTTTTGGTGTGTTGGTTGTAGTACAGATATCCTGTACGATATAGTTAAAATCCTACTATAAGTGAATAGATGCCATGTGCATCCTTCTGAGACTGGGTTAGCTCACTCAGGATGAGCTCCTCTAGATCCATTCATTTGGTTGCAAATTGCATGATTTCATTGTTTCTTATAGCTGAGTAATATTCCATTGTATAGATGTACCACAATTTTTTAATCCATTCTTCAGTTGAGGGACATCTGGGTTGTTTCCAATTTCTAGCTATTACAAATAAGGCTGCTATGAACATAGATGAGGAGACTTCCCTATGTCTCCATGAGAGGTCCTTTGGGTGTATACCCAGAAGTGGTATGACTGGGTCCTGAGGCAAGGTTATTCCTAGATTTCTAAGATATCGCCAGACAGACCTCCACAGTGGTTGCACAAGCCTGCACTCCCACCAGCAATGGAGTAGGGTTCCCCTTTCTCCACACCCTCGCCAGCATGCGCTATCATTTGAGCTCTTTATCCTAGCCATTCTAACAGGTGTTAGGTGGAATCTCAGGGTCATCTTGAGTTGCATTTCTCTGATGATTAAGGATGTTGAACATTTCTTCAGGTGTCTCTCAGCCCTTAGGGATTCCTCCTTTGTGAATTCTCTATTTAGCTCCATCTCCCATTTCTTGATTGGATTATTTGGTTGGTCTTTTTCAATTGCATATCTGATCTTCATTTAATTTTGGTAAGTGATTTTATATATATGTAATATGGATTTATATATTATATATATAATTGAATATATATAAATATGTATATGTATATATATATATATGTATTAGATTTTCCAATTTGGTGGAATATAGGTTTTTAAAGTATGTTCTTTGGATTCTCTGGATTTCCTTGGTGCTTGTTATTATGTCTCCCTTTTTATTTCTTTTTTTATTGAAAAATTTTTATTATATGAATTTCACATCATGCACCCTGTTCCCTCTTATCTCCTACCTCCCCTCAGACCCACCCTCCATCCTTGCAATCTGTCCCAGCATAAAAAATAAAATCTCATTGTGGAAGCTGTAGTGTTTCTCAATGTATCCCACAGTATTCCCTTTTGTATACACAATCTGCTTGCAAATGTTCATTAAAATGGCTCCTTGTCTGATATGAGGCCTCTGGTTTCTGTTACTTTGTCAATACTGGAATCTTACTGGGACTCCTCTCAGATATTCTGTAACTGTCCTGTGTCTTGGAGATCCTGTAGTTTTGGGTTGTGGAACTGGCCTCATCTTGCACTCCAGCAGTTCATCCATGGGGTAGATGTTGGGGTGGGTCAACTCAAAGACCTGGTTCTGGAGCTGCAACCCCCACTTGCAGGGCAAGTTTTACTATGGAAAGGTGCAGGGCCTGGTCTCCCAAGTGCTGCAGCACGTGATGGGCAGGGGTGGCTCTCCTGCTCTTGTGACTCCATCTGGGCCAGATCCCTGTCGGCCAATGGTGGTGAGGGCAAAAAGGAGAGGAGGGGATCTCTCCCTAGCCAACACCACCACAAAGCAGACAGAAGGCAGGGCTGGCTCTCTCAATCTCACTCCCTCAGGGCTGGTTCACCCACAACCCCATATCCAGGACCAGCTGTACTGTGGTACCCAAGCCAGGTGCAGGGCTTGCTCTTCCAAATGCTGCAGCATGTGAGGGGTGGGGACAGCTCCCTTGCTCTTGTGACCCTATGTGGGCCAGATCTCACCCCAGGGCTGAGTTTCCACAACCCCCAAATCCAGGACCAGGCAGAGTTCTTCTAGTTTCTGGTTTGTTTCCTGTCCTGGGAGCCCATCTGGTACTTGCCTGTACTGATCTGGTAGTCATCACAGGCTACCCCATGGTGCCAACGTTGTGTTAGTAACCAGCTTGCTTTTTTTCCCCCAGGAATGTTAGGCTACTGTTCATTCAGATGGTCATAGGTCAGAACACTGAACGTAGATATAGCCTCTCTCCTCTCTGCCACCTACAGATACACATGTGATAGCAGCCACATCTGCAGTGCCTCTAGGGGCAGGGTTTCTTTTTATTTATAATTTTGTTAATTTGGATATTTTCTCTCTGTCTTTTAGTTATATATTTTTTAACAGTAGACATTCAGCATTATGATATTCTGTCTCTTGGATCCTAACACAGTGCTTAATTCCCAACATTTGGTTAATTACTTTAACAAATGACTACTTCTGTCTTTAGGACTTGTCAGCTTCTTTAGAAGCAGTATATGGAAAGGCCAAAGAAGGAACTAATTCTGAAGAAACACTTAGAAAGTTTTATGACTGGCAGTGCACCAAAAGAGAAGAGTTTGCCAGTATTAGGAGTGAGACCGAGGCTTCTCTGCAGCATCTTGTGGCATGGTTCCAGAGCAGCCAAAAGGTAAAAGAGCTCCCAATTAGTAATGCTTGTGGAAGGAAACAGGGATTGTACGTTTGTTCTCATTCTCTCTCTCTCTTTTTCAAGAGCTGGCATTATCTGCTTCTAGTGATCAAAGTTAAGACTGGATAGTCAGGATTTTTCATTAGTATTGAATTAGATTGTTTGCTTTATTTTATTAAAAATCATCTTGGTTTTGTTTCTGTTTTTTTTTTTCTCTTTTCATTTCAGTTGACAACTCGTCTTAATCACCAGTTTTCTTGAAGCATGCTATGCTTATGTATCTTTTTTTCTCTTTTTGTATATAAGTTTTACAAGGGTGAATCTTTTGTTCTTTTCCTGGAATTTTACTTTTTCTATTTTGTTCATGGTATAACCTCATACACTACTTCAGGTATATAGGTTCAATGAATGCTAAGTGAATTAATTAATTGAAATGCCCTATGTTTTTATATTTGAACATAAGGTTTTTGATCTGTCTTTGGATGAATCACTGACTTCAGAAGACATGATTGGTAATATTGATGAAATTCTAGAGAAGACTGAGTTATGTGTCTGCAAAGAGCTAGAGCTATCTCTCATTGTGAGTGATGATGTTACTATTGTTTCGTTTGAGAAAGCAGTTTTATTTGCTAGCTGCATTTTATTAGCCAATAATATGACTTTTCTTGCCAGAGTTAAGATTGACCTTCATCCTCTTTATAGGCCTTTCTGAAAAAGTTACACTGTCAAGTTCTGATTCAGATATAATTCAGTGTCTTAATTCTTCCACAGGATAATGCTTTCATTTGAATAGGACATTTCACGCTAAGAAAAATTGTTTAATTCTAGAATACCTCTCCTTCTTACTCCATGTGGATTGGCTTTCTATAAAATTTGGTTTCTGAGTACAACAAACCCAATGAATTTAAGAAAATGTTCATTCAATCTTGTGAAAATGAGATAAAATCTGGGAAGACTTTGGACATACATACACTAGGATCCCTTACCTGTGTACAGTCTGTATTGACATGTCAATGGACAGTTAGTATAGGTATTGAAGAGTATTTCGGAATCTAGACTTCTACGGTTTGCTTCCTGGGATACTTATTACCCAGTTTCCAGCCTGCTGTCCAAAGTTTTAGTGGTAATGTTTTCCATTTTCATTCTTTTTTTTGCAATTTTATGTATAATTCATTGAAATGAATTATGATTTACTGTACTTCTCTTTTATTAAGTATATTTTGTTGGTTTTATAAGTTGTTAATGAGATACAGTTTGTAAAAATAACTTCAAGTGTTGGAGTTGTATATATTGTTTGTTCTTTTATGTTTAGAATATTGATTGTCCTGATATTATTTCATACAGCTTCAGAAATAATTTATAATATAATCAGGATATTATTTTGTGTATGAGCATTTTTGATGCCAGTATTCTGTTTAGAAAAATATTTGTGAATTAATTTGAAATGAATATAGCAATTTTAAAAGACATTTTCGTTTTGAACTTTATTGTTATGAAAGATTTTAACTATTTTGTTGTTTCTGTATATAATTTCATCTAGGAGCAAGGTGTTGTAGACAAGGAAATTATTTTAAGTACATACAGTCAAGTGTTGCAGAAGATTGATTCTGAGGAAAGGTTCATTGCCACCTTGCTTTCCAAGTACAAAGACAGTGTTGAGGTTGGATTTTTGCTTTCTCTTATATTGATTTTATGAATTGATACTTTGTATTTTTTACTTGTTGAATTTTTCTCAAGTAGTTTAATATTCAGTGCGTTAATTAGTACTCCTAGAAAAATGTTATAGCTATTGTGGTCTTGTGTATAATTTACTTTACTATAGAATATAAATGATGATTTTGCTGATAATATATATTTCAGTGAGTCTTGGAATATTTGAGTGTTTTATGAACTTAAGGATATCTTTTTCATCATTTTCTGTGTAGCAGATTAACTGTAGGAAATTTACTATATACAGGAATTTGAGAAGTAAAAACATTGTTTTTAATACTTTGAGTGTAAGAGAGAGTTAGTTATGCAGTATTCCCTTGTGAGTGGGCACATTCATCCACATCTATGAGTACACTCATGAGCTTTGCGTTTCATTGTCTTGTGAAGGTATTTCCTAATTTTATAGTATATTATGAACATATTCCCATATGATCAATGATTTTTTTACTGAATAACTTTCATTCTTGCATAAATATATAATGTTATTTAACCTTATCATATGTTGGATGTTGAGGTTGCTTCTATTTTTCTTACCATATAAATAATGCTTTATGTATCTTTATTTTTTTCCTTTATTTTTTATTTCTTCAAGTTACATCTCAATCGCAGTCCCCTCCCTATTCCCCCTCCAGTCCCACCCTCCCACATTCAACCCCCCATCCTCTTCCCTTTTTTTTCTTTTAAGTTTAAGGCATATCTTATTTCCCCCTACAGTTTCCCCTTTCAGCCCAACAAATGGCTCTTTCTCTTATAATAATAAATACAATACAGTACAACAGAGGTAATTAGGCCACAGTTATGAGGGTTATATGGCTTAACGTACATTCCCAATGACCAGTCCATATGTATTTGGTACCTGACTTTAACATTCTACTATCTAAACATCTCCATGAGTTTAAAGTTCTGTATCTGACTCAACATTCATACTAATTGCAACACAATTTTAAAAGTATCTTCTTAGATGTATAACACTCTCTTGACTCCTAAACAACTCAAAATTTAATTATGAGACTTTATCTATCTGTTCTTCAATCACCTCAGAGACCTGAGAGGGATAAATATATCTGATTTTATAGGAAGTACAGGGTCTGCAGCTTCCCAAACTAAGAAATGACATACCAGTGGCTGCCTGGACAGTTCCCATTTTCTCACCATACATTACAGCATCGCTCTTCAGTCGTTTGGCCCCGCTTCTCTGACAGACATTGATTGTAGAGCAGGGGTTATGAAGGACTTACCTACCCTGTCTTGGCAGAGCTAGGCTGTCGACTTACCTGCTTCCAGGTTTTGTCCTTTTTGGACAGCATTCTGTCTACAGTTGGAGCAAGGGGCTTTTCCTACCAAGAGATAGGCTTGCGACTAATTCAATCATCTCCCACTGGAGATTCTTCGATGCTCATCTTCTACTTGGAGGAGAATAGGGGGTGCTGTCAGGAGTTAATATGTCTTGATATAAAAAAAATCCAAAGTTACGAAAACATCTTTGAATGCTATATTCTGCAGATCTCTTGAGGTTTTTGAAGAGGCCCTATCTATCTCTTATATTAGGGTAAGCAGATGTTGCTTGTCTCTTAGCAGGTTTATTTCTGATTAGCTTAGCAAGTAACTATAATAGGCTGTCATAGTACCTAACAGAATGACTGGCTTGCATAACCATTAGTTTGCATTTCTTAATTATCCTAAACAGTTCATGACAGTTAGTAGTAAAAGGCTGAAACATCACATTTCTTTTTTTTTTCTTTACCTCCTAACCCTTCCATCCCATTTCTCTGGGGTGGAGTGTCCTTATATAACAGTCCCTCATCTCAGTTGAGAGGTCGTATGAGGGCCAAGAGCCTCTTCATTCATTGGGGATCTATGAAGCAGTACCATCAGTGAAAAGTGTCTCGTTGCCTGGGAGAGAGAACTACTAAACAAACAAATCAATAAGCATACAATAGATAAAAAAGACTAAAAAATAGAAAAAAATATAACTAATATATAAAAAATAAGTAAAAATTAAAAATTAAAAATAAGAAATCTATGTCCAAGTTCCCTTTGATGTGTTAGTTGTAGTATTGATACCTTCTACTATATAGCTAAAATCCTACTATAAGTGAATAGATGCCATATGTGTCCTTCTGAGTCTGGGTTAGTTCACTCAGGATGAGCTTTTCTAGTTCCATCCATTTGGCTGCAAATTGCATAATTTCATTGCTTCTGATAGGTGAATAATATTCCATTGTGTAGATGTACCACAGTTTTTTAACCCATTCTTTGGTTGAGGGACATCTGGGTTGTTTCCAGTTTCTAGCTATTACAAATAAGGCTGCTATAAACATAGATGAGGAAACTTCCTTATGATTCCGTGAAGAGGCATTTGGGTGTATACCCAGAAGTGGTATGGCTGGGTCCTGAGGCAGAGCTATTCCAAGTTTTCTAAGATATCGCCAGACTGACCTCCATAGTGGTTGCACAAGCCTGCACTCTCACCAGCAATGGAGTAGGGTACCCCTTTCTCGACACCCTCGCCAGCATGTGCTGTCATTTGAGTTTTTGATCCTAGCCATTCTGACAGGTGTGAGATGGAATCTCAGAGTCGTCTTGAGTTGCATTTCTCTGATGATTAAGGATGTTGAGCATTTCTTCAAGTGTCTCTCAGCCATTAGGGATTCCTCCTTTGTGAATTCTCTATTTAGCTCTGTCCCCCATTTTTTGATTGGATTATTTGGTTTCTTGGCATTTAGTTTCTTGAGTTCTTTGTAGATTTTGGATATTAGCCCTCTGTCAGATGTGGGGTTGGTGAAGATTTTCTCCCAATCTGTAGGCTGCCATTTTGTTCGAATGACAGTGTCCTTTGCCTTACAGAAGCTTTTCAGTTTCATGAGGTCCCATTTATTGATTGTTGATCTCAAGTCCTGAGCTGTTGGTGTTCTGTTCAGGAAGTTGTCGCCTGTGCCAATGAGTTCGAGGGTTTCTCCCACTTTATCTTCTAGTAGATTTAGTGTGACCGGCCTTATGTTAAGGTGTTTGATCCACTTGGACTTAAGTTTTGTACAAGGTGATAAGTATGGGTCTAGTTTCATTCTTTTACAAATGGACATCCAGTTGGACCAGCACCATTTGTTGAAGATGCTGTCCTTCTTCCATTGTGCTGTTTTGGTTTCTTTGTCAAAAATTAGGTGGCCATAAGTGTGTGGGTCTATTTGTGGATCTTCAATTCGATTCCATTGATCTACTGGTCTGTTTCTATACCAATACCATGCTGTTTTTACAACTATTGCTCTGTAGTACAGCTTGAAATCTGGGATGGTGATACCTCCAGATGTTTTTGTATTGTACAGGATTGATTTAGCTATTCTGGGCTTTTTGTTGTTCCATATGAAATTGAGAATAGCTCTTTCCAAGTCTATAAAAATTGTGTTGGTATTTTGATAGGAATTGCATTGAATCTATATATTGCTTTTGGTAGGATGGCCATTTTTATTATGTTGATCCTACCTATCCATGAGCATGGGAGATCTTTCCATCTTCTAAAGGCCTCTTCCATTTCTTTCTTCAAGGGCTTGAAGTTCTTGTTGTACAGGTCCTTTACTTGCTTGGTTAGGGTTACCCCCAGGTATTTTATGTTGTTTGTGGCTATTGTGAAGGGGGTTGTTTCCCTTATTTCTTT
Source organism: Lophiomys imhausi (assembly GCA_907164525.1). Taxonomy (NCBI): domain Eukaryota; kingdom Metazoa; phylum Chordata; class Mammalia; order Rodentia; family Muridae; genus Lophiomys; species Lophiomys imhausi. The sequence continues at coordinate 8,483,964 of CAJQZJ010032648.1, read as the reverse complement.
CTCAGCCAATTTGTTTGTTGTATAAAGAAGGGCTTCTGATTTTTTTGAATTAATTTTGTATCCAGCCACTTTGCTGAAGGTGTTTATCAGCTGTAAGAGTTCTCTGGTGGAATTTTTGGGGTTGCTTATGTATACTATCATATCATCTGCAAATAGGGATAATTTGACTTCTTCGTTTCCGATGTTTATCCCCTTGATGCCCTTTAGTTGTCTTATTGCTCTAGCAAGAACTTCAAGTACTATATTGAAGAGATATGGTGAAAGTGGACATCCTTGTCTTGTCCCTGAGTTTAGAGGAACTGCTTCAAGTTTCTCACCATTTATTTTGATGTTGGCCACTGGCCTGCTGTATATTGCCTTTATTATTTCTAGGTACGGCCCTGTGTGCCCGTTCTCTCCAGAACATTTAGCATGAAGGGGTGTTGGATTTTGTCAAATGCTTTTTCTGCATCTAGCGAGATTATCATGTGGTTTTTTTCTTTCATCTTGTTTATATGGTGAATGACGTTGATAGATTTTCGTATGTTGAACCATCCCTGCATCCCTGGGATGAAGCCTACTTGATCATGGTGTATGATACTTTTGATGTGTTCTTGAATTCGGTTTGCTAGTATTTTATTAAGTATTTTTGCATCTATGTTCATGAGGGAGATTGGTCTGAAGTTCTCTTTCTTTGTTGGGTTTTTGTGTGGTTTAGGAATCAGGGTGATTGTGGCCTCGTAGAATGAGTTTGGCAATGTATCTTTAAATATAACTTTATGTATAACTTCTCAAATTCTTATAACTTTTTAAATATAATTTATAACTTTTAAGTTAAAAGGAATGAACATTATGAACCTTGATACATATTATCAAAACACTTCTGAAAATCGTTTCTAGTTAGACTCTCATTGTTAGTTTCAGTTTGGATTTATGTCAGCACTGTGTGTCTAATATCATGTCTCAGCTGAACTGAAGAGTATTTCCTTTGGTACTTTGAGCACTGAACCTGAGATTCTTCTAAACAGAAATGTGGACAATTAGGAAATAAGGTGGTAATATTGCCTTTAGAAAGTTATGGAATTTTCTTAATATTTGCTCTGAACCGAATTACTCATAGAATAATGATGTTCATTGACTGTTGTCTCATGCGTTTGAAAATACAATAATTCTTTCTCTCATATAGTTTAAAAATCAGATCATTGACTGTTTAAATAAGAGCCCCAGTGTGGATTACTTGCTGTCCGTTAAGAAGACTTTGAAAGGCTTAAAAGCTCAACTGAGATGGAAGTTGGTTGAGAAGAGTAATTTGGAAGAAGTAAGGAAAAAATTCTTTCTAGCTAATGTGTTTTGGTTGAACTTTTTATTAAGCTATGTATAAATACACTCTCTAAAACCAGAGAACTATTGTATTCATATTTTTTGTTATGTACTTTGATATTTATAGCTGTTTATTCTAATCACACTATTTGGTGTGTATGTGTGTACTTACACCATTGTGCACATATGGGTGTCAGAGAATGACTCGTAAGAGTCCTTTCTTCCTACCAGTGTGCCTCAGGAATTGAACAGAGGTCATTTGACTTAGAGGTAAATCACTTTGTCTCACAGGCCCCAGTAGTTTGTCTTTTTATCTGTACATATGGAAGTAAATTTGAAATGACATTCATACTGAAAATATGTCTCCTGCATAGTTAAATATTAAAAAATTAAATGTCATACATTGATACCTTGGTTTTTAGTAACAAAAATTCTACATTATTGTAGAATAAATTTTAAAACTTTTTTCCATTAGACTGTTAGAATATCTGTTACAATACAAACCTTCCTTTTTTGTGTGTGTACATCCGTGTATGTGTGCTCACATGTACATGGAGGTCAGAAGACAACCTTGGGTGTCATTCCTCAGATACTGCCCATCTTTTGGAGATAGTGTGTTACTGGCCAGGAGCTCACCAGATAGAGCCCCAGGGAACCACCTGTCTCTGCTTCCCTAGAGTAGGAATTAAAAGTTCACACTATTAGCTTTTTTTTTTTTTAATGTGGGTTCTAGAGATTGAATTTAGGTCTTCTTACAAGGCAAGCACTTTACTGAGTGAGCTATCTTCCTGTATCCAAAGGTAGAATTTTATGATAAAGTAATTCTAAAGATCACGGTCACTTTTGTAAACTTAGCAGTATTTTAATATTTTTTGCAATTTTTTTTTATTTTTTTAGACGAGGTTTCTCTGTGTAGCTCTGGCTATCCTGGAACTCACTCTGTAGACCAGACTGGCCTTGAGATCTGCCTGCCTCTGCCTCCCAAGTGCTGGGGCCATTAAAGACAGTTGGGAACTGCCATGTGGGTGATGGGATTTGAACCTGAGTGCTTTTGAAGAACAGCCAGTGCCCTTAACCACTTTGCCATCTCTCCAGACCCCCTTTTTACAAGTTTTAAAAGTTGTTTTCACATGATAATAGAGCTGGAAGGATTAGAATTTTTTCTTTTCTCTTCTTTTTATTTTTATTTTTGAGACAGGGTTTCGCTGTGCAACCCTGGCTGTCCTGGAACTCACTCTGTAGACCAGGCTGACCTTGAATTCAGAGATCCATCTGCCTCTGCCTCCTGAGTGCTGAGTTAAAGCCATATAGCATCACTGCTGGCCCAGATTAACATTTTCTAATTTTGACTACCCTTCTTTCTTAGGCATGAAACTTGGTGAAAAAAGTAGTAATCCTCTGAATTTTCTTGAGGATTTTATTTATGTACAGAAGAGGTCTAAAGTATGTCTTCACTAACTTGATATTGTTCTTCCTCTTCTTAGCATTTAATTGGAAGCAAAGTGGGAGCTATTCTAGAACTGATTGAAGTTTAAGAGGTTTCCGGTTTTATTGTGTTCTAGGTTGGGGAGAAGGTGGTCTTTTTCAGTCTTTTCAACTTTTGGAGAAATATTTGTGATTAGATTGGGCACATTGTACTAGAACTATAGACATTGTAGACATGCTTAATGTTTTAATGTAGTTATGACTTTTAAGGCACTTTATCTGCTACAACTCCATTGAAGTCATATGGAGTTTTTCTGAATCAGATTTTTCTCATAGTAGATAACTTAGATATTCACTCATCTTTTTGTTATATGTGCTTTTAAAAGCCTGATTTCAAGTAAAATTTCACAGAATCCAATTTAGTTGCTGCTCTTAATATTTAATGATTGAAGTTAGTTTTTATCTTCAAGAAAATGTTCAGGAACTTAAAATAATGTGCACTTTTTATATTAAAATTTTTTTTATAGTTTTGGGAAAAGGTAGTGTTAGAATAAATGGGTTTATTTAATGTTACAAGACATACTATATGCTAGGTTCTGAAGAGTGCATGAGAACCACACAGAATGATTTACTATGGACATTGCATTAATTCTTAGAAGACTTGTTTTCATTCTAGTGTAATAAGCCTGTTAACCTCTTTTTTTCTCTCTGATAAAGTCTGACGACCATGATGGAACTGAAATTGAGAAAATAAAGCAAGAAATAACTCAGTTGCGCAATAGTGTCTTTCAGGAAATTTATCATGAGAGAGAGGAGTATGTAAGTATTTGATTCTTTGAAATTTTAAGTTAGATTTTACTCAGGAAATTGAATTATAAACAGATTTTACATAACCATACAATAGAGATATTATCTTGGCATAATATATGTTTATGTTTACATGAATTTACAAGTTAATTTCATATGACAAAATTTATGACAGTTGTACCAATGTGGAAATTTCAGATTATTATAAAGAAGAAAAAATTCACTTGTAACATTCTCAGTGGTAAAAGCAGTAAGTTAAAATTTGTAGTTTTTAGAATTGAGCTTTTAGTACACATACTTTTGCATAATTTTTTTTGTTATTTAATTTAAGGCATAGAGATTCTCACAGATTTACACGGACACCCTTTTAGCTTAACAAGCAATAAAAACATGAATGGAGCAGCAGCTTGACCCTCCTGAGGATGTAACAAGAAGAAAATCACACCATTGTTTCCACTCTACTCCTAAGTTCTGTGGCCTTAGAAAAATCAGCCAGTCAACTTTTTCTTCACAATGGAAAGAATATTCATTTTATGTCTGAGAGATAGTTTAAGGAAGAGTTAAGGGACAGTTTTTGAAAGTAAAAATAGTAGTGTGTAAATAAGACATTTTAACTACCAAATCTATGTAACTATGGCATACCCTTTGAATCTTTGAATGAAATCTGGTAAATGTTTAGAAGTTTTTCCTTTGTAAATACATCGATACATGACTTTTCTTTGCACAGATTCTCAGTTTACTCATTTGCTTCAAAGTGCTTTATATAGACTTACATTCCTCTTATTTCCTCAAGGCTTGTAGGATTTTCTTCCTAAGTTAAATTAATCGTTATTTGAAATGTTACTATTTTGAGAAATGACATCAGTTTATTTTACAATGTTTTCTTACTTTTTAATTTTACTTTGAATATGAAGTGACTCATGATTTGCTTGATAGTTCTTTAGAAATAAAAATTTAAATATGTATCTTATTAGATATAAGAAGGCAGATAGAAATATATTTTTTTGAAAAGCAACATTTGACACTTAAATACATATTGATTTACAATAAAAATACTTTTTAACTTTAGGAGAAGCTGAATAGCTTGACCCAGAAATGGTTCCCTGAGCTACCTCTTCTGTACCCTGAAATAGGATTGCTTAAATACATGGTAAGCTTTGTTCCTCTGAGAATGTCACCTTGCAGAGAATGTGAAAACATGGTGGTGTTCAGGTGATGTCAGTGTTAGATCTGTAGAATCCTTTCTGTAAAATTACTTGGTAAATACTTAAAAGGATTATTAGAACCTCTCCTCGAGACTGTCTTTTTTTTTTTTAAGATTTTTCAAGACAGGGTTTCCCTGTGTATCCTTGACTGTCCTGGACTCACTTTGTAGACCAGGCTGGCCTTGAACTCACAGAGATCTGCCTACCTCTGCCTCCCGAGTGCTGGGATTAAAGGTGTGCACTACCACGCCCGGATCCTTGAGACTGTCATAAATCAAGTAGTTTAAAGTAGAGATGTTGATGTCAGCTTGATTTTCTTGGCAAACAGGACTCAAAGGTCAGAAGATTAGCATATTAGATAACTCAAAGAAGAATTGAGAGCTAACTCTTTGGGGGAGACTCTCTGTACCCCTATGTTTTAGGTTGCCTGGTGGTGATAATGAACTGTTGAAGCTCTGTTGTTCTCTGATTTTTAGAATTGCTTCCCAGACCTTTTGGGTTCCAGTATCTAGCATGTACAAGTTCCTGACATAGAATGGTGGAATATTTGAATGTGTGTTTTTTGTTTTTAACTTTTGAAAAAGGGTCTTGGGACACAGCTTGGGCTAACTTTGAACTTGTCATCCTCCTTCGTTTCGACCCTGCTGTGAGTTCTAGGATTACAGGCTTGAGTGACCATATTCTGTTTTCCCAGTATACTTTAAACCATATCTAGAATACTTGTAATACCTAGTAAAATACAAGTTTTACATAAATCAACATATAGTATTTAGGGAATGCATGACAAAAATGTACATTTTTTGCACAGATATAATTTTATGTTGAATATTTCCTCTTACAATTGATTGGATAAGTAAGTAGAATCCACAGATGCTGAAGCCAATTGTGTTTATTTATTGAGATTGTCATTAGTGCATGGCCATGGGTGTAATTTAGTAGGCAAAATGCTTGGCATGCATGAAGCCTTTCTGTCAGTTTTCAACATTGTACAACTTACATGTAGTGACACACATCTGCAGTCTAGTACTTGGAAGGTGGAGGCAGTAGTATCAGAGTTCAAGGCAAGCCTGGCTACATGAGACCCTGTCTCAAAAAAAAAAAAAAGAAAAAGAGAAAGGTGTTAGTAAGTTATGATAAAAGCTAAAACATAATCTATAAAGAAATGTTTGTAATAAATATGAGTTTATTTTCATAAATGTGTAAGATTAAAGTTTCTTGAATTGCATTTGGTTATGTAGCTTTATGGGTTCCATCCCCAGTACCACAAAAATAAAAACATTCTTTAAACAGTTATGATAATGTCTTCCAATACTATATTTAAAAATGATGGTGAACTGGGTATCATGACTTACTCTTATAGTCTTAGAATTTGGGAAACTGAGGCAATAGGATTTTCCCTCAGTTTGAGGCCAGCCTGGTCTGTGTGACCTGAGTTCCAGGATAGCCTGGGACACAAGTGAGAGCTTGTCTTAAACACCCGAACACCAAAACAAAGAATACAAAACCAAAACAGTAAAATCCAGCATGTCCAGTAAAAAACAGTTTAAAAAAAAGGCATTTCTCTCTGAAGCTAATAACTCTACCTTTAGAGATTGTCCTGTGTCTGATGACTGATTGTGTGTATAGCTGTATGGAAGCTGAAAATTAATTTATTAATTTTATTTATTGTAGAAGATTATAAAAGGTTCAAATCATGGTTGATGGCTGCCTTCCAATGACTTTACTGTGTTTAAGATGATTTTGAGATATATTTGTAGAAATCGGTTGTAAACTATATTATTGAAATTTAGTAGCAACAAAAAAAGCTAGAAAGCAATACTATAACCTTGCCTACTAAAACTACACTGCAGCAAAACTTTGTCATTGTTGGGGTCTTGTTTAGCATCTATATTATTGAGAGTTCATGGGTGCAGCTTCCCTATCATATACAAACTGAACAATATCACAGCAGACTTTCTGGACCTCTGGCTCTTATAAAATTTCTGCTCCTCTCTTTGTGTAATGTTCCCTGAGCATTAGGTGTATGAATTGTATTGTAGATATATCTGCTAGAGCTGGGCACCCCATCCATGGTCAGTAGTTCTTCGCATTTTGACCAGTTGTGGTTTCTGTGTTGGTCTTCATATGCTGCAAAAAGAAGATTCTTTGATGAGGGTGAGGGTTATACTTATTGGTGGATAAGAATAAATATTAAGAATACAGTTAGAGCCGGGCGTGGTGGCGCATGCCTTTAATCCCAGCACTTAGGAGGCAGAGCTAGGTGGATCTCTGTGAGTTCAAGGCCAGCCTGGTCTACAAAGTGAGTCCAGGACAGTCAAGGATACACAGAGAAACCCTGTCTTGAAAAACCAAAATAAAATAAAATAAAAAAAGAATACAGTTAGAAATTGTAATGGTTTGGGAAAGAAGCAGTAGTAGTTTCATCGAAATGTAGATAGAGGAAGTCTAACAAAACCCCACCCTAGATAAAAAGCTACAGGCAATTAATGACCGATTAGAGAGGGAAAAAATCAGTCTTCCCAATAACCCCCTAATCTGTTATTCAATATCAAGCATTTAGCACTAAAAACATATACATGTGCAACATGAGCAACACTAAGTGGACTCATCAGGTTGAATTTATATATTTATTTGTGTGTGTGTGACAAAAATGAAAGAGAAAGAGAGGCTGTGAGTTTGAGAGTGGGGATTATAGGGTTGGGAGGGAGGGAGCATGATGTAAATATAGCACACATATATGAACTTTAAAAAATAAATTAAAAATCCACTAAAGAAAAAAATTAGTTTTAATGTAAAAATATGAAAAATGGCATAATTAAAATTTTTGAAAATCATTTCCACATTTAAGGATGTTAAGCAGAACTGAGGTGTCAGCATTACTTTGTTACAGTCATAATTTTTATGTTCCTCATTACTATTCTATAGGTACTTTTATTATTTTAATTTTAAGGACATATATGAGGTTTTTCAAGTAAGTACTGGAGTTCCTTGCAAGCATGTCTTATTAACCTCATTTGTTTCTACAATCTGTTCTAAATTTACAGCAATGGCTAAATGTCCAGTAATTACATCATAGACAAGAGCCAGAAATAAAAAAGAATCCAAACTTTAAGCATTTTTGTTTTATTTTTCAGTTAGGTTGATGATCTTCATTGTATTTAATAGTATACTCCTAACCATGTTGGTGATTTGAAAGTCCTAACACATTTTTTGATTATCTAAGTGTAATAAAAATTTGTGCCTAGAATTCTGGTGGTCTTCTTACTATGAGCTTAGAGCGAGACCTTCTTGACACTGAGCCCATGAAGGAACTTAGCAGCAAGCATCCTCTGGTGTGCTCTGAGGTTAATGGCCAGCCAGTTCTCTTAAAGGTAAGTTTAAGTTCTGATTTATGGAAGCTTCAGAAGTATAAAGGAAGTGGTGGTGATGCTACTTTTCAGGAAGAAAAGAAACCCACTATTTCTTTTTTTTCCTTCACTGGACCATTATAAGTATATTTATTATAAATATATTAGGTACAAAATCAATGTAAAAATATAAATATATATGTAGACTACATTTTTGATTATGCTTTATTACTGTAATTAGTAGAGTGAAGAAGCTAACACATCTTAAAGACACAATAAACAAGCTATTGCAGTTCATGTGTATTATACGTAGGCACGTGGACAGCCTCAGACCTGTTATAAGTTGTACAAAACAAGCCACCACAGGAATGAGACAGCTGTCAGTGCTCAGGAGCTCTGTTTCTCTCCTGCTCTGTCAGTCTCAGAGAACAGAGTACATGTAAACAGAAACATTCCCTCCCAACTCAGACAACTATTCCAGTGAACACACAGAAGGATCCTGGTCTTTTAACGTATCTGGCAGTTGTAAAGTCTTGTCTTCAATACATGATGAACATCTCACCCGTGTCAGAAACTTTAGTTCTTTAAACATAGAGTTTTTATGATGTTCCATCTTCTTTTCCATACTTTTTAAGTGTGGTGTAGAAGACATATCTAATTAGGCAGCCTGCTTCAGTTTTTGAATCAGGAGTTGTAAAATCATTGGCTGGGTCTTTTGTTTTGTGGTCTTGGTCATTTTCATAAACTTCAACATTTCTATGATTTTCATTCTCTTCTGGTTTTTCTGACCCTAGCTTAATGCATGGGTCTTCAATTTTAACTTCCTGGATATGTTCCTTGGTTGCATGAGGCTCTTCAATATTTTCTCCCAAATTAACTTTTTCTGGACTCTTCATTATTAGAATATCTATGATTATATGTTGCATCTCTTCAATAGGCTGAGCCCCTGCCAGAATGACCTTCTCATAGATTGAGATAATATTTTCAATTGGACTTGTGACTGGTTCAATTCATACAAGACACATCCGATATTTAATAGGTTTTTTTGGCATCTGGAATATTATTAATCAAGTCATTCAATGTGCCTAAAATTTCTTCTTTTGAGCATCCCTTATTAATCAGATCCAGGCATTTAAAATTGTTTTGTTTTCTTTTTTAGTAAATAATCTCTGTTCATTTTCTTCTGCCATGGTAGTCCAAGAGGGCCCAACTGGGTTTTCATTTTTCCCATTGGCACAGCCTGGGTAACTATTAAGTTAGGAGGCTCCTATAGCCCTTTTTCTTTGCCAGTTCTGCACTCAGTCATTCGAACTTCTCTCTCTTCCTTGGTTTCTTTGGGCTGAACAGATGTATGAACAATTGCTCCTTCTGTTGTGTATCTGTACTGGTCAGAGGGTTTGACTTTTCTGTCAGCCTAGTATTAGATGAATTAGTCCTGGCTACACCTTTCACTGTTATGCTTCTTTTTTTTTTAAAGATTTATTTATTATTATTATGTATACAGTGTTCTGTCTGCAGGTATATCGGCAGGCCAGAAGAGGGCACCAGATTTCATTATAGATGGTTGTGAGCCACCATGTGGTTGCTGGGAATTGAACTCATGACCTCTGGAAGAGCAGCCAGTGCTGTTAACCGCTGAGCCATCTCTCCAGCCCCTGTTATGCTTCTTGATGGTGACTTACCTCATTTGTGTCTTGAGAAGAACTGGTTTTGACAACAAATGCAACTGGTTCTGATCGAAATAATTCTTTTTCAAGTGACCCTTTCCTGATTGTAACATTGGGAAGGGTCCTTCTGAGGCCCTGTTTCGTGTGCTCCATTATTATTGTGGAGACTTCGAATAGGTAGTTAGTAAAAGTGTGTTCTTTGATGTGCTCACAGATTTGATGGAAGAAGTCATATTTGAGTCTCTTATATTGATGGTGTTTACAGGCTCAGATTGAGCCTAGGTGACTTTAAACGCAGTAGTGGGAAGTTTCTTGGTTGTTCCAGGACTCTCATCTTTGACATTTGGAAACTTTCTAAATGAATTAATCTTAAACTGAAAACTCTGGCTGCTAATAGCCAAACACTTTTTTTTTTTTTTTTTTAGGGATGATAGCATCTTGTTTTGGCTTTTCTGGAGTTGCTTGCATCTTTTCATTGTCTTTAAGGCCACAAGCCTGCTCTAAGGTCATAGTCTGACCTTGGGAATCATCTCTAGTTGTTAACTGCACAGCTTGAAAATTATCTTTCAGGTTATGTATTTCTGAACTGGATACTCCATCAGCTTTTAATGGAATGCAGTTTCCAATTGTACTTCTTATATTTTCTCTTTTTAAAAAATATTTATTTATTACCAATTACATCTTCATCACAGTGCCCTCTTTCCACCCCTCCCAGTCCCGCCCTCCCACCCTCTACCCCCATTCCTTCTATCCCACTCCTCTGGAGTGGAGTGTCCCTACATAACAGTCCCCGCCCCAGTTCAGCAGTCATATGAGGGCCAAGAGCCTCCTCATACACTGGGGGCCTACAAGGCAGCACCACTAGAGCAAAGTGTCTCATTGACAGGTAACAAGGTCTATGTTCCTGTTCCCTTTGGTGCATTGGTTGTAGTATAGTTATCCTGTACTTTATGGCTAAAATCTGATTATAAGTGAATAGATGCTATGTGCATCCTTCTGACTCTGGGTTAGCTCACTCAGGATTCTGTTTTGAGTTTTGGAACTTTTTTCCCTTATTGGGCCTGGTCTTCACATATCATCACTTTCAGATCTCTGGATGCCTGATTCCCTTGTTTGGATGGAAATACTGTTTTCCCTAGTAGCAGATATTCCTTGAGTTTCTATTTAATTTGTTGTCTGAATGCAGGCTGCTCTCTCTTGGTCAGGAGCAGCTGCAGGTCCCAGGGCACTGGAAAGTTGTTCCTTGTAGCACGGCCTGGGCCAGAAACCCACTGTTTCTAAAATATGTAAGTTGACTGGCATGATAATTATGCTAGAGCTAATTTTGACTTTAAAGTTCTATTCCTTAATGAGTATTATCTTTACTAGATTTTTCTTTTTAGTTAAACTTACTACATTTTGTCAATACCCTTTAAAAATTCTTGTTTTTCTTAGATGTCTTAAAAGTTTAGGTATGTTACCAACACAGTCTTGTGCTGCTTAGCTTAAGTTTTTTTTTTTTTAAATCAGGTTTTTCAAGACAGGGTTTCTTTGTGTATGCCTGACTATCCTGGACTCACTCTGTAGACCAGGCTGGCCTTGAACTCACAGAGATCCCCCTGCCTCTGCCTCCTGAGTGCTGGGATTAAAGTCGTGTGCCACCACACCTGTATCTTTGTTCCACATGCATGCTTGGTACATATGTAGGTCAGAAGAGGCATTGGATCCCCTGGAACTGGAGTTCAGACAGCTGTGGGCCACTATGTGGGTGCTGGGAGCCTAATTGCCATCTTTCACAAGAGTAGCAGGTGTTCTTAACCACTAACCAACCATCTCTCCGTAACTTCTTCTTGTGAGCTGAGACTGTGGATGAACATCACAGGGCCTTTAAGTTGTCTTATTGCTACATATTTGGGAATGTAGGGTAGGCTTCAAGTAGAATTACTTTTTTTTCTTTCCATATTACAGCATTCAATGCAGATAGTAAAGGTACTTAAAAAGTAAAATAGAAAATTAGATGTAATTTAACTTGTATACAATAACTTAACATATTTAAGTTGGAATAATACATTAGAATTGGATTTTTAATGTTGAAGTTACCAATGCCTATTTTTTGTTTTTGTTGCTGTTTAGGGCTATTCTGTGGATGTTGACACAGAAGGCAGGGTAATTCAGAGAGCAGCCTCCTATCACAGAGCTTGGAGGGATGCTAAAGAAGAATCCGGGTTGCTGCCTTTAATATTCCTGTTTCTGTGTAAGGTACAGTTCTTAAACTAATCTATTGTAGAAATGATTCTTTCTAAAATAAGTTTTAAAGTAGTAATTTATTCTTAATTTAAAACAGTAGTTGCCTTATGGTATCAGTGTACAATGCAGATGTGCTAATGAATTATTCACATGAGTTAAATTCTCTATTTTGCTTCTTAGTCTGATCCTGTTGCCTATCTAATGGTCCCATATTATCCTAAGGCAAACCTGAGCGCAATTCAAGCCAGTGTGCCATTAACTTTAGAAGTAAGTAAAAATCATTTTCAGAGATGCATGGGAGGAGAAACTAACATGTAACATGTAACACGAAATACTGCATGCTGTGTTGCACAACTATTTGGCCTGCATTATTGTATTTCATTGTTGCATCAGCTCTGTGCTCTATCCTATTATATATGAGAAAAATGAGACTGAGAAGGATTAAGTGACTTACATAGAGCTTATTTATCCAGAAGTAGAACTGACACTTGGAATTATGCCTTTCTGGTTCCATAGCCCAGACTATTAAGCTGTGCTATATATATGCTATATCTATCTATCTATCTATCTATCTATCTATCTATCTATCTATCTATCTAAACAGTAGTTGGTATTTTAAGTTTTAAGTAGCAGCTTTGCTTTTATCATTATAAATTTAGAATTAGAAATTATAATTTCTAATTACTAAAGGAGATTCTGCTTCTCCCTATTTAATAACATTATTTCATTCTCTTCTAGCTGTTTTATTTGGTGGTTATTTATAATTTAATTTGCCTTAGTTGTATGAGTGTGTGTGTGTGTGTGTGTGTGTGCCTGCATGTGTGTAAAACCCACTTATGATGTTAGTTACATACAGTATTACTTAGCTTTTCTGTTGCTGTGATAGAATACCATAACTAAGGCAACTTTTAAAAGAAAGCATTTAGTTAGACTTAAAATTCCAGAGAGTCCATGATGGTGGTAGGACAGCTGAGAATGCCTCTCTTGAAAGAAAGGCAGGAGGCAGAGAGCACATGGGAATGACTCAAGTCTCTTGAGGCCTTAGAGCCTGCCCCCCAAGTGACATACATCTGCCAAAAATGTCATCCCTCTAATCCTTCTCAAGTAGGTCTACCAATTAGAGACTGAGTATTAAAGCACATGAGCTTATGGAGGCCATTCTTATTTCAACAACTATAGATAATTAAGCTTTATTTAGCCTTTAGTTCTTTGTTTTGCTATATTTTTAATTTGAAGGAACATTTGCTTTAGTTTGGGGACAGTCTTTTAATAGAGACCAAATTTATACATTAAAATGAGTTGTCAGTTTTTTAAACTTCACCTTTCTCTTTTTTTTTTTTTTTTTTTTGGTTTTTCGAGACAGGGTTTCTCTGTGTAGCCCTGGCTGTCCTGGACTCAATTTGTAGACCAGGCTGGCCTCGAACTCGCAAAGATCCGCCTGCCTCTGCCTCCCAAGTGCTGGGATTAAAGGTGTGCGCCACCACTGCCCGGCTAAACTTCACCTTTTTCATGTGCATTTATTTGTAGGAAGTTTTAAAGGTCATGAAAGGTGTTGCCCAAGGCCTGCATACATTGCACAGTGCTAATATAATTCATGGATCACTTCATCAGAACAATGTATTTGCCTTAAATCGTGAACAAGGGATTGTTGGAGATTTTGACTTCACCAAATCTGAGGTAAAATGTCATAGTTTTATGGGAAAGAAACCACTTAATAAAGTAGGCTAGCAATTGCACACAGTGTGGTGCTGTACTGTAAGATCTGTACTTTCAGTTAAGGTGGTCATGTGATACAAATACTGTCTGGAGCAGTCATCTAGATGGTGATGAGATGTGTGTGTTTCTACCATAAATACAGAAACAATCTGATGTACTCAGTTGCGTTGACCACATTGATCATTACTTTTCTCATCAGGAAACAGTTGCTAGAGACATGTAAAAACCTCCCTCTACTTGTGCTCCTTTATTTCACAGATTAAATTTAAATATACATGCTTTGCTGTTGTCAATATAGTACATTTTTGGAAGCCTAAGAACCATGAGTGTTTTATTTAGTTTAAGTCTAGGTTCAACTACATGGCTTTTAACTTGGTGCCACATTATCTCTCAGTAAGCAGTATGTAGAGATAACAAGTCCAGACAATCAAGAGAATGTGGTATTTTTGTGTGTATGTGTGGAGTAGGTCATCTAAGAATATACATGACCACAAATGAGTTTTCTCTTTGTTTATTTTAATTGACAAAGATGCCTTCTGTGTCAACATCCACAGAATATCCCTGAACAACAGCAACAAAAAATAGGCAATGGTAATTTCAACATTAGAAATCTGATTCTAATATGTTATTCCAACTTAAATATGATAAGTTAATGTATATTGTATACAATTTCTTTTTGCAAACATTCTCATTGCTTTGGGGAGTAGAATTACTGAGTCATGTCATTCTGTTTTCTTTTGAAAATTTTTAGTGTTTGATAGAACACTTAAAAAATTACATATTACACATGCATGAGGATGAGTAATAGTTTATATTACAATTGATGTCCACATATCTGAAAACTCATTATAAGCATACAAAACTGGCTTGTAAAAAAGTCACAAAAATATTTTATTTTTTATTCTATGTGCATTCCTGTGTGTATGTCTAGGTGAGGGTGTTAAATCTTGGGGTTACAGACAATTGTGACCTGCCATGTAGGTGCTGGGAATTGAACCTGGGACCTCTGGAAGAGCAGCCAGTGCTTTTAAGCACTGAACCATCTCTCCAGCCCTATGCAATGTTTTAAGTGGCAGGAATTCTTGATCAACTAGTTTATCTTCCTACCGTGCAAGATCATACTATAGTGTAGATTTTTTACTATATGAATACCTATTCCGGATATTGTGCACTTTGGGAATAAGAATACTGTGTTTTATTCTTTTCTCAAGAAACAAACTTAGACTATTTTTAAGAATGAGTTTTAAAATTATTTATACTAATGAAAAATTTAAGCAATATAGTGATCCTGATAGGTTTACAATAAATATGTTTCCCTTCTTGAGAAACTTTTCCAAAGTGCCTGTCATTTTTTTTGTCTTCATAAACATTAGGTAAGGATTCAGTTTCTTCACATATATCCTTGTCAGTAATTGCTGTTATTTACTTTGGTCATTTGGTTATTTATAAGTTTTAGAATAAATGCTGGATGTAAGATTTTAATGGTTTTCATATGATAGCTCAAAAGAATGAAAAAGTGAATGTAAAACTAATAAAAATTTGGAGTACAGGATTTATATAGACTTTCTGAAACATTTTATTGTCCCACACTAATTTATATGAGAATTAAGATGACAAGAAAAGGGCTGGAGAGATGACTCAACCGTTAAAGGCTAGGCTCACAACTGGAAGTATAAGATGACAAAAAAATAACTAAGGAGTTTTAAACTCAATTTTTTTTTAGTTTTTCTTTTTTTTTGTTTTAAACATTTATTTATTTCTTCAAGTTACATTCCAATCATAGTCCCCCTCCTCCTCCCCTTTCCAGTCCCACCCTCCTAACCCTCCTCCCTCTCACCCTCCTATCTGCTTTTTTAAAAAAATTTAAGGTGTATCTTTTCCACCCCCAATAGCTCTCCCTTTTAGTCTAATAAAAGGCTCTTTTTCTTTTTTTTCCTTTATTTTTTATTTCTTCAAGTTACATCTCAATCGCAGTCCCCTCCCTATTCCCCCTCCAGTCCCACCCTCCCACCCTCAACCCCCCATCCTCTTCCCTTTTTTTTTCTTTTAAGTTTAAGGTATATCTTATTTCCCCCTACAGTTTCCCCTTTCAGTTCAACAAATGGCTCTTTCTCTTATAATAACAAATACAATACAGTACAACAGAGGTAATTAGGCCACAGTTATGAGGGTTATATGGCTTAACGTACATTCCCAATGACCAGTCCATATGTATTTGGTACCTGACTTTAACATTCTACTATCTAAACATCTCCATGAGTTTAAAGGTCTATATCTGACTCAACATTCATACTAACTTGCAACACAATTTTAAAAGTATCTTCTTAGATATATAACACTCTCTTGACTCCTAAACAACTCAAAATTAAATTATGAGACTCTAGCTATCTGTTCTTCAACCACCTCAGAGACCTGAGAGGGATAAATATATCTGATTTTATAGGAAGTACAGGGCCTTCAGCTTCCCAAACTAAGAAATGACATACCTGTGGCTGCCTGGACAGTTTCCATTTTCTCTCCATACATTACAGCATCGATCTTCAGTCATTAAACTCAATTTTAAAGATTCTTGTGAGTTTATTTTTGAGCACATCATTGGTACAACTGTAGATGTGACTGTTCCAACAGTCATTCCTCTTCTTTTATATTCATCATCTGATATTCTTTCCCAAAGTGTTATTTTAATTTTTCATTTGATATTCCCAGTTGATGTTAGCTTCTGAGTTTTAGACTATACTTAGAGAAGTTGGGATAGAGATAGAAGGTGGAGGAGATATACAATTAATACTTAGTGATATCTGGTAAACACCGTGCTGACTAACATAATCTTTATGACAACTCTATAATGTAGATATTATTTCCATTTAAAAATTAGTTTAGACTTGAATAAATTAAAATTAAATTAGCAAATAAATTAAGGTCAGAATTGTAACTAATTGTAACTGTCATTAGTTATCCTTTGATTTCTTAGAAAATGGTATACTTAGAAAATGGTCATTAAGAAAATAACTTGTATAATTTCATTTGAAATATTTAGAATATTAAGAATTAGAAAATAGTGCTGCTTTGTGATGTTATTAAAATATAAAACAGGAGTAGTGGAGGTGACTTCATGGGTAAAGTGTTGTCCGTGCAAGCCTGGATTTGATCCCTGGAACCCATGTAAAAAGTCAAGAAAATGCAGTGGCATATGCCTATAGTCCCAGCAGTTCTACAGTGAGATGGGAGGTAGAAACAGGAGAGTTGAAAGCTTGCTGGCCAGCTTGCCTGAAATAGGCAGTGTAGTTGCAGAAAGAGCAAGAAAGACCCTGAGGCAGAAGGCAAAGGCTTCTCCAGAAAATTGTTCTCTGACCTCCACATATGCTCAGTGGCACACATGCTTATCAATCCATCCACAAGCATACATGCACACAGCATGCACATGTGTGTACACAACATAATAGATTAAAATTGAAACACACCAAACAATGTCTGTAATCAAAGACTCCAGAGTCATTTATTTTCAGTCCACATCTACATCTGCATATAATAAACATAGAATTTGTAAGAGTAGAAAGTTAGATATTTGAGAGCTAGACAATGAAATATTTCAAGAGAATTTTAAAATTGAGAACAGAGGCTCTCACACAAAACCCTCAACGTTTTCAATACTGTTTTCATAGAGTCAGCGAGCCTCAGTGAACATGACGGTTGGTGGATTGAGTTTGCTATCACCTGAATTGAAAAGTGGAAAACCTCCTTCTGCAAGTTCAGACTTATATGCTTATGGCTGCCTTTTATTATGGGTATGTTGCTTTAAAAATCATCAACAATTTTTCATATGTTTCAAAATATAAAGGGATGATTGTAGTTTTGAACCATTTTTTTTTCCTGGATGAAGAATAGTGGTACACTTTTTAAAAAAAAAGTAGAATTTGCATGTGGATGTGTGTGTTACGTTTGTGGGGAGGTGCACATATACCTGTGTGTGTGTGTGCATATGGAGGCCAGAGATCAGATGAGTTATTTAGGAGTCATCTACTTGGATTGCTGAGATGGGATTTGTCACTGGGCTGCAGCTTACCAACTAGGCTAGGCTGACTGGCCCTGGGCCTTCCCTACACTGGGATGACAGGCATGTGCATCGTGGCCCAGCTGCCTTTTTCCTTTTTATCACATGGGTTCTGGATGTCAGACTCTGGTTTACAACTATGCTGTCTTCCCATGCTTACAACTTTTAAAAAAGTTTTTTTTTTTATTATAAACTGTTGACATCTCTTATTACTATGCACTTTCTATAATTTAGATAAATATATATTTTAGGCAGTACATTCTTACTTTTGTTATACTCAGTATTGAAAGTAAAAATGATTTTATTCTATTGTAATGTGGAACAAACTCATGCATATGTGGGAGATAATGCTAAGTGAACACTAGTTACATTTTTGCTTTTAGTATATGCCAAATGTTGCCCATTACCTAAGAACTTGAGTGATTGAGAATGTTTTCCTGTTTATTTGTAATTTTATTAGTTTGGGTCTTCTCTCTTTTAATTTGGGTGAAGCTTTGTCAGTCTCATTTAACTTTTCAAAAAAACAAATCATTTCATTGATTCTTTGTAATGCTTTTTGTTGTTTGTTTCTATTTCAGCAATTTGAGCTCAAATTTTGGTTAATTTCTTCCTGTTTACTGTTTGGGTTTGATTTGTTCTAGATTATTAGAGATCTTATATTTTTACACATTGGCACTGAGTGTTCCTCTTAGGAATACTCTCCTTATGTCCCACTTTGGTATGTTATGCTTTCATTTCCCTAAGAACTAGGAATTTTTTATTTCTTTCTTGATTTCTTCAGTTATCCAGTTATCATTCAGTAATATAGTAACTGCTTCTACTGTTAAGAAAGAGCAATTTTGTAACCTCCCACCCCTACAATAAATGTGTGCTGTCCTTTTGTAGCCAAGTTCCTTCTCTGGTCAAAATGTGTCCAACTTTTTACATTATGACAACACATTGTTATCAATCTAGTTAATCACCACAAAAACCACATATAGAATCTCATGATGATTTAAATGTGATTTTGTATTGGGCCAATTTGTAGATGTTCTTGGCATGTGTCCCATGGGCCCTGGCTTGGACACATGTGCAGGAATAATCTTTTCATCCTTAATAAACAGTGGGGACTATCTCAGACTTGGTCTCTGTTGCTTCCCTCTGGACCCCATTTTTCTAGCACACCTGCCTTGTCTTGCCTCAGTGGAAGAGGAGACACTTAGTCTTGATGCAATTTGATGTACCAGAATGGGTTGGTACCGGGTGAGGGGGGAGGGTACAGGGGAAGAGGATTGGAGGGTGGGCTGGGAGGAGGGGGAGTTGCAATTGGAATGTAAAATAAACGAATTTTTTAAAAGTAAAAAAAAAATTGTTCTTTTTAAAAACACCTGTGTTTTGTCTATTGAAGAGGGTCACAAAACAATAAATATTATATGACTTTGAGGATATTTATTTTCAGTGTAATGCCATTGAAACTCATGCATATTGTCTAGTGTAGTTTTTGTATGAGTGTACAAAGTTTATTTGTCCACGTATTTTGATGGTTCTAGTTTTTGGTTATTACAAATAAAGCTATTTGTAATAGCTTTATGTATAGGTTCTGTTATAAAGAAAATGTCTTTTTAAGGGTAAATATATATGAGTGATATTGTTTGGTCAGATTGTAATTGTGTGAATAATTTTTATAAGGAACTGACAAATTACTTTGCAGTGACTATCGTTTTTTCATGCTAGTCATGTAAATGAGTTTCTGATGTCTTACATCATTGTCACCACCTGGTGTTGTCATCTTCTATTTAACCATATTCATAGATGTGCAGAAGTATGTTGTCATGGTTTTAGTTTTTATTTCCATAATGGGTAATTATGTTGGACATATCATATGTTTTCTATATGCTTGATGAAGTCTCTTCAGACCTTTTGTCTGTTTTTAATTGGGTTGTGCTCTGACTATTAATTTGAAGAAAGCGTTTACAATATCTTTCAGAGGTGCGCCATATCTTTTGTTATGTGTATGCCTTCTGACTGTTAATTTGAAGAACGTGTTTACAATATCTTGCAGAGGTGTGTCATATCTTTGGTTATGTGTATGCCTAAGGTTTAAACTAGTTTGAGATCGTTTTTCTGATATCTTATTCAGCAAATTTTTTTATTAGTGAACTGATTCTTTTGTATATTGATTTTGCAAACTGATGCTTTGCTGAATCTTTTATCAGATCTAGGAGTCTTCAGATAGGTTCTTTAGGAGCTTTTAAATATAGAGTCATCTCATCTGCATATGGATTATTTAATTTATTTTCTTGCTTTATTGCTTTGGCTAAGAATTTAGCATTATATTGAATAAAAGTGTTGTGAATAGACACCCTTATCTAATTCTTGATTTTAAAGGAAATGCTTTAATATTATATTACATAAAACACGGAAGTATAAAATATTCAAGCAAGTATAGAATATTCTGTCCAACAGCTACAGAATATACATTCTTCCATCATCCTGTGAAACTTTGTTCCTTTGTTTGAGATCTTACTTTTATTTTTATTTTTATTTCTTCAAGTTACATCTCAATTGCAACCCCTCCCTGCTCTCCCCTCTGGTCCTACCCTCTCACTCTTGAGATCTTATCTTAAACAAATAGAATCTTCAGGTCCCATCATTTTTCATGCATGTAACACAACCTCCCTGTTTAACCTACTGTAACAAATTTCTTCTTAGGTTTGCCCATAGCTTTGTCTTATTTCTCTTTGATGTTGCTATCAGAGTAAATTGCTGGAGTGGAACTTTAGCTGTACATCAGGCCATACCTGCCTGCGGCCAGATAGTTGGCTGAAGGGTTGTATATTTCATGTTTGTGTTTAGATTCTTTCAATTTTTATATATCCTAGATAGTAATCCCATTTGAAGAGTATTAGACAGTTGTTTCCCCATTGGAGGCTGCTACTTTACTACAGTGATTGCTTCCTTTGCTGTACAGAAATTTTATGAAATTGAATTTGTGTATGTTTGCATGCATACATGGTGTGTATGTATAGGCACATATATCACAGCACATGTGGAGGCCAGAGGACAGCTTCATGGACTTGATGCTCTTCTTTGACCTTTACTTGGGTTTCAGGGATTTAATTCAGGTTGCTAGGTTTGTGTGGCAGATGCCATTGCCTTTTGGACCATCTTATTGCCCCTTTAGAACCTTTAAAATTTCCTGTAATACCATTTGATTAATTCTTGGAATTATTTCCTGTGCTATTAGAGTCTTCAGAAAGTCCTTGCATGTGTTTATTTCTCAAAGTGTTTTACTCCCAACATTTTCAAAGTTGCAAGTCTTACATTAAAGTCTGAGATCTGTTTTGAAGTAATTTATTGGGCAGGGTAGTTGTTTGAATGAGATGTCTCTCATAGTCTCAGACCTGTGAATACTTGGTCCCTAGTTGGTGGCACTGTCTGTGGAGGCTATTCTCTCTCTCTCCCTCCCTCCCTCTGTGTGTGTGTGTTTGTGTGTGTGTGTGTGTGTGTGTGTGTGTGTGTGTGTGTGTGTGTGT